>CM065637.1:77113337-77713337 GCA_033220585.1 Dipteronia sinensis | reverse complement strand
CATAGAATTATATATATATATATATATATATATATATATATATATATATATATATATATACTACCAGAGGTGACAGCAACTCGAAATTGGACATTACCAAGTTAAATGAACAACCTTCGGTACCAAGCCATATTGGTGGTGCTAATACAACATTTAATTGAAAGTCAATTATTTGCTATGTGAGGAATAAGTAATGTTAATATAAAATATAGAATTTCTAATAATTGCACACAAGAGCAAAAAATTGAGTTACCTTTTCGTCAAAGAGAGGATGAATGTCATCCTGGAAGTTAGTTTCTTCAACTTCTTTGCTCTGTTTTATGACCGCATACTTAGAGCCAGGAAAGAATGTCTTCAACTTTGGGCAATCCTCGATGGATATTTGAGTCAAGGAGAGGAATTCAATTGAATTTCCGGAGCCAAATTGTGTGAGTTTCGGAAGACCTTTGAGCTGCAGGTTGAGTAGTTAGGAAACAACATAATAATCATTTTTTCCTCTCTTAATTCTTTTGCATTGACTATCCCTTCAATCGACTCACAATTTCGTATCTCAAGTTTTTGTAGTTGCACAAGACTTTGAACCACAGAATACGAAAACAAAAACTTCAAATCATTACATTCCTCCAAAGTCAAGCTCGTTAAAGCTTGACAACAAGAAGATATTACCGGAAGTTGATCAAGCCATGAGCATCTTATGTTAATTGAGGATAGTTTTAGGTTCTTCAAGCTTGGAAGTCTAACCTGTAGACACAAATTTCACTTTTTCTTAAAGATTGAAAAGCAAAATCTACAAACTACCAACTCAAAATGACAAAAAAAATAATAATAAGACAAAGAAACATACATTTTGACTGAAAAGTGACATGATACCATCAGCCTCATCTTCAGCAACGATTTCTTGAGATCCAATATCATCTGTGGAAGCATTGAAGCTGAAACTTGTGAGTTCTGGTAGGCATTCTAGTGTTAGGGTGTGCAGTTGAGTGAAATCAAACCTCCTTGTACTTTCATTTTGGTGAACTAGTTCCATGCTTTCCTTGGAAACAATCTCTTCTATCTTCTTGCAATGGGTCACTTCGATTTCTTGAAGCTGCAAAAGATTATTGACCATGGAAAAAGATAAGAGGTGCTTCAATCTATCACATTTTCTAACTTTCATGATTCGTAATTTGCTGAAAGACTTTGTTGCAAGTTGGGCATGACATATCTTCTCCAAGTTGATCAAATTATCAAGACATAGTGACTCTGGCCGAGGAAAGACATTGCATAGACCCCATCCAATCGAGTAAGCAATATACTGAATCTCAGGATCATTTTGAACATGTAAATGCTTCATTTGTGGGAAACCTTCTGCATTAAGTTCATAAACCACATTTTTAACACCTTTTAGTTTATCTAGATGGACATTATCAGTTCTGTTCAACAGACTTTTAATCTCATTGTTCATATAAATGCTACTACTCAATTTCAACTTTAACGTCCTTGAGGTTACACATTCACTGGACCAATCCCACACTTCTCCAACAAATATTCGATATCTTTCCAATTTCTCAAATGATAAGCCTTGTGGTATGATCTGGGCATTAGGAACATGTATGTCTAAAGCTGTAAGGTAAGACAATTGCTTCAGTTCAGCAAGACTAGCATTTCTTCGTCCGTCAATATCCCATTGATCAAAACTATCACCCATATAGAGTTCCTCTAAATGAGTCAAGCTCGATATGACATTTGGTTTGATTACTTTAAGTCTTGAACAATGACTCAAGTCTAACAGCCTTAAACGGGTTAATTGCCCAATTTCTCTAGGCAACTGCTGAATATCAGAATTCAAAAAGCTAAGAATTTCTAGTTCCTTTAGCTCTCCAATAATTGCCACATCTTCTAACTGGCAGCGATCCAAACAGAGCGTACGGAGGTTTATTAGGCAGCAAAGGGATGAAGGTGGTGAAAAAAAATGAATTCCACTTATATCTAACACTTTGAGACGTTTCATTCCCTCAAAAAGGGCATCTGAAATTTGTAAAGAGGCATCTTCCATATATAACAAAAATTGCTCAAGTTTTGGAAATTCCATTTTTTCAGGAAGCTCATAAATATCTCTATAAAGTAGGGAAATAGCAGCCGAATCTTTTGGCAGTTTCTTCCCTAGCGCCTCCTTCAAGCCAGCAGCATCTTGGAGATTAAACCAGAGCTTAGTCGTGGATGATATTGAAACAGCAACAGCGTGAATGATGTCATGCATTTTCACACGATCACTATCATCATCCATTAACAGACATGAAGTTTTGAGACAATCGATCAACGTATGCAGCTTGTTCCTTCCTTCTTCAAATGTATAAAAATCTTGAAACAAACTCAAACCCATGCCATATTTCAACAAGTCAGTAATATGTACACCGTAACCTGCATTACATAGACTGCAAAACAGAAACAGTGATTTTGCTTCTTCATTTTCCAATAAATTGAAACTCAATTCTATGGTAGAGTACACATCTGCATTCATTCCTTTGATGTCTTTTGGATTAACCTTTTTAAGCTGAACCAGAGCATTCTTCCAAATAGGAAGACTCTTGTTTTTTAGTGCATTTGCAATTGTTTTAATTGCAACAGGCAAACCAGCACATTTTCCAACTATCTCAACTGCAGTTGGATTTAAATCAGAGTTTTCTTCCGAATGCCCCACTGTCTTCCAAAATAAACTCTCCGCTTCAGGATCAGACAAAATTTCAACCTTGAAATTCTTCTGAATATCCATATCATCGCGTAATACATCTAGCCTTCTAGATGTCAACAATATTTTGCATTGCCTTTTATTAGCAGTTTCTCCTTCCTCCTGATCTATCTTTTGCCTGACACTTCCTTTTTCATCACCCCCTATAGGAATTCCGATCGACTCCAAATCAAGCTTTGCCCAAACATTATCTAATATTACAAGGATCCTGTTTTCTTTCTTCATCCTCTCACGTAATCGAGCAGCTCTTCCAAGTTCACTCTCTTGCTGAAATTTCAGATCTAGTTCATCAGCAATTTGATCTTGAATTTTTCTGATATCAGGTGTCTCGGTTACCACAGCAGTAACCACAACATCAAATAACTTATTGTCTTTGGCTTGCTGAGCAACTTTTTTTACTAATGTGGTTTTACCCACGCCGCCCATTCCGTATACCCCAATCAAGTCGACATCCGCATCTGCCAATGCTTCTATAATACACTCAGAAAGTGACATTCTCGATGCAAAGTCCTCATAGCCCTTGATGCAGATGGAATTTGCTCTTTGAGGGGGAAGACGGTAAGAAACTTTCTGAAAATTTCCTTGGCCCAAGAGATCGAACCCATCCTTGGCCGTCTTCACTGCTTTCTTGCTGAGAGAGTAACGGGTCATCGGATTAGGGCAGAAGCCTATTGAACACAGCTTCTTTACTTTGATACTATCATCAGCGATGGGTTTGACGACCGTGCTATTCAGCCATTCCTGAACTTGCTTTTCAATCTCATCCCCTGGTTTCTTGGCTTCGTCAACTTCTGTACTTTCATGGGTCAGCTTCTCTACTTTGACTTGATCATCAATGATGAGTTTGACGTCATTTTTAACAAACTGATCCACGCTATTCAGCCATTCCTGAACTTGCTTTTCAATCTCATCCCCTTGTCTATTGGCCTCATCGACAGAATGCTGCACACTCTCTCTTTGATTGGTCAGCATCTTTACTTGTTTCTTTAGCTCCTCCATGTTCCTCTGGTATTTGAACGCATAACTTATCTGCCGTACAATAGGATCAACCAGCAACTCTGCAACTTTTTCTGCGATGCAAATACCTATCTCCGCCATTTCCTGTTTCTTGCTCTTGCTGTCTATCTGTTTTTTTTTTTTTTTTTTTTGTTACTCTTAACAAAAAAAATTTAAAACTTAACACGGTGAAGCAAAAGAAAGAGCAGTAATTACGACTATTTTTTTTTAACAAGAAACTGAGTAACAAAAACGATATTTCAGAGGAGAATGTAAATTTTTGAAAAAAAAGAAGAAAAAGACTACCACAAACTGATAAAAGCGCAGTTCTTGAATACAGATATTGATAAGTAAAAGGTTCAATAAGCAAAATTATAAAATTATAAATCACTGCTAAAGATGATTCTAAGAAGCGGGACAAATAGCAAATAGTAAATAAAAAGATGGGAGTAACACTGTTTTTTTTTTTTTTCCTTTTTCTAATTTTTTTTTTTCAATTATCCAACTGAAGTTATAAACTCAAACGACTGAAATACGAAAGATCACGGTAACCGAAAAAAAAACAGAGATTTTGGAAAATGAAAGCAAAAATGATAAAATGAAAGAAAAACAGAGACAAAAGGTTGAGAAAAGAAAAATGGAAACCAACAAAACTATTAATTAGAAGAAGAAAGTAATCAAGTTAAAATTATTTAGCTTAAGTTATAAACTCAAATGAACAAAAGAAAAAGCGAGGATTTGGAAACAGAGTAACAAAGTGAAGAAAAAAGGTGTGAAAAGTTAAGAGCAAAGTGCACCTCTGTTTGTATCTCAGAGCAAAAACAAAGAAAGTCCTTCCCTTTCTCTATCTCCCAGGAATAATCACTGAAAAAGAGAAAATTTTGAAAGATTTTGTTAACCTATTGCAGTTTGTTTTACAAGCTTGAAAGGTGAGGGAAAGAGTTATCATTTATGGATAGTGTTAACATGTGTCTTTAGAGCATAGGTTAACGACTAAATTTATTAGAAGTAGAAAACATTTATTATAAATATATATTTATTACATCAACTAAAACAATAAACTTAATTAACAGTTTCTTTTTTAAGAATATTTTTAGATTGTTAACATGTGCGTCTTTATACAGGTTAACATTATCTATTGTTTGTATATATATATATATATATATATATATATATATATATAAAAGCAATGTGAATGGCAAAAGAAGAAGAAAGCGAAGAGTCAACGCCCAAGTGTAGCTGCAAGGCAAAAGCTACCTAATTAATAATCATTAGTTATTTAATACAAATTGATTTTTAATAAAAATAGACTAAAATTGACTATATATATTTAACAATGACCATTACAATTGAAACAATTAATATTACAATTTGGCCAAATTCGAAGAATCCATATTGAATTTTCTTTTAAAACTAACATAATTGTGGTTAAGGGGTCTTGCGAGATTAGACTCTACAAGCATGTCTGAAATATAACTTCCATCTAAGGGGAGATGTCTCACCGTATTTTATGGTTTAATAAACAAATGTGAGCATATATTTACAATACCAATACTGGAGCTTCATTTTGAAATTGAGTAATTGTGTAATGAAATGGCAAATTGGCAAATTGAGTAATCATACTGACTGACTCTGTTTGAACAAACCTAACGTAGGAATGGATTTAATTTAGGACTAATTGCACAAATATTCCCGGACATTAGCATAATTACATACATTATCCCTACCAACAGATGACTTCTGTTTACCTTTTGTTTTAATATATTTTTAATATGTTTCATTATTTCATTATTTAAAGTACTTATTCTATTATTTTAAAAAGTCATTTCATCTTTCCCAATGCAACAAAAATTTAAAACAAATTCATTTCAAACTGACACTAATGAAATGACCATGTTACCCTTCTCCCGTTAATTCCTAACAGCCACCCACTAACTGTAGGGGTAGTGTGTGCAATTTTAACCAAAAGTTACATATGTGTGCAATTAAACTAAATGTTTGATGATGTTTGTGCAATTAGTCCTTTAATTTAATTCAATTTGCAATTTGAAAACAACCTTATTAATTTGACTGTTAGAGGCACTAACATAGGATTTAGGTCAATATAAAGGCGCGACCAGTATCGTTTTCGTTTGCTATTTTCTAGAGATTAAAATAAAAATAAAAATAAAAACTATGTTTTTGTTTTCAGATTTGAAATCCAAAACGCGTTTGATAGCATATGCCGAAAATGACATTCTGAAAAATAAAAACACTAAAACATGTCTGGTGGGTTAATTGCCAAATATAAAAAGTTGTTAATAATTCATCCCAAATATAAAAAGTTGTCAATAATTTATTATTAATATGCAAAATTTTAAAATAGTTCAAAAAAAAAGAA
This sequence comes from Dipteronia sinensis, assembly GCA_033220585.1. NCBI lineage: Eukaryota > Viridiplantae > Streptophyta > Magnoliopsida > Sapindales > Sapindaceae > Dipteronia > Dipteronia sinensis. The sequence goes on along the minus strand of CM065637.1, from coordinate 77,707,230 downwards.
GAATTTAAAAAAAAGAATTATTGTAGAGTCGCTAATCTGCTCTTGAAGGAGCAGATCGGCAACTCCAACGCCAGATGAGGTGAGATCCTCCTCCAGTGTTGGAGGAGCAATTCTGTCATAGAGAGGTTAGGAAGAAGAAGAAGAAGATCGATGGCAAAAAAAAATTGAAGAAGAAGAAAGAAAAAAATAAAAAATAAAAGAGATCGTTAGTTATGTTATTTAAAAAAAATAACAAAAAAAACAAAAATAAAGAAAATATGTTTAAAATGTTTTCCGTGTTTTTCAGTTTTAACACTGATTTTGTTTTTTATTTTGTTTTTTTAAAAAACAAAATGAAAAACGGTAAATGAAAGTAAATTTGAAATCGTTTTTAGAAAACAAAAGCAAAACACCAAATAAAAAATATGCTACCAGACAGCCCCTAAATTTCTATTACAAAAATGAGAAAATTACTAAAAAAAGGTTAAAATCTAGGTGCCTTCGTGACATACAGCCATTTTCCTGAGAAATTACATTTATAACAAAATACAGTTTAAAAAAAGCAAATATATCCAAAACAGGTCTTAAATACCCTATATATATATATATATATATATATATATATATATATCCCCTCTTAAATTTAATTGCTTAGCCACTAGAGTTTCTAAAACAAACAGAGAATATTTTATTTAAAAAAAAATGTTATAGGATCGGAGCTCTTCAAAAAGCGAAAATGAAAAAGAAATGATCCATGAGCAGAATGATTCCAACAATAGATCACTGAAGAAACAAAATCAACAAAGAATAAGAGAACTTGATAGGAATTTTTTTTTTCTTTTGGGATGTGAAAAGTGGATGCAAACTACAGAGTTAAGCCAATAAACGGAAAAACAAACAGTGACAGAAACCAAAAAAAAAAAGGTGCTAAAATAAAGAAGAAAGCTGTGAAAAGTTGAGAGCAAAGTGCACCTATGTTTGTATCTCTGAGCAAGAACGAAAGAAAGTCTCTCCCTTTCTCTATCTCCCTGAAATAATCACCGAACAATGGAAATTTTTGAAAGATTTAGAGCCAGTTGTACTTGTTTATATCTCTCTCAAAGCTTTTTCGAAGGATCTGAGTTTTTGCTGTTTAAGTGTTTAATGAAGAGCTTAGAATCACGGTCTTTCTAAAAAGCTATTATCTTAATACAAGTTGATTTGTTAAAATTGACTAGATTTGACAAACAAACAATTAAGAATGACCTGTCTAACTAGACAGTGAATAGTAGAATTAAACAATTAATATCACAATATGCCAATTTCATTTCAGGTGAGCTTCGAATAATGAAATTCAACTTTAGAGACCTGAATTTCCTCTCAAAACTCAAAAGAGCAATTGCCGACTTCATATTGTTTCGGTCGCTTCAGGTAGAGCTTTCAATAATTTACCCAATTCTGCTATCCATTTTTAGTTAATTAAAAAAAAGTAACAACCGCACAAGAGGAAGTTAATCCAGTGGTATGTCAATCACACTTACACCCTTAAGGTTTGGAGTTCGAGTCCTCATCCTCACTAAAAAAACCCGAATTAATTGTAATCGTTCAAAAAAAGAGAGAGTAAAATTTAACATGGCAAATTGATCAGAACAGTTTGATGGTTTATTGGGCAATTGTGTTAGAGTTTTGTTTGGCCTGGTTTACTGTGTTCTATTAGATTGATTGACTCTGTTTTCAAATCCTGCCATCATTTTTTTAATATTACAATTATTACAATAACACTGTCGAGACCTACCAAAATTAGACAATACATTACCCGGATATCTAGATCAGTAGAAAAGTAGACAATACATTACCTAGATATCTACTTCCATAAACTAAGAGAAAATTCCCCGCACAAATCGGGGGACTTAAACGGTTGAACCCCTAATCACCAATATAAAAGGGAGGAGCACTATCACTTGTATTAAAAGGTGATGTGTATCTGAGATCATTTTAATTTTATGATGTTAGTCTTTTTATATTATATAACCACTTTCTTTTTTCCCTTTTTGAACAAACCTAACGTGGGAATGGACTTAATTTAATACAAGTTGTAATTTGAAAACGATCCTTATTAATTTGACTGTTATAGCCACTAACATTGGATTTTATTGACAAATTTTTATTAAAAAATATGTACAACTACCTAATTAACAATGATCAAAATACGTCAGCCACCAAATTATAATCAATAATGACCATAATGCGACAAAAGGTAGAACACCTTAGTAGTGAGCTCTTCACACTCATATTAATGAGTTTTTGATTCGAATCAATATGTCTTCGTTCTACAACCGCCAAGTTTATAATAATTGAAAGAAAAAAAAGACTGTAAAACGCAAAATAATTTCACCTAGCATCCAATTGGGTCAGAAGTCTGCCTTTCCAATTTGGTCAGAGGTTTGCCGAGATCTAGGGAGATCAACCGTTACCACCGCCAAGTCTTTTTCGAGCTAAGATCCTCTCTTAGTTTGGCTTTTTAATTAGAAGTCTTTTTATAATCTAATGACACTTAAACTTAGGTGTAATGTGATGTTTTTATTCTTAGAAATCACAGGGTTAGGAAAAGACCAACAATTTTTTTTTTCAGATTATGTGAGAATATGAACTCTACTTTCTCAAGGCTTGACTTATAAAAATGGATTAGAAAAGGACAATTATGATTAAGAATGACCAAGTATTAATAGATGAGTAATGCTAGGTTTCCCAATTTTTTTTCCTAAATTCTCTCCCAAATGATGTTGGCACGTGATGTGTCAACATCACATCGCTCATCACATAATCTCATGATTTACAAGATATTGACATCTCACATGCCAATATCATTTGGGAAAAAATTTGAGAAACCTAACATTACTCTTAATAAATAAATCAATTTTGAAACATCAGTAACCAGTCATTATGAAACCTAGAGAATTAAAATTAAATCTCGACCTTGTCATTCCTAGTACTCTAATTGCTAACATCCAATTAATTCATTTGCTTAGTTTATCACAAAGATACCTAATCATTTTTTTTATTTACATCTCATTTGTAGTGACAACGACTCGAACCTGAGACATTACCAGGCTGAATGAACGATCTTACCACCGAACCATAATGGTAAACGGTTAGCTACTTAATTATTTGATTAAGGATACCGATATTGACACCCATAAATATGATAAATACACCCATATTTTAATAAAAAATTTAATAACAAAAATATCCCAATAGAAATTTACTAATAAGGACAAATTAGTTGAATTAAAAATAACCAAATACTATGTATACTCATTAATTACACCCATATCTTAGACTATATCTCTTTATTAAAAAAAAAACTTATGATAAACACTAATTTAGAAATAATTTACACTAAGATACTACGCAAGAGATGATCTAATATATATATATATATATATATATTTATATTTATATATACTGTAAAGCAACTTAAATTGGACTGTTTGAAGGCAACTTAGGGTTGATTTGGGACCTGCAACTGTGTTTCTAATGTATATCAAGAGCATGTACACCATTTATGTTTTGTTGTCTTTACTGTTTTTTTTTAATGTTTCAATGCTTTAAACTTAATGTTTTTTTAGAAGAAAAGTTATGTAATTTTTAGCTTCAAAATACATATTAATTTGAATATATTTTACCGGGATTTTTCTTTTATTTTATAAAACATTTGTAGAGCACCTCACCTAATGCTCAAACTACTACAGTTTCATTACCATCGAATTCTAGAGCACTTCCAATCAACCCTAGGTTTTTGTTTGAAGAGAACTCCGTTTCTTCATTGTTTGCTTTTTTTTGTTTGCTTACTGAGTTCTCAAACATTTACAACATTAGGCTTTGTATTATATCAAAAGAATAATTTTGTTTTTGTTTTTGTTTTAGACCAAAGAGAACTTAAATTTATCATTTGTGAAATCTGGTGTGTTAATAACTAAAACGTGTTTATAAATAAAATCTATTAAAATGAACACATTCATTTAAATAAGGATATTATTGACCTTAAGATTGGTGTCTATACTAATGATTTAATTTTAAATTTTAAACATTTGTGTGCTTATAAATATGGGTGTTCTTATTATATTTATGAGTGTCAATATCTGTACCCTATATATATATATATATAGTTTTTCTATTGTCAGTTCTAACTGATATAAGATATATCAGTTCTTTGCATGTGGGCAATTAGATTTAAAAGATGCTTTGACAAGTGCATGCAGCCAAGTCAAAGTATTTAAATCCAATGGCCCACGTGCAAAGAAATGATATATCAGTTCGAACTAACAATAGAAAAATTGTACACATATATATATATATATATATATATATATATTTATACAATTTTTCTATTTTCAGTTCGTCCTGATATAAAATATATCAAGACGAAGAATGTGAGCTATCAGATTTACATACTTTGACTCAAAGTATATGCACTTATCAAAACTTTTCCATAATCTGTGGTCCACATTCTTCGTCATGATATAAAATATATCAGAACGAACTGGCAGTAGAAAGACTGTATATTTGTATAATAAAGAATGACCCAAACATAATTAAAACAGTCCATATTCCAAACATCCAAATAGAAACCAAATAATGAAATCAAACTTTGAGACCTGAATTTATATATAAATTTAATTGTTTAGCCACCTAATTAATAACATATTACTTGGGAGTTTTTATATCTTTTGAAGAAACCTGACGTAGGATTTAATTTAATACAAATTGCAATATAAGAGAAAAAAAAAAACATTATTAAGTAACTGTTATAGCCACCTAACATAGAAGTTACTTTAATACAACTCTTTTTTTTTTTTGATAAAATAGTTAATTTAATGCAACTATAGTTACTATATACCATTTGGCTCGCCTCTGTTTTCATATTCTTAACGTCTTGATTCTTGATGACTTGTCACATTGGAAAAGGATATATTATGTTAGATGAGTAGTGTTAACATGTGTTCTTGAAAGTGTTTGTCCGAAGAAGATCAGAGTTTTTGTGGGAAGTGAGTCTTTTCTGGTGAGGTTGCACGAAGATCCAATGCCGGTGGACTTTCAATGGATGGCAATCGTCTTGGGGTTGAAGATGAGCTGGCTGGCTGACAAAGACAGTGCTGACTCGTCAGATTTGAAGATGGTGTGCAAGCTGTCTTCTTCTGGCTTTGATCTTGGAGACAACGTCTTGAAGGAGGGAATGGAAAGCGCGCCGCTCGATATTAAAAAAGGAAAAATGGTTTGAATTTGAATAATAAACGTAATGATGGTGGGGTTAACGTGAGAAATGAGTGTCTTGTTGGTGAGAAGATTATGGAAAGTGACATAGTAAGAAGAGATGGTACGGGAGAGAGGAAAAATAAGCACATGGGAGAGAATAGCAAAAAGGACAATTTAAAGTTTAAAAATACTAGTGGGGACAAGACAAGACTAAGAATAGCCAGTGGTGGGAAGATCAAAAAGAGGGAGGATCAAAAATACTATCTTTGCTTTGCCTTGATCATCAACGATTGACATCATTTTTAACAAACTCATACACCCTATTCAGCCATTCCTAAACTTGCTTTTCAATCTCATCCCCTTGTCTCTTGGCCTCGTTGACAGAATGCTTCACACTATCTCTTTCATTGGTCAGCTTCTGTACACATAACTTATCTGCTGTCGAATGGGATCAACTAGATACTCTGCAACTTTTGCTGCGATGGAAATACCTATCTCCGCCATTTCCTGAAACACCACATAAACCATATGAAGAGAAGGAAAATTTTTGAAAAAAAAAAGGAACAACATCAACTAATAAAGGCAGTGTTGATAAGATGAAGTTGATCTAATGGTTTGGTCGTCATGTCTATACCATGAGGTTGTGGGTTCGAATTCCCCCTCTCTTAAATCCAAATTAAAAAGAATGGTGGTTTTATAACTAATAAAAGTTATAAACTCAAATGAGATTTTGGAAAATGAAAGCAAAGCCAATAAAATGAAGGAAAAACAGAGACAAAACTATTAATTAGAAGAAGAAAGTAATGAAGTTAAAATTATTTAGTTTTAAGCTATTTATAAACTCAAATGACCAAAAGAAAAGCGGGGATGTGTAAATAGAGTAACAAAGAAGTATTAAATTAAAGAAGAAAGGTGTGAAAAGTCGAGGCTTTTGAGAACAGAGTAACACAGTTATTGGCAAAAGAAGAAGAAAGTGAAGAGTAGCTAAAAGGCAAATGCTACCTAATCATTATTTATTTAATACAAATTGATTTATAAAAATAGAGTATGAGCTTGTTTGGTTGGGTTTTTGGAAAACCACTGTTTATAAAGATTTAGTTGTAGTAGATTTATTAGAAATAAAGTTTTAAGAAAAAAAATTATAATTATTTGATTTGTAGACATTTTTTATACAAAAAAATGTCTATTTGGAAAAACTCTTCCTTATGAACTTTTACCTAGTAGATGTTTAAACTCTACTAGTATCTACTGAATTTAAAATAGACAATCTCAAAAACTCAACCAATTACTGTAACTCTAAAAAATTCAAATACAGGTTTATAGAGCTTTTAAGACAGTAGAAAGCCCAACCAAACAAGCACTGCTGCAATTGACAATACATATATTTAAGAATGACCAGTACAATTAACACAATTAATATCATAACAGGCTTGCAGATTCATTTCAGGTGAGCTTCAAATAATGAAATTCAACTTTAGACACCTGAATTTCCTCTCAAAGAAGAATTGCTGACTTTAAATTATTTTGCTATCAATTTTTAGTTGATTAAAAAAAGTAGCAATTAATATGGCAAATTGATCAGAATTATATGTTGATGGTTTATTGGGTAATTGTGTTAGAGTTTTGTTTGGGCTCGTTTATTGTTAATGTTTCCTATTAGACTGATTGACTCTGTTTTCAAATCCTGGCATCATTTTAAGGTGCAAGTTGTTATATATATATATATATATAAATTTAATTGTTTGATTTCTTTTTTCTCTTTTGAACAAACCTAATGTAGAAATGGATTTAATTTAATACAAATTGCAAAGTGAAAACGACCCTTATTAATTTGACTCTTATAGCCACTAACATAGGATTTTATTTAATATAAACTTCTATTTAAAAAAACACATTACAACTGCCTAATTAACAATGATCAAAATATATACCACAAAAGACAAAAAGTTTGGGTGAGCTATCAAATTATAATTAACAAGGACCGGAATACGATAAAAGGTAGAGCAACTCACTGGCAAGCTCTTCACACTCATAATAACGAGATTTTGGTTAGAATCGTGTCCTTGATTTACAATTGCCAAGTTTATAATAATTCAAAAAAAAAATTACCATAAAACTCAAAACAATGTTATAACTTGTACGTAATAGAACAAATTATGAATTAAGCTACGATGCATTATTCAATTAAAAAAACGCACTGTAACTACCTAATTAACAATGATCAAAATATATATGACAAATGTTAGAGGGAGCTACCAAATTATAATAAACAATGACTATGACAAAAGGTAGAGTAACTCTGTAGTAAGCTCTTCACACTTATAATAATAATGAGATTTTGGTTCGAATTTTGTCCATAGTTTTACAATTGCCAAGTTTATAATAATTCAAAAACAAAAAGGGATGACCATAAAACTCAAACAATGTTGTACCTTGTAATAAAAGAAATAAATAAAAAAATTGTAATAGAAGAAATTATGAATTAAGGTATAATGCATTATTCAAAATAACCTCACCTAGTTTAGCTACCAAGCTTTTCAACCTTTCATTGAGAAAAAAAAAACCTCGCGTTCTCACTTTAATTTTTACCCAATTTTATTTATTTATTTATTTATTTTTGAAATCTGCACTAATTGGTCAGGAGTTTGTCGGGATCTAACAAGATCAACCGCTTAAAGGTGCGGTCCGAAATGCTACTCCTCACTATAGAAGATGGATCTCCCCACACTTTAGGATCTAATGAACAAATGTGAGATAATCAATCGCTTGGAAATCTAAAATTTAGAAATTCTTTGGCTTTACTCTTTTTTTTTGAGTTAAGATCCTTTCCTGATTTGATAGTTTTGATAGTTTTTTTCAAATAAACTTAGGTGTCATGTGACATTTTTATTCTCAGAGGTCACCAGATTAGGAAAAGACCAGGAATATGAGTTGTTCTTTCTCAAGGCTATCTAATGGTATGGTTAATTTAATACAATTTGATTTATAAAAAAAATGGATTACAAAAAGACAAATATGATTAAGAATGTCCAAGTATAAATAAATAAATCAATTTTGAAACATCAGCTACCAATCATTATGAAACCTAGAGAATTAAAATTAAACCTTGACCTAGTCATTCCTAGTACTCCTGTTTCTCTTTGCATTCCTAGTACTCTATTTGCTAACATTAATTCATTTGACTAGTTTATCTCAAAGCTACCTAATCATTTGATTAATAATGATTAATATATTGCAAATTGATTTATAAAAATAAACTAGAATTGACAATATATAATAAAGAATGACTCAATTACTCAGCATAATTAAATAGCCTATATTCGAAACATTCAAATAGACTTGAATTTCCAGTGAGCTTCAAGTAATGAAATTAATTTAATACAAATTGCTATATAGAAATGGACTACAAATACCAAATTATAATTAACAAAGGACCAAAATGAAGTTTCAGTGTTTTCAATAGTCATCTAATTAAATCAAGAGAATATTGCAATAGAAAACTTAGAAGCTTCCAAATCTTAGAAGTAAGGAAAAAAAAAGCGGTAGAGAATTTGTTGTGTAATTCAAATTATGAAATGAAGCTATATATTGCATTGAATTGTAATTTCCATCTAACTTTAGTCATCCCAGTAGTCTATCAATGCTACCTAATCATAAGAGTATAAGACTAAATATGAGGATTTATCACCGCACATTTCCTTCGATATTTGTGGCGGGGATTTCAAGTCATCCTGTACATATGAGGAGTTTAATCATTTCTAATATGGGAGTAGGTGAATTATTGGACTATAATGTTTGTCCTTTTTCTGCCAGCCTTGTTTTTATTTGGGCTTAACTAATTTTCATATATATATATATATATATAACACCCTAATAAACTTACCTAACATATATTAAAAATAATACAAATTGCAATATAAAACCAACCCTTAATAATTTAACTGCTATAATATCCACCTAATATTATGTTACTCTATTATTATGTTTCTTTGATTGATCGCCTTATAAGCATATTTATTTGAATATAGAGTTTATGTTGTAGGATAGAATTCGAATGTCATACGAACATATTCTTACATGCAACAATTAATTGAATTACGACCCAATTAGGAGAAATTAATTCGTGAGTTACCTAGAATAGATGCCATGGGTTTATGTGATATTCATATTCTCTTCATTCTTAATGAATTTCTATTATTAAATCTAGTAAATGCCCATGCTAGGTTATCATTTGGAATACATGTATGTATGTAGATATCATGCAACTTACATACTAACTAAGAGAGAATCAATACAACTTGAGTGGGATGCTAATATCTTGTTGTGAATATCTTCATTACGTTTGACATCTTTAGCTTCATTATTTGTGTGAATGGATTAGCCCAACTTGAAATTAGTTGCCCAAGTCAGAAGCCCAACTGATCCAGCAGCCCAACATCCAGTAGCCCAACTGATCCAGCATCCATACGGTGTCGTTTTGGCATGTGAAGTTTTCTGAAGATAAGTTGATAAGGGTCACATGACGGAATCCGTGGTGGCAAGACATCATTGGCTACCTTCAGATTTCACATGTGCTTCGTTGGATAAGGATATAAAAGAAGCCAGGAGAGAGAAAGCATTACAACGATTCATTCTAATATTTTTTTAGGGTTTCTTCAAAATTGTTTTCTCTCTCTCTCGAAAGTTCACTGATAGCAGCTCTTGTTTCTTTTGATTCTTTCTTGAAACTTGGTGAATCCAAGGTTTTGTTCTTTGTAATTAGTGAGAGATTAGTGTTCTCTGAGTGATTTTGTAGAGTGTTCTTGCTCTGAGAGGCTGAGTGACTTTATTGTAAAGATCTATTACCAGATCGTGAGGTTTGTTTGAGTTGAGAGGTCTTTTGAGTTCATATCTGTTGTGTATATAACAGATCGTGAATGTTGGGTTGTTTTTAGAGAGTATTTGGGTCTCAGATTTGGTTTGTAAAGACTTTGATATAGTGGAGAGAGCTCCGGTGAAGAGCTCAACGTGGATGTAGGCCATTCTTGGCTGAACCACGATATCTCTGGTGTTGGTTTCTTTATCTGTCTTTACTTCTTTATTATGTTATTGTGATTTTACAGATTATATGCTTCTTTGTGATATGTGATATACTGATCTTGTATTCTTGCATATCTGGTAGATATCTGGGCAAATATATATATATATATATTTATATTTGTGTTACTGGTTTTGAGACAGATTAGAATATTTCTGTTGTTGTTGATTTGTAGATATATCAGTTTCTTCTACCATATTTCTTGTTCAGTATTTGCAAGTGAATCTTGCAGAAGTTTAATATACTTTTTGGAACAGGTTGTATTGTAATACTGGTTTGGTTTATATAGAATTGATATATTTGCATATTATCTCCAGAAGTAGCTGTTGGTACTGATTTATTTTTGTAGAAAGTATCTGTTAGGTATTCCCTTGTTGGAAATATAAATTGCTTGCAGATTTATAACAGATACTGTGTTGAATCAGTGTGTCTGGTAAGGCACTGATTCTCAACAGTGGTATCAGAGCCTCTAATCGGGACCAACAGCGGATAACCAGGATCAGAATCCTCCGGTAGCAGAGCCTTCAAACTCTGAAGACTCGGCTGGAGAAGAAGAGTCAGGCAGTGAAACTGCCAGCAGTGCAGCTGGGGTAACGAATTCCAATTTTACTAATTTCGGTAATTTCAATTTTGATTGCTTTGCCATGAAATTTGAGATAGATAAATTCAATGGCTCTGGGGATTTTGGCATATGGAGAAGAAAGGTGAAAGCCCTTCTCTCCCAGCAGAAAATTCTCAAAGCCATTGAAGGCCCTGAAAAATTACCTAGTAGCTTAACTGAGGAACAGAAATCTGATATGCTAGAAATGGCCCTAGGAACAATAATTCTGAACTTGTCTGATAATGTGCTTAGGGAAGTTAATGATGAAAAGACTGCTTGTGATGTTTGGAAAAAGTTAGAGAATCTTTATTTAACTAAATCATTAACTAATAAGATTTACTTAAAGGAAAGACTGTTTGGTTTTAAAATGGACCCTAGTAAGAACCTAGGACAGAACCTTGATGAATTCAAGAAAATGACCATAGAGTTAGCTAATGCTGGGGAAGATGAGAAACTTAGTGATGAAAATGAAGCTATTATCTTACTAAATTCTCTGCCTGACTCCTTCAAGGATGTCAAAGCTGCCATTAAATATGGTAGGACCTCTCTTAGCTTAGAAGAATGTGTGTCTGCCCTTAAGTCTAAAGAATTAGAGCTTAAGGTAGAAAAGAAGGGCAATGGTGAGAATTTATTTGTTAGGGGGAGGCAGCCTGTTAGAAATAGTAATAATCCTAACCAAAACAGTAATAATAAAGGTAAGGGCAGAAGTAAAACACCTAACAGAAATAGATCTCAGTCTAGGCATAGAAATGGCTCTAGAAAATGTTATTTCTGTGGGAAGGAGGGACATATTAAAAAATATTGCTATGAGTTTAAAAAGCAAAATCAGGAAAAGACTCAAAATGATGGTGATGCAGCTGTAGCATCTAAATCATTTGAACCTAGTGAAGTCCTAGTAGTTAGCACTGAAAATGTAAAATCTGAGTGGATCTTAGATTCGGGCTGTTCCTTCCACATGTGCCCTAGGAAAGAGTGGTTCACAGAGTTCCAAGAACTCAGTGGCAGCAGTGTCTTGATAGGTAACAATCAGCAATGCTTAGTGGAGGGAATAGGGTCTGTTGCTATTAAAATGTATGATGGGCTAGTGAGAGTCTTTAGGGATGTTAGGTATGTCCCCAACTTAAAGAGAAATCTTATTTCTCTTGGTTCCTTAGATGAGGAAGGGTACTCTTATAGAGCTGAGAGGGGTGTCCTAAAAGTCTCTAGGGGATCCTTAGTCATTTTAAAAGGTGACAAAAGGAATGACTTGTATGTGTTAAGAGGAGAAACTGTCACTGATGGGACTGCTTCTGTGGCAGCCAAAAACAGTGACAAGGAAGTCTTATGGCACTTAAGACTTGGTCATATGAGTGAGAGAGGCTTACAAGAATTAAGTAAGAAAGGTCTCCTAGGTGGGGATCAAGTTGCTAAGCTAGATTTTTGTGAGAATTGTGTGTTAGGTAAGCAACATAGGCTTAGTTTTACTTCTGCCCAGCACACTACAAAACATATTCTTGAGTATGTTCACTCAGATTTGTGGGGACCAGCCAAGGTTCCCACACATGGTGGAAACCATTATTTTCTGTCCTTAATAGATGATTACTCTAGGAAAGTGTGGATTTACTTGTTGAAATCCAAAGATCAAGCCTATGACAGCTTTAAAGCTTGGAAGAAGTTGGTTGAAAACCAAACTTCTAAGAAAATTAAAACACTTAGGACAGATAATGGTTTAGAGTTTTGTAATGAAAAATTTAATAAATTTTGTAGTGATGAAGGGGTACAAAGGCATAGAACAGTTAGGTACACTCCACAACAAAATGGAGTGGCTGAGAGGATGAATAGAACTATTTTAGACAAGGTTAGATGCCTTTTAATAAGTTCTGGTCTAAGTCAAAGTTTTTGGGGGGAGGCTGCCTCTACTGCCACATACTTAATAAATAGGTCTCCCTCCACTGTTTTGGGTCTTAAAACACCTAAGGAAGTATGGACTGGGAGGCCACCCAGCCTTAAACACTTGAGAGTGTTTGGATGTGCAGCTTATGCACACCAATCCGAAGGAAAACTTGAACCTAGATCTGTCAAGGGTGTTTTCCTAGGATATCCATTAGGTGTTAAAGGGTATAGAATTTGGCTTAGGGACCTAAAGGGTTTTAGGGTCATAATTAGTAGAGATGTAATCTTTGATGAGTTAAATATGCCTTGTAAGAACAAAGATCAAACATCTGAATCTGATCCAGATCCTTCAAAGGATGTTGGAAATAAGATTCAGGTGGAAGTTGGCAGCCCACCACATGATCTTGTAACATCTGAACCATAACAGATTGAAGTAGTTAGGGCTGCCCATTCTGATGATCTACATCAGGTGGAGGAGGGTCAGAATCAGCCAGAGATCAATGAGTCTCTGGCTGATTATGAGCTTGTTAGAGATATGACTAGAAGAATAATCAAACCTAACAGTAAATTTGCTAATGCAGACTTTACTTCATTTGCATTATGCACTGGCCAAGAATTAGAGAATTCTGAACCTAGGACCTTTAGTGAAGCTGTCAACTGTTTTGACAAGCAAAAATGGTTGCAAGCGATGAAAGAATAGATGGATTCTCTTGATGAAAACAAGACCTGGTCTCTTGTTATTAAACCTGAAAAACAGAAAATTATCCCTTGTAAATGGATCTATAAGATCAAAGATAGTATAGATAAATCTATCCCACCTAGATATAAGGCTAGATTAGTAGCTAAGGGGTTTACACATAGAGAGGGAATAGATTATAATGAGATTTTCGCTCCTGATGTTAAGTATAAGACTATAAGGATAGTTTTAGCATTAGTTAGCTATTTTGACATGGAATTAGAACAATTAGATGTCAAAGCAGCTTTCTTGCATGGTGATTTGGATGAGACAATCTATATGTCTCAACCAGAGGGTTTTGAATCCAATTCTAAGCCCTCTCATGTGTGTCTTCTTAAAAAATCTCTATATGGGCTCAAGCAAGCCCCTAAACAATGGAATATGAGGTTTGACAGCTTTATTACTAGTATAGGTTTCATTAAAAGTAGATTTGATGCATGTTTTTATTTCAGCAATGAAAATGTTAATAAATCTGTCTATTTGCTTTTATATGTTAATGATATGTTAATTGCTAGTAAAGAATTGTCTAGGATTATAGAGTTAAAGAAGAAGTTGAAGTCTGAATTTGATATGAAAGACTTAGGTAATGCTAAACTAATTTTAGGAATGGAAATAGTCAGGTTTAGGAAAGGAAATAGGCTGTGTCTGAAACAATCCAGCTATTTAAACAAGCTGGTTGACAGATTTGCAATGAGAAATTGCAAGCCTGTCAATGTCCCTCTATGTGCAAATTTTGTGTTATCTGCTACCTTGTCACCTAGATCATTAGAAGAAAGTAGGTATATGGAAAATGTGCCCTATTCTAGTGCTGTAGGATCTGTTATGTACTCTATGATAAGCACTAGGCCTGATTTAGCACAAGCAATCAGTGTATTGTCTAGATATATGGCCAATCCAGGGAAAGGCCATTGGAATGCCATGAAATGGCTTCTTAGGTACATCAGCTCTACCACTTCGGTAGGGCTGAATTATGATTGTTCTAATAGTGTGTTAGATGTAGTTGGATATGTGGATTCTGACTATGCAGGTGATAGGGATAAAAGGAGGTCTACATCTTCCTATTTTTTCACTATAGGTGGCTGTTGTGTTAGTTGGAAAAGCCAACTACAATCAGTTGTTGCTTTATCAACAACTGAGGCAGAATATATTGCTGTCACTGAGGCCATAAAAGAAGTCATTTGGCTTCAAGGCCTTCTAGGTGAGATAGGTGTTTTTAGAGGCAAGGCAGTGATATTCACTGATAGTCAAAGTGCCTTGCACTTGTGTAAAAATCCTGTCTTCCATGAGAGGACTAAACACATAGAGGTAAAGTACCACTTCATTAGAGATAAAATCTCTGAAGGTACTGTTGAGGTGGAAAAGGTATCCACTGAAGATAATTCAGCAAATATGGGAACCAAAGTGATTCCCTATAGCAAGCTCAAGCATTGCTTGAACTTGCTGAAAATAGGTGATTATGGCTGATGTGTTTGTTGAGTCTTGAGCAGGTACTTCACATGAGCTCTTTTTACTATGTCAATAAAGTTGGGCTAAGGTGGAATTTGTGAATGGATTAGCCCAACTTGAAATTAGTTGCCCAAGTCAGAAGCCCAACTGATCCAGCAGCCCAACATCCAGTAGCCCAACTGATCCAGCATCCATACGGTGTCGTTTTGGCATGTGAAGTTTTCTGAAGATAAGTTGATAAGGGTCACGTGACGGAATCCGTGGTGGCAAGAAATCATTGGCTACCTTCAGATTTCACATGTGTTTCGTTGGATAAGCATATAAAAGAAGCCAGGAGAGAGAAAGCATTACAACGATTCATTCTAATATTTTTTTAGGGTTTCTTCAAAATTGTTTTCTCTCTCTCTCGAAAGTTCACTGACAGCAGCTCTTGTTTCTTTTTGATTCTTTCTTGAAACTTGGTGAATCCAAGGTTTTGTTCTTTGTAATTAGTGAGAGATTAGTGTTCTCTGAGTGATTTTGTAGAGTGTTCTTGCTCTGAGAGGTTGAGTGACTTTATTGTAAAGATCTGTTACCAGATCGTGAGGTTTGTTTGAGTTGAGAGGTCTTTTGAGTTCATATCTGTTGTGTATATAACAGATCGTGAATGTTAGGTTGTTTTTAAAGAGTATTTGGGTCTCATATTTGGTTTGTAAAGACTTTGATATAGTGGAGAGAGCTCCGGTGAAGAGCTCAACGTGGATGTAGGCCATTCTTGGCTGAACCACGATATCTCTGGTGTTGGTTTCTTTATCTGTCTTTACTTCTTTATTCTGTTATTGTGATTTTACAGATTATATGCTTCTTTGTGATATGTGATATACTGATCTTGTATTCTTGCATATCTGGTAGATATCTGGGCAAATATATATATATATATATATATATATATATATATATATATTTGTGTTACTGGTTTTGAGACAGATTAGAATATTTCTGTTGTTGTTGATTTGTAGATATATCAGTTTCTTCTACCATATTTCTTGTTCAGTATTTGCAAGTGAATCTTGCAGAAGTTTAATATACTTTTTGGAACAGGTTGTATTGTAATACTGGTTTGGTTTATATAGAATTGATATATTTGCATATTGTCTCCAGAAGTAGCTGTTGGTACTGACTTATTTTTGTAGAAAGTATCTGTTTGGTATTTCCTTGTTGGAAATATAAATTGCTTGCAGATTTATAACAGATACTGTGTTGAATCAGTGTGTCTGGTAAGACACTGATTCTCAACAATTTGTTTATGGATTGAAAGATTTTTTAGTGGTTGATAGGAGATCCTAGCTAGTGTTTTCTTTATTTGATTTTCTCATTAAATTTCTGTTGTGTTTTATTTCTTGTTATTTAATTTTATTTAGTTTAATAATCAAATCAAAAACCCCATTCGTGTGCGTGTGCGTGTGCATGTGGAATCCTTTTTGGATTCAAAAGTGTCTTTGTTTTCCTATTTTTTGTTAAGTTAGAGTTCTAGAGTGTTGTAAACTTAAACTCATTATTTTTGTAAGTAATTAATTCTCTGTGGGAACGATCATTTTTTCCTACTGAAGCGGGAGCAAATCTTGTCCCGTGGGCAGTTGATTGTTGCTCCCTTGTCCCACGTTAGTCCGTGGTGGTAGAGGTGGATCAGAGCCCATAAGGGTGGCTGGTCACCCTCGTCCTAACTCATCTTAACAGTTGATAGTGGTTGCTATTTTCCTTCGAAGGTTCACCCCCCTCATTCTAGCGCTAGTTGTTGATGTCGATTTCTTGTAAATCTAGTCAACAGTGACACGTATGCAGATCGGCGCCTGAGGTAGCCTACGAAATGAGATCAGGTTGTCTCTCTGATAAGTGTGTAACTTGATGAATGGATAACAGATAATAGATGAGTGCATAAATAATAAAGACACGATGATTTTTACTCGGAAACCCTTAACATAGGGAAAAACCACGGTTGTTGTGAACATTCGAGAAAAGATTCTTCACCATGTAAAAGATGATTACAGTTGCAAGTGAAGAATTGCTAGAATACTGGTAATTCTACCTTGTCATATTTATGATTGATACATGTGTTTATATAAGGGCTAAGGTGTTGCCCTAGCCCGTCATGTGCAAGCAAGAAATATTATCGGGCGAGATCCTATGGGAATCGTATCTTAGCATGATCCTTAGCGGATTGAATCTTTGGGCATTTATAGTGCTGTGATCTCCATTTCTTGTGGGAGTGTTTCTTCAGATCTTCGTATTTATTGCTGGATTTGTAAACTACAAGATTTTAGGTGATTGGCTTGCCTAATATAAAGTTAGGCTTTGTGGAAAATATTCTCAAATCTTGTTTCATTAATGATGCTTTGTTGTTCGATGTGGAGCGAGTTCATGCCAATTCGTCTATTTGGTTATCATCCGGTGAGCAGCTACTTTCAGCATGCGAGTTGTTTCCATCTTGCTATTGTCATATGTGGTGCATCGAACTGATGTGGATATTTGGTCTCTTAGATCCCGGGTTTCATGTTGACGTGTGGAATCGAGTAAAATTACCCAAACAGAACATATAACTTGTCTGCTGTCGAATTTCATTATTTGAAGCTCACCTGAAATGAATCTGCAGGCCTATTGTGATATTAATTGTACTGGTCACTATTAAATATATATTGTCAATTGTAGTCCACTTTTATAAATCAATTTGTATTAAAGGGCAATTACCAATTAGGTTTTGGACTTTTTTAAAATTTCAAGTTGTTTGCGACTTTCATAAAAGTAACTAAATTGGTCTTCACATTTTTTCCAAGTACCAAATTAGTTCCTCTCTTTTTATAAGTGATCAAATTGATCCATCTAACGGTTTTAAAATATTAAATATAACAGTTGACTTTAACAATTTTAGTTAAAATACGTAAATACCCTTTATTTATCATATTATAGCAGAGTTGTTTTATTTTTTATGCATTAAATTCACTATTATAATTACAAAAAAAAATCCAAAAATATTATTAATGAAACACTGTTGTACCTTTTATTAATTAAAATTGTCTAAAAAATCTAAACATATTTTAATAAAACAATGTCAAGTTTACCCTTATTTTATCTCAGATTAGTCTTTTATCATTTTTATATAATTATTTTTTTTTTGTTAATATTATACAAGCATTGTTGTCAAAATTATTCAAAAATCAAAACCCATAAATAAAATAAACAAAATATACATATGTTAAAAAAATTGTGCATGTGTCTTTATTCTATTGTTTATGAGTAAAATACAATTTTACCCATATATTGACAGATGGAACTTAATTAGAAGGGTTAATTTGACACTTGGAAAAATTGTAAGAATTAATTTAGTCACTTTTATAAACGTCTCAGACAACTTAGAATTTTTTTTTTTTAAATCCAGAACTTAATTGATAATTGTCCTGTATTAAATAACTAACGAATAGGCCTTTTAGCTACTCATCACTTTCTTTTTCTTTTGGCATCTTTTATTTATTTAAAAAAAAATAAACAATAAACAATAACTCTTTCCCTCACCTTTCGTGCTTGTAAGAGGCTAATGATATATTGATGTTCATCAGATGGTCGTTCCATTGCTTTAAATTGCGAATCGCATATTCGTGATCCGAGAAACATGTGTTCTCCACCTCCAGTCGTTTTATCTCAAAATTGAAAATTCCCCTCTGAAAATTAATCAAAAATGGTGATGTTTAGCGTTACTCGAAAGCAGTCCACGTATATCGACGACCAGAAGCAAGCCGTTACAGCTGATACAGCAGGAGTTGAAAGCAAGCCATTTTGACCGACCCAAATGCGTCGTACTCCATTTGCAGCTGCCATCTTAATTATAATCTGCCAGTCCTATGAAAAGCATTAAATAGATTCTCTTAATATGTTTTGTTTTTTCTTTATTTATAACAAATCAGAAATAGATCATATGACCACTTCTAAAAAAAATGAGAATGAATTGCAGGCACGAATGGAAGTTGAGAATGGTAAAAGAATGAGGAAGATGGAACCTTCTTCCGAAGACCGGAAGTACCAGGCATCTGGCAGTCGATAGGCGCGGACAGCTTTCGATTACTCTAAACATCACCATTTTTTATTACTCTTCCGAGGGGAATTTTCAATTTTGAGATAAAATGAGAGGAAGTGGAGAACACATGTTTCTCGAATCACGAATATGCGATTCACAATTTAAAGCAATGGAACGACCATTTGATGAACATCAATATATCATTAGCCTCTTACAAGCACGAAAGGTGAGGGAAAGAATTATTGTTTATTGTTTATTGTTTATTTTTGTAAAATAAATAAAAACAATGTGAACTGAATGGCAAAAGAAGAAGAAAGTGAAGAGTAGCTAAAAGTCAAAAGCTACCTAATCATTAGTTATTTAATACAAATTGATTTATAAAAGTAGAAAACAATTGACAATATATATTTAATAGTGACCAGTACAATTAATATCACAATATGCCTGCAGATTCATTTCAGGTGAGCTTCAAATAATGAAATTTAACTTTAGAGACCTGAATTTCCTCTCAAAGAGCAACTGCTGACTTTAAATTATTTTGCTCTATCAATTTTTAATTAATTAAAAAGGTTGCAATTAATATGGCAAATTGATCTGAATTATATGTTGATGGTTTATTGGGTAATTGTGATAGAGTGTTGTTTGGGCTGGTTTATTGTTAATGTTTCCTATTAGACTGATTGACTCTGTTTTCAAATCCTGGCACCATTTTATGCTGCAAGTCAATTTATTGTTTGATTTCTTTTCTCTCTTTTGAACAAACTTAAAGACAAAAGTAGAAATGGATTTAATTTAATACTAATTCCAATGTGAAAGAGATTTTCTTTCAAGCCCACATTAAAGAGATTTTCTTTCGAGTCATGTCTCGTTCTGCAATTGCCAAGTTTATGATAAATAAATAAAAAATGACCAAAAAACTCAAAACAATGTTCTAATAGAACAAATTGTGAATTAAACTACATTGCATTACTCAAAATAATTTCACCTAGTTTAGTTACCAAACTTTTCAACTCTTCACTACTTGGAAAAAAAAACATACTAACTTTAATTCGGTTATCTTATTTCTTTTTTTAATATGACACAAGTTGGGTCGAGGGTCTAAACTCTAGCGAGATCGACCGTTTTAAGCACGACAAAGTCTTTTTTGAGTTAAGATCTTCTCTTGATTTGGCTTTTTATATGTCTTTTTCTAATCTAATGACACCTTAACTTAGGTGTCGTGATGTTTTTATTCTTAGAGTTCACTAGATTAGGAAAAAACAGACAAAAACCTAGATCATGGGAGAATCTGAACTAGTTTTTCTCAAGATTATCTAATGGTATGGTTAACTTGATACAGTTTGATTTATGATAAGATGAATTTGGTCCAGTAGCATGTCTCTCACACCTATACCACAAGGTTGTGGGTTCGAGTCTCTCATCCTTTCAAAAGCCAGAATTATTGTAGTTTGATTTATGATAAGATGAATTTGGTCCAGTAGCATATCCCTCACACCTATACCACAAGGTTGTGGGTTCGAGTCTCTCATCGTTTCAAAAGCCAGAATTATTGTGATATTTCAAAAAAAAATTGCATTTGATTCATAAAAATGGATTACAAAAGGGCAAATATGATTAAGAATGACCAGATATAAATAAATAAATCAATTTTGAAACATCAGCAACCGATCATTATGTAACCTAGAGAATTAAAATTAAACCATTGACTTAGGGGTCGTTTGTTTTTTTCACTTAAAACTTAATGGGTCTGAATTGAACTCATTAAGTTGTTTTATTTGTTTTTTTAAGTGGTCAAACAACTTAAAAATATCAAAAAACAACTTAAAATAAAAAGTAAGAAATCCTGACTTTTAACTTAATTCCAAATCACTGAGTTACAATTAAAATATTCTCTTCCAAGTCTATCCTTTAAAAAAAGATATATTTCCAAATTTATCTTAATTTGATATGGTATAAACATATTTCTTTTAACATATTTCTTATTTAAACAGGTTTTAGAAAAGAAAAAAAAAACTCTAATTACTTCTCATAATGAAATTTTTCAAAGATTGGACAATTGAAATTCTCTCTTGCAACATTCCGGTAACAACTCTTTTTTTTATCTAACTATTCGTATAGAGCTCAATAAATTTGTCTATCATATTGAGTAGATTTCGTGACTTGAAGATGTTATAAAATTATTGTATATGAAAAATTCAAGAACCTTTTTTTTATTTGGTTTCCGGTGCATATGATCCAGGAAACCAAAAAAAACAAAAATGGTTTCATGAATTATATTCGCCGGAAACATGGACAACATAAAAATTGAACTTGAACTTGAACTTGAACTTTTTTTTTTTGACAATAAATTTAACTTAAACTTTGTTTGCAAAATATGCAAAATTATATTCTTTGATTAATTTTTTTAATTTGTTAAATTGAACTTTGTTTGCAAAAAAAAAAACATACAAAATGTTATAAAGAATTATGCATGTTAAATTACTTCTTTTAATTAATATAGATATAAATGTAAAATTACGTATTTTCAGACAATTTTATTTTAAAAAAACAAACATGTTGACAGTACATTCAGATGTGAGAAGAAAAAAAACAAACATGTCATTCAGGTTCAGATTTCAGTCCCTATTCAGTCTTCAGAAAAATTCAGGACTGTTCAGTCTTCAGACAAAAAAACAAACGACCCCTTAGTAATTCCTAGTACTCTGCTAACATCCAATTCATTTGCCTAGTTTATCTCAGATCTACCTAATCATTAGATTAATCTAATGCAAATTGATTTAAAAAATAAACTAGAATTGACAATATATAATAAAGAATGATCCAGCATAATTAAAATAGTCTATATTCGAAACTTCCAAATAGAATTGAATCTGCTGTGAGCGTAATTCGAAAATATGAAATCAAAATGCAGCTCTCACAAAAATCTAGTTCAACGGTATCAACCCTGGTAGTTTACCTTTTAAATACAGACACTTCAACTCTTGACTACTCATGTGCCCAAACCTTTGGTGTCACAGATTTAGATCCTCTTAATATTTCGCCACTGCTGCAGATCCATACCCATCAGTAGTTGTGTAAAGTGACCCGTTCATACTCACTTTAATTTTTACCTTTTTTATATATTTATTTTGAGATCAACCGCTATAAGCACGGTCTAAAATGCACGTAGGGATGGATCTCTCCATACTTTACGATCTAATGAGCAAATGTGAGATAATCAATCGCTTGGAAATCTAAAATTCAGAGATTCTTTAGAGTTACTCTCTTTTTCGAGTTAAGATCATTTTTTGATCTTATATTTTTGCCGGTCTTTTTCAAATTAATAATCTTAGGTGTCATGTGATGTTTTTATTCTCAGAGGTCTTGGAAAAGACCAAGAATATGAGCTATTCTTTCTCAAGGCTATTTAACGGTATGGTTAATTTAAGAGGAATGCTAAATACAATCTCCCTAACTCACTCTCCAAGTCCACTCTTTCCTCTTATGTTGACACATATCAACCTTTTACTGTTTACTACAAAAATTAGAGCCATAATAAATGAATTGTATTTTCATCTTATTTACCACTCAAACCAAACATTCCCTTCCCATATTACTCCTCATCTTTTTACCAAATATAATTGTCATCTCTTATGTAATCTTTTTCAAAAATCCTTTTAACTTTTTTAAGGAAAAAAAAAAGTTTTAAACGAAAAAGTTTTATTTTGTACTCAAAAACATCATTTATACTCTTTTAAAATATATATAATTTATATTGTCATTTATTTCATTCAATATTTATTATAATATGGAAAAGATGATTGCAATATATATATATATATATATTATATTATATTTTACTCTCAAACATCATTTATACTTTTTAAATATATATATATATATATACATATATTAAAGGAGTATAAATGATATTTATGAATAAAAAGAAATAGAGTTAAACTTGTAGTAAAAACAAACTCAGAAATGTTCTCTTTTTTATAATTAAAAAGTCAAAATGGTTTTTGGAAATAATTAGATGAAAAATATTACAAATTATATTTTATAAAAAAAATGCAATTTGGAAAGAGGTGGTTGGTCTAAATTGAAAAAAACAATACATTTACTATGCACCAATTTTTATATCGAAAAGTAAAAAGTTAACATATATCAATATAATAAGAGATAGTAGATTGGGAGAATGAATCTAGCATCTCTCTTGATTTAATACAATTTGATTTATAAAAAGATGGATCCTTTTCTTGACTTTTCAAGTATAAATAAATAAATCAAGTTTGAAACATCAGCAACCAATCATCATGAAACCTATAGAATTAAAATTAAACCTTGACCTAATCATTCCTAGTACTCTATTTGCCAACGTCAATTCATTTGACTAGTTTTTCTCTACGTAATCATTTGATTAAAAATTATTAATATAATGCAAATTGATTTATAAAAATTGATTAATATAATGCAAATTGATATAACACTTGAGGGCAGCAACTCGAATTAATTAATTAATTCAATAAAGAATAACTATAAAAAATAAGCTATTTTATATAAAACTATTTTTTATTCTTGTTGAACCAATGCATTATAAAGCTATTTTATATATAATTCGAACGCTGTTAGTTATTAAAATAATTGAAGTTACTTTTACTAAATTATTTCATAATTGTATAATAAACTCAAATTTTATCAAAAAAGAAAAAGGTTTTTTTTTTTTGAATTGGGCTAAATTTGTTTTAATAGACCAGCCCAATACCGTAGAGAAGGGAAGAAACTACCTCCAATGGTGCCGTTTTATCCGGGTCCAAATCACTATAAAAGCCATTGTCCTGTAAATTCAGGTGACCAAAATGCACAAATGTGACTGTCACGTGATGAAGCCAACGAGGATGTGCATTTACATGGGCAAAAGTGCAAAATTCACCGAGAGAGGGGGGGATGATATGACTGGCACATGTGCAATTTCCATTGAGTCTCATCAGTCACCGCCATTTCAATGGCTCTCCGATCTGGAAAAATCAGTTAAGGCAAATATGGAGGTTGAATTAAGGACGAACAGGGAGAGATTTGCTTTCGTTATATGGGAGTATTCTTCTTCTTCCTCCTGCTTCTACTGTTCTGCATCTTTTGCATCCTTAGTTGTTGAAAGTTTTGAAATCTCCTCTGATATTTTCTTTTCTACTGGCAGCAAGTGAGTTATTTCAGGTCAATCTTGAAGTTGAATATATGGGATGTGTTGTTTTCAATATTCATGGCGGATACCATACAGCACAACCATAATTGATATACTACATTCTGTGAGAGATTAACGTCAACATGAAATAAGAATATAAGATTATGCAACTCATGATTTTTAACGTATATTGTACTGCTACTTGTAAGTTGTCCTTGTTTCTTGAAATGCATTCTCAAATCTTCACTTTGCTTACCCAATCTCAAATTTCCCTTCAATTAATGTTGTACATTTGTACATTTAATTGAGTGACGTGACTTTTTCTTCTATATGTGATACATTTTTTCATTTTCATGTGGTTTAATACCTCTTGATCCTTCATAACATTCACACTGCTCATTTTCAAGGCTTTTGACCTTTTATTATGGAGCACTAGTGGTAAATTTCACTTGCTTTTTGTGCTCCATATAGCAACTGCTATGAGATTTGTCATTTTTACTTGTAAA
Organism: Dipteronia sinensis; assembly: GCA_033220585.1. NCBI lineage: Eukaryota > Viridiplantae > Streptophyta > Magnoliopsida > Sapindales > Sapindaceae > Dipteronia > Dipteronia sinensis. The sequence continues at coordinate 77,682,572 of CM065637.1, read as the reverse complement.
TGCATTGCTAGTGGAGTGTCAGCAGCTAAAAGTGCGGTGATCAATATAATGCAAATTGATTTATAAAAATAAACTATAATTGACAATATATAATAAAGAATGACCCAATGACTCACCTGTTGGATATGGCTTGAATTTCTAATGGTTACCAAACAAGATTCACCAATGCGAAAACTTCCTAGAGACGTGGGACACGTTTGGAAATATGAGATCGAGATTGAGGGAGGCTTGAAAACCGAAGAAGAACTGAAGAAACGAATTCTGAAGAGACCTCTACATGGACCGCGCTGCGGACACGTGTATAGGGAGCGGTGCAGACAGCGGTACATTCCAGTGAGTAGAGCGCGGTGCAGACCGCGGCGGAGGCAAAGACACAAACAGCGGTATTCTGAGCGGTGGACATCAGTAGCTTTGCGCGGTCAGGTCGCGGGTGGCCAACCGCGACCCAGACCGCGGTAATGACGGATTTTGCCCAGATCAGGAATGTTGGCGATAAAAGGAAAGGTTTTCTTCTGGAAGTTCTTATGTTTATTAGAATAGGAAAGTCTTATGCTTATAGAATAAGGATTTCTCCTTTACAAGATAACTTGTCATAAATAGGAAATATTATTTATGTGAAACAAGGAAATCTTGTATGTATAGGAAAAAGATTTCCTTGTTGATTTAAACTCTCTGTAATTCATATAAATATACCATAATAGCTAGACTATTGTAGGTGGAGCAAATTAACAATTAATTAGAGAGATCTCAAAGAGAGCATTGGGTGTAATTGGGTTTGGGGTTAGAGAGAGAAAAATCCTGAGAGTGAAGTTGTAATAATTTTTTTCATAGTGGATTGATTTCTTGTCGTCCTGACGGCCGTGGTTTTTTCTCGATTTGGGTTTCCACGTAAAAACTCTTGTGTTGTGTGTTTGGATTTATTTTCTTCTTCCATCTTAATTCTTTTGCTATTGTTTGTTTGTGTTCTATCGGCAACGCTTCCGCGTAGTGACGTTTGTGCGCTAACAATTGGTATCAAAGCTCTGGTTGCTTGATAGTGTTTAACAAACTAGATATGGCAAGATTGATGAGATTCGAAGTTGAGAAGTTCAATGGAAAAATTAACTTTGGCTTGTGGCAAGTTCAAGTCAAAGATCTATTAATCCAATACGGTTTACACAAGGGGTTGAAGGGCAAGCCAACCCCTGCGAACCCTGAAGGCTCTGGAGATCTTAGTAAAGAAACGGCTTCTACTAGTTCTGGAAAACCTGTGATGAGCGATGATGATTGGGAAGATTTGGATGAGAGGGCTGCAAGTGCGATACGATTGAGTCTAGTCAAGAATGTTCTTGCAAATATTCATGGAACATATTCAGCGAAAGAACTTTGGGAAAGGCTTGAAGAATTGTATCAATCAAAGACCGTCTGCAACCGATTCTACCTAAAGGAGCAGTTTCACATGCTGCATATGTCTGAAGGTACGAAAATTTCCGATCATCTAGGAGTGCTCAATGAGATAGTTTCCGAATTAGAGTCGATTGGAGTAAAGACTGATGAAGAAGACAAAGGATTAAGACTAATCTGGTCCCTTCCACCATCCTATGCACACATGAAGCCAATCTTGATGCATGGGAGTTCAACCATATGTTTTGGAGATGTAGCGAACAAACTAATCTCTGAGGAACGAAGGCTAAAGAGTGAAGGTAAAACTTCTGATAACTCTGCTCTTCTGGATGACAGGAAGAAGGGAGACTCCAAAAGAAAAGTCACTTGTTGGGGATGTGGACAATCTGGACACATAAGGAAAGATTGTAAAATTAAGAAGACAAGTACGGCTAAAGGCTCCAAAGAGGGGGATCCGGCAATCACCTCTCTTGAGTATGACGACTACAGCGATGCCCTCTAAAAAGGTATAAACATCCTCATGGCATGACCGCTAGTTGCCATAAAAGAGGATGTATTGCTGATAGCGGGTCCACAATTGTGCACGGGCATTGGTTAGGAGGTGATGCAAGGTGTGTGGTGGACAAGGTTGTCGATGGCTGAACGAACTCCCTGGGAACCTAACGTGAGGAGTTGCACCACAATTTCAGCAAGGTAAATTTCGACATGTGCCGGTGAAATCTTGGGATGGGTGTTCCTAAGTGGTTATACCTAGTGGTGGGTATGTTGATTCTCGGTGTTGAGAGTCGTAGCTATGGACAAAGTTTTTTTATTGGGAATTCTCGCCATAAGGGAGGATTGTTGGATATGGCTTGAATTTCCAATGGTTACCAAACGAGATTCACCAATGCGAATACTTCCTGGAGACGTGGGACACGTTTGGAAGTATGAGATCGAGATTGAGGGAGGCTTGAAAACCGAAGAAGAACTGAAGAAACGAATTCTGAAGAGACCGCTACGTGGACCGCGCTGTGGACACGTGCATAGGGAGCGGTGCAGACAGCGGTACATTCCAGTGAGTAGAGCGCGGTGCAGACCGCGGCGGAGGCAAAGACACAAACCGCGGTATTCTAAGCGGTGGACATCAGTAGCTTTGCGCGGTCTGGGTCGCGGTTGCTTTGCACGGTCCAGGTCGCGGGTGGCCAACCGCGACCCAGACAGCGGTAATGACGGATTTTGCCCAGATCAGGAATGTTGGCGATAAAAGGAAAGGTTTTCTTCTGGAAGTTCTTATGTTTATTGGAATAGGAAAGTCTTATGCTTATAGAATAAGGATTTCTCTTTTACAAGATAACTTGTCATAAATAGGAAATATTATTTATGTGAAACAAGGAAATCTTGTATGTATAGGAAAAGGATTTCCTTGTTGATTTAAACTCTCTGTAATTCATATAAATATACCATAATAGCTAGGCTATTGTAGGTGGAGCAAATTAGCAATTAATTAGAGAGATCTCAAAGAGAGCATTGGGTGTAATTAGGTTTGGGGTTAGAGAGAGAAAAATCCTGAGAGTGAAGTTGTAATAATTTTCTTCATAGTGGATTGATTTCTTGTCGTCCTGACGGCCGTGGTTTTTTCCCGATTTGGGTTTCCACGTAAAAACTCTTGTGTTGTGTGTTTGGATTTATTTTCTTCTTCCATCTTAATTCTTTTGCTATTGTTTGTTTGTGTTCTATCCGGCAACGCTTCCGCGTAGTGATGTTTGTGCGCTAACATCACCATAATTAAAATACTCTATATTCGAAACATCCAAATAGATTTGAATTTCCAGTAAGCTTCAAGTACTGAAATTAATTTAATACAGATTTCTATATATAAATGGACTACAACTACCAAATTATAATTAACAATGAGCAAAATGAAGTTTCCATGTGTTCAATAGTAATTTCACCTAATTAAATTAAGAGAATATTGCAATAGAAAACTCAGAAGCTTCCAAATCTTAGAAGAAAAAAGAAGCATTAGAGAATTTGTTGTGTAATTCACATTATGAAATGAATCTATATTGCATTGAATTATAATTTCCATCTAACTTTAGTCATCCCAGTACTCTATCAAGAATCAATGATATCTAATCATAAGACTAAATCAGTGAACGTGGATCTATGGTATCAACGTTCATTCTATTTTGCAATGTTTCAATGTTTTAAGTTCGAGTCGCCGTATGATATTCAAAAAAATAATAATTTGTAGATACAAATTGATTTTTAAAAATTAATTAGAATCGACTATTTTTCACAATAGATCAAATTTAAGAACACTCATATATAAATAAAACTTATATCACATTAATATTTTTTTTTGATATACTATGTGCGATGACATCAACTCGAATATAGAACATTGTAAAACTGAATGAGTGTTCTTTCCACCAGCTCAAAGAACAATTTTTTTTTATCTAATTCTAAGGGAAGAAATTTTACCAAGGAAGAGAATCTAATTTTTTAAATGCCAGAGGAAAAAATAATAATAAGTTATGGAGCTCTGGAGTTGAAACACGCCTTTTAAATTGTAAATAGTTACTGCCGTTAATTGAACTCTCTTTCTCCAAATGTGGAATTGTTTGACAAAGACAGACGAATTAAATTATCATCAGACACCTAACATAGGTAAAATTATGTGCATAATACCATTATCTATGCTCGTAAAAACTTACAGTAGCTGACATGAGGGTGCCATTATCGGAGCCCAAGCAAATCCACTTTTCCTATGATTATCAATTGATAGGCTGCTTCCTCAGAATGCTGTCATTGTCAGGCAGCATGAAGGTTTTCCACAGGACTTCACCAGGCTCAACGTCTAATTAGCGGACAATGACTTGGGACTCACTCCTCTGAATCCTTAAGACTGCATTTATTCTGCATATGTAAATATATTAATAATCATTGACATAATCATACAATTTCGAACCAATTCAAGCACTGTCAGTAAATTGTAGCCAATTACCAATGCAACAGCTAGAAAATCGAAAGCAACCTCCCACCATTCAATCTTAGATGATCAAATCAAAGAAAACAAAAGTGCTGTAGCAACATCATTATGAAGGAAAAAACTAAAGTAGAACAATGAAGATAGAAACAGAATTGCATTCCCACCATATCTGTCATCTGACTTCAACATAAATAACTTGATGAGCTGCAATATTTAGCAAACTATATCGAAAAATCTGCCAACTCTGACTTCTTAATTAGTAGAAGGATCAGTGAAATCTTCTCTTCCAGACAATCTGTAAGAGAGCAAGAATTGTAGATGTTAATTACTTCACAAAATCTCATTGATATATGTTAATTACTCTAAAATTGGAAAGTTTAAAATGTGATTCATAAAGCAGAAACTTGCAAGACTTTGTAAATACACAAGTGACAAACTCATCAATTTTCTGAAAATAATCTCTTCAGTTACAGCTCCCTCATTTGCTACCACTTCTGTCAGCATTTTGCAGTCAAATACTTCCATCAGTGGCAAGACCAGCTCCGAATACCATTGCCACCCACCCACAGGAGTTTGTGGTCTTGTTTGATGGGTTGAGAGTGAAATTCTTGCCTTCTAAGTAGGCAATATTTGTATAGATCCTCTTTTCATCAGTGGCTGCTCCCCAACTTCACCATCCTCCAACGCCACAAGGTCAGGCCTCCTACAAGTATAGTATCTGATCTTAGTTATCTTAGTTTTATAATTGCTTTGCTTGAGATAAAATGCTAATTGTGAGCAAAATTATGTATGCATAACACCATAGTCTCTCGAAAAAACTTACAGTATCCCAATCGAGGGTGCCATCATCGTGATCCAGTGCCCTTGGATCATAGATCCCTTATTTCCATTATCACATATCAACATCTCATAATAATTACCTGAAGAAACAAATGACATAAACTTGGATCATATTTTTCAAATGTCATATGATTTTTTATCTAAACTAAACTTTGCTATAGCAGTATAAAGGCCATCAATATTTACTACATTAGTAAAAACTGATTGTTTACAGAGTCTAAAGTTTCTAGAACTTCTTTTATACCCTTCACTATCAAGAGAACTTCTTTTGATGAAAAGTAATTGAAGCATGGTCTTTTGAAATTCAATAAGACGACTTGATCATAAAGTTGGAAAGCAATACCAGAAATTGAGCACTGAATAGTACAAGTAGTAATGAATAAATGCAGAAGTTCACATACAGAATTTTCAATTTTCAAGCACAAATGGTCATGACTAAAATCAGTCCTATAATTCTTCTGAGGCAATATCATTGACATTCCAAGGGAAAGAATAGAAAGCATAAGAGAGAAGATTGCAACAACAAACAGTAAGGCTCTCATCAGTTGAAGGACTATAAAAGTCCAGTATCTCAAGCCAATCAAGTAGCTATTCTGAGATCACACAGTAAACATAAGCAGTTCAATGGAAATGAAATATAATAAAAGTTTTCCCAGGAAATGCCCTCTGCAGTAGAAATTACTCTTTCCTTTGAACTTCAAGCAAGAAATTAATAACCTCTCCTATAAAATTCAAAAAATCATGACTGTTTTCTTATTCTTCCCTATTTTGGCTCAATGTTTGCTCATCACTTAAACTATAGATAAATAGTTATCACCATAGATTGATCAACTGAAATATGCATGTCCACCTTCAATCAAGTGAACATTTATGTTGACTTGAAACAGAATACTGAAGCAACATTCCTCATCAATCCCCAGTTAGTCAACAACAAGTCAACAACACTACCACTTCAAGCAAAGGCCGAATTTTTACAAATACCCACTTCTCATAACATGCAAAATATCACATAAACGACAATTCTTTATCAATTTTTTTGAATATATATATAAAGAAGACATTTTTACCTGCAACTTATCAAGATACTGAGGCTGCCCATGCCTCTTCTTAAAGACCCAGTGAGCTCCAGGAGCAGGTCAGCCAGCGTAGATTTTCCGTTATCGAAAAGTTTCTGATTCTCTCAGGTGGGTACTGGGTCAAGTCTATGTTGTCCTTTTCTCAGTTGCTGTTCTGACGATGATGAGAACAAACGAACGATTCGGATTCAGTAAAACTTGGTGGTGTTGGGTTTGGTTGAATCTGGGGTTTAGTGGATTGATTCTGAGGATTTAAGAGAGTGTGTGTTTGTGTTGTTTTAGGGTTTTTGAGGCTCTGTAGAGAACCATTGTTTGAGGCTCTGATTCTCTCTACGAAAAAATCGAAACTGGTTTTTCGAAGGAGATGTGTGTTCACATAAAGGGATGATGTGTCATGGCACGTCAGCCAAATGAGTGAGGTGTTGGATAAAGTCAGAGGAAATGATGACATGTTAAAACAGTAAGCGAAATAGATATTTGAATGACATACATTGATATCAACAAGAGAGTGATCACGTGTTCTAACATGTGGCAAACTGGGATAACGTGTCCTAACACATCATCGTAATAGAGGTTTGAATGACACGTCAGTGAAATGGCGGGTGACGTGCTAGGACAGATCGGCCAAAGTGGGTTACGTGCTCGGACACATGCAAATGTTGATGACACATCAGCGAGAGGGTGGGAGGTGATGTGTCAGGCCACATCAACCAAAGTGGTTGACATGCCTAGACACATCTTCGAAAGCTATTGTTTGTCTGGAAACATAAGAAAATCATAGAAAGATCCAAAAACGGCGTCTCGAGTGGGAACTCTTCAACGTTCGTCTTCTCATTTGATTTCAATTAGGTTGAGTACATTTTCAATTACACAGAATCCTCCCTAGAATCCTCCCTAGTGAGATATAAGGCACGACTCGTAGCTCAGGGTTTCTCGTAGAGACCAAGCATCGATTTTGATGAAACATACTCGCCAGTAGTGGATACAATTACGTTTCGATTTCTGATAAGCATGGCTGTCTTGGAAAGACTGGAAATGCGTCTGATGGACGTAGTGACCGCTTATCTATATGGTTCACTGGATTCAGATATTTACATAAAAATCCCTGAAGGGTTTAAAATGCCAGAATCATGTAACTCAAGACCTAGTAATTTGTATTCAATAAAATTACAAAGGTCTTTGTATGGATTAAAACAATCTGGACGGATGTGGTACAACCGTCTCAGTGACTATCTGATAAAAGAAGGATATGTTAATAATCCTATATGTCCATGTGTTTTCATTAAGAAATCAGAATTTGGATTAGCTATCATAGCAGTTTATGTTGATGATATAAACTTAATTGGAACTTCTGGGGAACTCCTGAAAACTGCTGAATACCTGAAAAAGGAATTTGAAATGAAAGATCTGGGAAAGACAAAATATTGTCTCGGCCTTGAGATCGAGCATAGATCAAATGGAGTACTTATCCATCATTCAGCATATATTGAAAAGATTTTAAAAAGATTCAATATGGATAATGCTCATTCATTAAGTACTCCTATGGTTGTTAGATCTCTTGATCCTAAAAAGGATCCATTCCGTCCAAAAGAAAATGGTGAAAAGATACTTGGTCCTGAGGTACCGTATCTTAATGCAATTGGTGCCTTATTATATCTGGCTCAGTGTACTAAACCAGATATTGCATTCTCTGTGAATGTACTGGCTAGATTCAGTTCAGCACCAACTCGGAGACATTGGAATGGGATCAAACATCTTTTTCGTTACCTTTGTGGAACGAAAGATTTAGGATTATTTTATACAAAATCTAACAATTTTTCAGGTTTACTTGGTTATGCTGATGCCGGGTATTTGTCTGATCCCCACAAAGCTCGTTCACAGACGGGATATGTTTTTACATATAATGGCACGGCAATATCATGGCGCTCCACAAAACAGACTTTGGTTGCTACATCCTCTAATCATTCTGAACTCATCGCACTTCACGAAGCAAGTCGAGAATGTGTTTGGCTAAGGTCAGTTATTCATCATATTCAAAATATTTGTGGATTTTCATTATCTACAGAAATGCCAACACAAATATTTGAAGATAATGCGGCTTGCATTGCTCAAATTAGAGGGGGTATATCAAAGGAGATAGAACCAAACATATTTCTCCTAAATTCTCCTATACCCATGAGCTTCAACAGAGTCGACAAATTGATGTTAAGCAAATACGGTTTACAGATAATCTTGCAGATCTGTTTACCAAAGCATTGCCTACATCAACTTTTGAGAAGCTGGTATATGGAATAGGCATGCGTCACCTCTGTAAAATACAAGATTAATACTGAAGTTTTTATGAGGGGGAGCATTCAATCAGGGGGAGCAAAGTTTTGACTGGACATATGTATGCTACACTCTTTTTTCCTTCGATCAGGTTTTGTCCCACTGGGTTTTCCTGACAAGGTTTTTAATGAGATAGTTTTTAATGTCCAACCCTACTAGATCCAGAGAGATCATTGTATACATTTTTTTTGGATTTTATCCCACTGGGTTTCTCCTAAAAAATTAATACATGTGGTATAAATCCAAGGGGGAGTGTTATAACACGTGTCTTTTACCACATGTGTATAATGCACAAATATCTCCCTCCCCACCGCCTCTCTCCCTATCCTATTGCCTATATATATATTTGATTCATTTGTAAAAGTCTCTGATCAGACCACAAAATATCATTGCAAAATATCATACAAAAAGTCAATAAAAACATAAGAAAAGGTTTCTCTCATATCTCTCGTTCCTCTCTCTATATTTTATACCTCACTTTAATGTCTTTGATCTTCACATGTTCTTCATATACATATTTATTATATCTAATTATTTATGACATATCAATATTTTTATTTGATAGTGTAAGCGATTTTTTCAATATATGAAAGACTTGGTGAAAGAAGAGGTAACTTTTCCAATCCGCTTTTGAGCTAGGCATAGTTCACTGAAATGGTGGATAAATTTTCTATTTTCTTAGTTTCTGATTCTCAATGGAGGAACCCTCCCAATAAATTGAAAACAAAAAGTAAGATTATGTTAAAAATGGCAAGAACTAACCCCTTGTAATAATTGAAATTTAGGGAAAATAATAATGTGTTTATTAATTGGTCCTAAACAGGACATATATACAAACAATAAGAAAATACAACAATACCCCTAACCAATATACATAATACTCCTAACCAATATACATATATAATCCAATACTCTCCCTCAAGCTGGAGCAAAGATATCGATCATGCCCAGCTTGCGAATAGAAGACCTAAGAAGAGATAGCCATACAGGCTTCATAAGAGCATCAGTGGTCTGTTCAGATGATGGCACAAACTTGGGAGAAACAACACCGGATCTAACTTTCTCCCAAATAAAGTGAACATCAATCTCAATATGCTTGGTCCTCTCATGCAAAACTGAATCGGAAGCTAGCATGATAGCCGACTTGTTGTCACAGTACAACGTTGAAGGCAAACAAGCCGGAAAGCCAAGTTCTGTGAGGATGGATTGGAGCCATATGATCTCACAGGTCCCTTGAACCACAGCTCTGTACTCGGCCTCTGCAGAAGATCGAGAAACCACAGACTATTTCTTACTTTTCCAAGAGAGAAGATGGTTTCCATAAAAGGAGCAGAATCCAGAGGTAGATCTCCTATCAGTCTTAGACCCAGTATAGTCAGCATCAGTAAAACACGAGATATCAAGATTATTGTTCGAGTTATAAAAGAGACCAAGACCAGGACAAGACTTCAAGTATCTTAGAATGTGATAGGCTGCATCCATATGAGAGGTACGAGGAGCATGCATAAACTGACTCACCAAACTGACAGAGAAGGCCAAATCAGGTCTAGTATTGGTTAGGTAGATGAGTCTCCCAACCAACCTTTGATAGACAAATGGATCGGGCAGAAGATCACCAGACTCAGTTGACAACTTCATATTCGGATCCATCGGGGCGGAAGCAGGCCTACACCCTGTCATCCTGGTATCACTCAGAAGGTCTAAAGTATATTTCCGTTGGGAGAGAGAAATACAACATCTAAAACGAGCAACCTCTATCCCTAAAAAATACCTCAAACCTCATAAATCTTTGATGTCGAAAATAGAGCTGAGATCTTTCTTCACTTGGGCAATCCCTAAATTATCATCACCAGTCAAAATAATATCATCAACATAGACGGATAAAAACACACACTGCCCTTTGGAATTGCGCCTAACAAAGCAAGTATGATCAGAATGACATCTCAGGAAGCCTAAACCAAGGACAACATCACTAAACCGAGCAAACCAAACTCTAGGAGATTGTTTCAAACCATACAACGACTTCCTCAGACGACAAACCTTCCCTGCATACTCTCCCTCAGCCCGAAAGCTCGGAGGAGGATCCATATAAATAACCTCATCCAAGTCGCCATTCAGAAAGGCATTCTTGATATCCAACTGATGCAATGGCCAAGAATGCGAGGCAGCGAGAGAGATAAGAAGCCGAATAGTAGTAAGCTTAGAAACAGGAGCAAAAGTGGAAGTGAAATCCTTCCCAGAAACCTGAGTAAAGCCCTTAGCAACAAGGCTGGCTTTATATCGATTGACGGTCCCATCAGCATTATGTTTGACATTAAACACCCAACGGCACCTCACTGTTTTCTCCCCTTTAGGGAGAGCAATCAAATCCCAAGTATGATTAGTTTGTAATGCCCTCATCTCATCTTGCATAGCCCCGATCCATTCAGAACTCAACAATGCCTCTCCAATAGACCTTGGAACCGAAGTAGAATCAAGTTGCCTAATAAACCCCTGAAACGAACTAGACACGGCACTATACGAGATATGATTTTCAATAGGATGGTTAGTGCTACAAGATAAATTAAGGCGGTCTGGGGGATGACGGTCCCGAATAGGGTACCGCCGATGAGAGGATATAGTGGGCGGGGGAGATAAAGTAGGGAGAGTACCTTCATTCGGAGAGGATTCAGGCAGATGGAGCCGAGGACGACGACTATACTGAAGAATAGAAGCACCTGCAACAGGGGGCAAAGAGGAAGGACCTCTAACAATATGAGTAATAACAGTAGGAGTAACTACATCAGAAGAAACAATAGGAATGGGACAAGAGATAGTCTCATCGGGAAAAAGGTCAGCCCTACTTGTATCAGGTCCAGTAAAGAAAAGAGTATCCTTCCAAAAGGTTACATCAAGAGAGTGAAACATACGTCTAGAGGAAGGGTCATAACACCGATACCCCTTAGACTGGGAGGAATATCCCATAAAGGCACACCGAATAGCTTTATCATCTAACAATGTTCGAGAAGGACCTCTATCTTGTACAAAACAAACACACCCAAAAACTCTAGGAGGAATGGGAAACAGGGGTTTATCGGGTTGAAGAACCCCAAGAGGGCAGTCTCCCCCTAAAACCCTACTCGGAACACGGTTAATCAAATAGGTTGCTGTGAGAACAGCCATATGCCAAAAAGACTTAGGAACTAACATACCACTAAGAAGGCAACGGGTAACACCCATAAGGTGACGATTCTTGCGCTAAGCGACCCCATTTTGTTCAGGAGTATAAGGGCAAGAAAACTACTGGAGGATCCCTAATTTGGACAAGTGAGACATAAGATCCTTCGTAATATATTCCCCCCCATTATCAGTCCTAATGCCGCGAACAACAATAGCAAATTGAGTTTTAATCATAGTGAGAAACTGACAAAGAGTATCAAACACACCGGACTTCTTTTTAAGTAAATAAACCCAAGTGCATCTAGTAAAGTCATCAATAAAGGTAACATAATATCTATGGCCGGACATAGCAGTAACAGAATATGGTCCCCAAACATCAGAATGAATCAAATCAAACATAGCTGACGAACGATGCATACGAGAAATATAAGGTTTTGGATAATGTTTTGAAAGTTCACAGACTTGACAATGAAAATTCAATTGTTCACAAGCTAAAGAGAAAGTAGGAAATAACCAACACAAATACTGAAAATTGACATGACCCAAGCTGGCATGCCACAAATGCAAGTCTCTAGATGAAACAGAGACATGAAAATCAAAAACAGTTGTGGCATCAACATGTAAAGTAGGTGGAGGTGGAGGTGTAGGAGAATGACATGAATCCCCAAAATAATATAGTCCTTCGTGCTCATATCCCCTGCCAAAAATCCTCTTCGAAGTTCGGTCCTAGAGAAAACAGTGATCAGGTAAAAAGATAACAGCACAATTGAAGGATTTAGCAATACGACTGACTGATAAAAGGTTAAAAGCAATTTTGGGAACATGAAGAACAGAAGAAAGGGTAATATCAGACGAAAGTCTGACGTCCCCCCTACTACTAATGGCAGTGATGGAGCCATCAACTATTCGAACAGACGCATTTGTAGGAACTAGAGGTGATGAAAACAAAGACAACTCACCCGTCATGTGATCATTCGCACCAGAGTCTAGAATCCATGAAGGAGACCTAGAGCGAGCATGGAAAGCAATGGTAGTACCTAATAGTAAAGTAGTAGTGGAGGCATGAGAGGATATAAGAGGCATAAGAGGGGACCTCTGAGACATCAACAAGGTCATCTGAGCCTGGAGGTCTGCCATATGATTGGCAAGAGACGGAACAAGAGGCCTAGAGATATCAGCAACACCTGCAACTCTAATAGGAGGACCTATCCGAATTTTAGGTGTTGCCCTCCGAAACTGAGTTCTCATCTGTGGATGAAGCTTCCAGCAAGTATCCTTGAGATGACCGATGTTCCCACAATGCTGACAGTGCTTCCTCCCATTAGAAAAACGAAGACCCGATGGCCCAGAAGAAGTAGCCAGAGCCATTTGATCAGAATTACCCCTAGAGGCAAGTAAGGGCATCGGGGAGGAAATGAGACGTCTCCGCTCATCCTCGTCAACAATGGCAAATGTATTCATCAAAGACGGCATTGGAGAGGAATTGAGTATCTGGGTGCATAAATGCTCAAACTCTGGCATAAGCCACGTAAGGAAAAAGTTAGTGTGAAGACGATCTAGCCTTTTGACTGCCACTAATGCCGTCTTCCCATACTCATCAACCGGTTCATACTGAGCCATCTCATCCCAACGTGTCTGTAGATACCTAAAAATTGTGAAACACTCATACCAAGGCTCGTCTGAGTGGCATGAGAGACCTCCTGATACAACTCGAAAAGATGTGCCTCATTCCTGGAATGGGCATACATCGATGTTAAGGCAGTTCATAGACTCTCAACGGTCTCATGGTATATAAACATGTTGAATATTTGGGGTTCCATAGACCTAAACATCCATCCAAGAATTTGATAATTGTCGATATCCCACTGATCAACCTTGGGGTCACCAGAAGCTGGGCGAGAGGAATTACTCAAGAGCCAGGAGACCTTACTCCGACCACCAATAAATAACTTCAAGGCCCGAGACCATGAAGCAAAATTCCGTCCATTCAACAGGACTCTCGTAACTTTCCCACCGAACACAATTGGTGTCACCTCTGTCCGGTAAGTAATAACATCATCCGATCGAATATCTGTCCGAACGGGAACATCTAAAGACTCGGTCATCAATAATCCAATAAAAGGAAAGTCACCAAAGTGACCAACTATGATCAAATACGTCACAGTACCAAACAACCATACTTATGACAACACTGTATCAAGTAATAAATCACTCTAAAATTGCAACATCCATCAACTCAAGCAATAAACAACACTGTTAGGCTATATATTTAAGAACAGTGTTTAGAGAAACAAGTTTTACTTGACCGGAAGAAGAGGACGGCGCCGGAGTCGATCTGCAAAGACAGCAAATGAAGCTCGACGGTGACTGTACATGTCGGTGAAGCAGCTGAGGTACAGCTGGAGGAGAAAGACAGCAAAGGAAGAGAAGAAAGTAGGTCTGCCGGCGTTGATCTGGTGGCTGGGAAGCTCGACTGTGGCCGTACAAAGCAGCTGGAGGTGCGCCGGAAAACAAGCACAGGTCGGCGAAGCAGCTGGAGGAAAGAAATGGCGCCCGGAAAATTAGAGTAAGGGAAGAACTGGGAAGAGCTGGGCCGCCGGGAAGAAGGGAGCTGTGCCGCCGGAAAAAGAGACCCAGTCCAGGTCGCCGGTTGCCCGAAGGCGCAACTGCTGCCTGTGAAGCAGCTGAGGTCAGTGGCCGGATTTTTTTTTTTTATTTGTTTGCTCTGATACCAAATAGAAATTTAGGGAAAATAATAATGTGTTTATTAATTGGTCCTAAACAGGACATATATACAAACAATAAGAAAATACAACAATACCCCTAACCAATATACATAATACCCCTAACCAATATACATATATAATCCAACAGCAATAAGTTCCAGACATGGGTTATGAAACCTCTGGCATGATCATCTAGCCTGGTCTACCACACGAGGTTCCCGTTGGATCGTTTGACAGCAATAACAACTGCAGGCCCAAAGAGTCCAACAAAGAGCAAATCTCCAGCTATTGTTAGTGTTGATCTTGATACCGAGGTACCGTTGAGTTGACATCGAGAACGAAACCGGCGATGTTAAAGCCAGTGAGCTTTTGCAAGTTCTTCTTCCAAACAAGTGACCCATCATTCAAGCTTGGAAAGTAAATGGTGTCATTGAAAATTGCTAGTGTTACACTTATGTCACCTCCCGCATAGAATTTCCACTTCAGATGGAGTTCAGACACTGTTTCAGGGCCGATCGTTTTCTCCTTGTTTGCATATCTCTTGTTATACAAGTCTCCATAATGGTTTGGCCAGTTTTAAGCCGCTATTGCTTGTATTAACCTACCATTGGAATAAAACATCAAATTTAAAGCTATGTTTATTTTCCCTTGAGAGACTGGTGTGTTTGTGTTTGTGTGTGTATGAGAGAGAGAGAGAGAGATTACATCAGAATCTGTAGTAGCTGTGATGGTGAGCAGACAAAAAATGCTGAGGAGAGGAACAGAGAGATTGTTGTAGCATCCAGGAACTGCCATTGAAGTACAACCTTTAAAGGTTTCCTGAAAGTACAAAGACTTACTATTCTTAGTCTGTTTAAAACATATACAGTGATTTAGTGGCTCTCAACTTATTATTACTTTGACTTAGAGAACACAAAATCTGGATTTATTTAATTTAGATTTGTTCTATATGCACCTATTAAACTATTGCTTAAGTCTGTAGGGATTGTATCCCATAAATGATTTTTTTTGTAACTTGTTGAAAATTTTAATTGAGAAAACTTTCAATTATGGTAATTTAATGGAAAATTTTCTGTTTCTGAGCTACAGGAAGGCTTCTCTCTGCAACATTTTATGGAACTCTTTCATTTAGTAATTGAAATAGAGAGCAATGACTTTGTAAGGGAACAAGACTTGGGACTCAATCATCTGGATCCTTACAAAATACATTTATACTGGGTAAGTAAATTGATATTATTTAATATGGATGGTAACCAAGTATTATCGGTACATAGTATCCAAATGCATAGGATACGTTTATTTTGAAATCATATACATAAGTTTGTCACTTATGATTTTTATTATCTTCCCAAGGATGAGTAGCAGGATTACGAATAGCAAATTTAGTCTTTACATATGTCTTATGATGTTACTATGTTATTCGGTGAAGGGTTATCAGACACAAATGGTAAAAAGCGAGGTTCCAGCAGTGAAGGAAGGAAAAAAAGCTCCATTACTAACTGTATATCCATTCCCAATGTATATGCATCCATTGCTCACTGACATTCCACCATATACTGTACCTCCTGTAGGACCACAGAACTTTTCCGGTTTTGGCATTCATGGCATATATGGGACCTTTTCCATGTGTTGAACCAGCTAAAAAGGACACCATTAGCCAATGTGACAGGGCCAAATGCAAGTGCATTGCTTGGATCAGCATAGACCATAGAATTTCGCCATTTCGAGCATCCATTGCCACCCATCCACCAGAGGTTGAGGTCTTGTTGGATGGTTTGAGAGTGAAATTCTTGCCATCTGAGTTGACAATGTTTGTATAGATCCTCTTTTCATCGGTGGCTGCTCCCCAATGTTCCTCCTCCTCCCATGCTACCAGGTCCAGCCTCCTGCAGAACAATTAGTATTTTTATTTATCTTTGTTTCAACATCTAGATAGGTTGGTTCAGAATTGCTAATTGTCTGGGATCGAAAAACTTACAGTAGACCACAATAGGCCGCCATTATTGCGATCCAAAGCCCAAGCAAATCCTCTTTTCTGAACAGCAGCAACAATGTCTTTCTTAATTCCTTTAACTTGTATGCTAAACATCATTGGGGCCAGGAGTGGAAAGATTATTACATGCGAAAAACCATCAATCATATCCCCAAATTGATGGTACCACTTGATCTTTCCTGAGTCCAAATCTGAGGCCAGGATTGAATTCGAATGGTTATCGGGCTCCACACACTCTTCCGAATGAGTTGGAACTGTTTGATTATTTTCCCTTTCCTGACATTCTTTTATATGTGGAGGAATTGAGTACAAATTTCCTGTGGCAATATATACATGGTTTCTATGAATATCAATTGATGGGCTGCTTCCCCAGATTGCTGCCCCTGCATATGATCAGGTCTTGCCGAAGTTATCAGGAAGCGTGAAGGTTTTCCACAGGATTTCACCAGATTCAACGTCTAATTTGTAGAAGATGCCACGAAAACGACAGCATTCTTCAATGCTTAGTTCTTCTTCCAGTGAAGATGTACCTACATAGAAACTCCTATCCAAAGGATAAAAAAAAAAAAAAACTAAATATCAGGTACTATTGACTTTGATAAAGTCTGTACTGCATGTGATGTGATGCTTGTCCTGATCAAGTTGATTTTCTGCTTGTTTTTGAGCTGAAATTCAACCCAAATTTGTCATTGCAGCAAAATGTATATGAGATCATTTAATTTTTTTTTGTATAATTGATTACTTTATTATTGTGATTGTCATCATCAATCATTGACTTTAATTATCGATTGAATTAATTCAGTCAATTTTTATCTACAACAGTTTAGAAGTCAGACTTGGTATGTTGTTTAAAAAACAATTGACTTGAACACCAAGTTACCTATTAAGCTGACTGCCATCAAGTTGCATTAAAATTACATTTTGTAATGTTGAAAAAGAATAAGAACATCTCCAACAGTCTCCTTTAGAGACCCCTTTAAATAAGAGTGGATGTAGTTATAAGGGACCATTAAGGGAGTGTGTGTTCCATTAATACTCCCTTAAATGGCTCCTTTCATAATTTTTTATTATTATCTTGATTTTTATTTTGTAATTATTATTGTAAAACAAATTATTCATTGGATAATAAAAGAATTGTTGGGATTTAAAAATTAAATATCTAGTGCTTTAAATATATACGTAGAGCCCACTTAAAGAGGATTGAAGCCACCCTTTAATTAAGGGAGTGAGCTCTGACAAAACACATTTAAAGGAGCCTTTAAGGATCTATTGGAGCTTCAAAAATACAAATTCTACCTAAATTAAGCTAAGGGGGGTTTCCAAAAAAGACTGTTGGAGATGCTCTAAAAATACCAACCCTTTGTAGTAAGTGCCAGACATGGTGATAACAGTGGCAGGGTTTTGATCAAGTTGGGTTGACCAGACAAGCTCTCCAGTAGATCTTTTCACAGCAACAACAAAAGCAGGTCCATACACTCCAATAATGAGCAGATCATGATCATCATCATCATCATCAACTACAATTGTTGGAGTTTGCTCTCGAAACTGTCCAATTAACATTTGCAACCAAGCCTGGTTTTGGGCTCAAACCTACCAGATTACGAACCATTTTCTTCCAAACCAGTGAACCATCAGAGGCCTTGACTGCATAGTTATCTCCATTCCAGCTTGGAAAATAAAGGGTTCCATTGAAAATAGCTGGTATTGCACTTATGTCTTTTCCTGCATAGAATTCCCACTTTAAACTCAGCTTGGAAACTGTTTTTGGGTTGATTTTGGTCTCCTTGCTTGCCTATCTCCTGTTGTATAAATCTCCTCCATGGTTTAACCAGTTTTCTGCAAGAGTTGTGAAGGTGGTGAGCTGAGAAAGCATACAGATGACGAGTAAACGAAGAAAATGAATTTGTTGGTAGAATTTAGGAGGTGCCATGGAATTGGGATTTTTAAGTTATGATGTTGTTACAAATATTATTGGTGGATTTCATATCATAGGCTTCTTGTTTATAATGTCACAAGGTTCAAAACTTCAACAGTGTACACTCCTTCCATGCTTTACAAATTAGTTAATTGTCTAGGAATTTCTGTGCAAATTCAAACAAGTGTTCAGGAGATGGGCTGGGCTTGCATAAAATATCCAATCATATATGGGCCCAACATTAATACGTTAGTATTGGGTTTGTCAAGCCCAATTTGACAAAAACCTGATATCAGAAGTAAGAGGTTCAAAATTGAAAAAGAGAAAAAGAATAGTTTAATGATTGATAAAATAAATTTATGTGATCAAAAATGTATATATATTTTTGGGTTTTTAGCAAAACTGCCATATTTTAGGGATTTAATTGCAAATCTACCCTAAAATCCAAATAATTTGCAAAAATGCTCTGAAATGACCTTCCTACCCTTTCAACAATTGAAATCAATTTCGCTATCCTTGCCCTAAAATCCCAATTCGCTTGGTCACCCATTTTTCATCTGCCCAATCTTCCGTCGCCGACGTCCTTTCCGGCCCAACCGCAACTTCTTCATCGCGACATCGGCGTCGTAGTCGATATCCAGCCACCTTCGAGTCTTCAAATCTTCTTGATCCGAACAGCACGCCGACGTCGTCAACTTTGGAGCACAGTAGACATAGGGTAATTGCCAAAAGTTAGCGGATCCAGTCCAGTATCTCCGGCTCGACTCTGTTTTAGGTACGCACGCCTCTATCTATACCTCTCTGTATACGTATACCAATTCATATATGTACCTCTTTTCAGGTGTGCTTCGATTCAATGAAGATTTCTTATTTTTTGTAATATATGTTCATTAATCTAAATGAGAATCTCCATTATTAGGCCTGGTTAATCTTTTAAAATAGCTGGCTTTAGATTTATTTGTGGAAAGGTCTGAACAAGTTTGAAAGGAGTTTTGGGAGGTATTAACTATATAGGTGGGTTGAGCAGATGAAAAATTAGGTTTGGTCATTGACTGGGTAAAATTCGGTTTCGAAGTGGTGAGGTTTGGGAATTGACTGGGTGAAATTCGGTTTCGAAGTGGTGAGGTTTGGTCATTGACTGGGTGAAATTTTGATGGATGAGAATAGATGGAAAGGTTTTACTCAGAGTAATGCTAAAATTAGTAAAGAGGATGGTGAAGTGTTTAGCATTTTTGATGGCTCTGTTACAGGGAAGAATTTGGAATTGGAAGATGGAAAATTGATTGTGCAGAAGTGGAGGTTTGGGAGCTGGCCTGATGGCATTGATTCAACGGTTAATTTAGTTTGTTGGTTTTCTTGATTTTAATTTATCCTGGATTGTTGGAAATTAGTTTGAATTGGTTCTTGACTCAGTTTTGCTGTTTATATTTTGCAAGTGAGACTGACTTTTGATGAGCCTGAACCCGGGGTTACCATTGTCAAGTTGATTCATACTGATATTCCTGAGGAAGACAGGTTAGTTTTACTTAATGGGATTGTTTTGTTTTGCTGCAGCTTTATCTTGATTGAATCATTGAATTGTGTAGTCTTATGGTTCTTAATTAATTATGTGATGATTGATCTTATTGGGATCTTTTTATTTTAATCGCAAATATGGGAATGCAATTGTGGTGGAAAACACGGAGAGAGGATGGCGGGATCTTATTCTTCACAAGATTCGGGCAGTTTTCGGTTTTGGAATATGATTTTTTGTTTTTCCAAAGCATGTTATAGTGTCCTTCTGAAGTGTAGAATTTTATCAAATTTAACTTTATTTTGAGTTGTGAACTATAAGTTGATTGTCAAAACTCAAAATTATAGGAACAATGAGAGTCTTGTATGGTCTCATTTGGTTTGCTGTTACCCATTACACTGGAACAATCACATCAAAGACTTGGACCATAAAAGAATTAGTAAAATGTCATATCTGCACTTAAGTAGTCATTTTTTAATATAAAATAGGTCAATAGCTATTGGACTTGCATGGGATCTTATTTAGATACTTCTGGTTTCTATTTTACCACTAAAATCTACAAGAACTTATTTTGCAGATCTAGTTGAAGACAGCGAGTCACCCCGACCCGATGGAGTTTTTCCTCGGGACAGGGCGACCCGACATCGGGTCACCCTGACCCGATGGTTTTTTCCTTAGGTTAGAAAACCATGAAAACATCATCGGGTCAGGGCGACCCGATGGTTTTTTATGGTGTCCTAACCTAAGGAAAATACCATCAGGTCAGGATGACCCGATGTCGGGTCGCCCTGTCCCGAGGGAAAAATCCATTGGGTCACGGTGACCAGATGGATTTTTAATTGTTAGCTGAATATATGTTTATGATATTACAATATAGTAGTTTAGATAATGATCTTTGTTTAGATTTTGTTTCCGGCGAACGTGAACGGAAATCATTGGGTTGCAATTGCTGTCGACTTGAAAGAGCGGGTCATTAAAGTCTATGATTCATTACCGGAAATCAACAGTGTATTAGAGATTACAAAGTGGACATCTTGCCTTAGAAAAATGTTGCCTTCTTTGTTGGTGCATACAATGCCGGATATTTTTACTGATGCTTTGCCATTCGCTGTAGAAAGACCCGAGAAAGACATTCCAAATCAAGGGAATGGGTATACCACAAACCATAAACTTGTCATCTTTTATTACATTAAAGAGTTTGATTGTCACTTACATTGGATATATTTGTTTGTTTTGGAGGAAATAGGTCGGACTGTGGGATATTTGCTCTCAAATTCTTGGAGTACTTGTGGGCCTGGGAAACCATTCGACTTTGAAGCAAAAGATGGAAGGAGCCCTTAGAGTTAAAATTGCAACTGAAATTTTTAAAAATTGTAAACAAGTGCCATGTAATAATATAGTTGAAGGTAACTTAGTTGAAAATGGTTGTAATTAACAGATCGTACTAATTTAATCAATGAGAATTCTATTTGTATTCGTTGTGGTAGTAATTATGTGTGAAATGAAATGTCGGGAGTTGAGAAGTGTTATGCATATTGGGAGTGTCTTGTTTACAAGTACAGAAAATGGTATGGATTTGTTAAAAATATAAACTAAACTCTGCTAAATTTTTTAGGGAAATCTCAAGTCAATATTCAAGCGAAAACAAATACAATATTGATGAAATCCTTTTTAGGGAAATTTGATGAAATACAATAAGCATGATGAAATAAGCATGAAATAAAGACACATTAACTAGTAACACATGGTCCATTAACTTGCCTCACAGACACCACTCGTACTTGTTAATGATCTAGACAATCTCGAGTATGTACATGTATGGCTATTGTGACCATTACGATGACAAGTTGTACATCTTGTTTGACTTACTTCCTCACCAAATGACAGAGTACGGTTCTTTTTAGGCCTTCCTGGAAGGCATTGCCTGATAGGGGGGAGAACAACTACTGATGCAATATCTTCTGGAACCAACCATTCTGGGGGGTGTCCAACGGGATGAATTTCCCCACTGTATGCTGCAGCAAGAAATGCACTAGAGTAATAAGGTGAACAATAATCTGTATATGAAAATTGTCGGACCCTAATGCAAGCCAATGCATGTTCACATGGAATTCCGTCAATGTCAAATTCTCTACAGGTACATGTTTTTGATGTTAAATCAACTGTTCCTATCCTAATCTCCATCCTTAACAAGGAATGAGTAATATGTGATCGGATAGACCCTTAGATAACGTGCCTTTTCATCCTTGACACCTAGAATTACATCTGCCTTCGTGGTCAATGTCGACTTAAGTTTCCCTACAGATGTCCGACGATCATGGAACCAATGCTAGAAGACCCCTCTGATGTAGTCAATAACTCCGGTAATAGGCAATTCCCGACAATTTTTAATTGCATTATTCATGGACTCTGCAATATTGGATGACATCATGTTATACCTTTTCCTTAGACTGTATGCCCCTGCCCACCGTTCAAATCCGGCATCCCTGACATACATAGCTGCTTCAGAATTAATATTTGCTAATTGCTCCATACATCGTGTGAATTGATGTACCCGATAAACTTTAACTGTCTTTCTGAAGATGTCTTTTAATACCTTATTCTTCCCATACCGTCCAAGCATGTTCCGTTCTAGATGTACCGCACATGCACCATGGAATGAATTTGGGAACACCTTGACCACACTGTTGATGATACTGTTTTTCCTGTCAGAAATAATAACTAAATCATCAACTTCGCCAACGGCGCGATGCAACCTAGTTAGAAACCATTCCCAAGCTTCATTTGTCTCTGAATCTCCAACACCAAAAGCTAGGGGAAATATTTGGTCATTACCATCCATACACACAGCCACAATAAGACCCCTGCATGAGGGCCTTTCAAAAATGTTGCGTCAATAGCAATTACAGGTCTAATTGAAGACAGAAAACCGTCTATGCAGGCTTTAAGGCAAAAAAACATGTACATGAACCTGTTAGCGGAATCTGTATGGAGGTCTGTAATAGTTCCAGGATTAGTTTGCTCCAACATATACAAGTATGATGGCAGAATATGGTATGACTCAACCGGTGTTCCTTGAACCTCATCTAAGGCAATATGTTTGGCTCGATATCCTTTGTGGTAGTTACATGAGATGCCAAACTCTGTCTGTATGTCTTGTATAATTTCCTTTGGCTTGTATAAACGATGATCAATAAATTTCTCCTTTATGTGTTCCCCTATAACCCGTGCACTTGCTTGCCTATGAAGTGGAAATCGTGCTTCATTGGAGCATGTGTGCTCATGGTCAAATCTTCTGATTTGAAAATAATCTAAATTAGCAACCTTAACTGCACGTAATCGCCAATTGCATTCCTCAACAATGCATCGAACTTGATAACGTGTTGTGTCCGACTTCATCACCCTAATCTGGAACCGGTTGGCAAGGGTGTACTTACCTAATTGTGATTGCAATTCCTGCTTACTTTGAAACAACTCACCCACTGCAATACACATATCAACAGATCTAGGTGCAACTTCGCTTGAATTAATAGAATACAATGTACATAGAGGTGGAACAAGCCTCTGAACATGAGCAAATTGGTCATTAGACCGGTTAGGAACTCGATCAGGAATAGGGTCGAACTGTGGTTCTGATACATCATGTGTAGAAACATTGTGATTTTCTGTGGTATCATGGAAACCAAAATGACGATGAGGGGAATTACCATTGTTGCCAGTTTCTGTAAAACCTTCTCGAATATCATCCAAATGGGCATTTGTGTTAGGTACATCTGTAGTGTGGTGAAAATCATATTGAGTTGCATGGTGTGGGTGGTGAGGTGACTCTGGACGAAAATTCTGCTTCAATTCTGAACGATCAGCCTCGATTTCCTCAACACTTATGCAAACTAGAGGGTCAACATTCTCTCGGCGCAGCAACAATGCAACATCATCATCATCAATAATCTCAATAGGCAAGCTAGGACGGATGGTTTGTGCAACTTGTCGTAAGAGTTGCCCGATAATGATTTCTATCAATCCCGCTGACACGGTAAACCTTATATAATAGTTGATCATAATTTGCATCCCTTGGAAAATCAAATGCCCTTCCTCTTCGACCGTCATACCAATATACACCGTGATCACTTTTCTATTCTCCACCCCAATTCAAAACCAATTGCACATTTGTCATCTTCAATCCTGAAAAGTTTAAATATAGATTATCAATTCAAAATAAAAAATTAAACTTTACATCAAACATAAGGAGTGTAAATTAAAAAAAAATATATAAATATATATTTTAATATAATTTGTTCTTCGGGTCAGGGGTGACCCGATCGGGTCATGTGTGACCCGAAGAACAATTTCAGGCCTTCGGGTTGCCCCCTTACCCGAAGGCCTGAATTTATTCTTCGGGTCACACATGACCCGATCGGGTCACTCGTGACCCAAAGAACAAATTCAGGCCTTCGGGTTGCCCCCTTACCCGAATGCCTGAATTTGTTCTTCGGGTCAAGGGTGACCCGATCTGGTCAACAGTGACCCGAAGAACAAATTCAGGCCTTCGGGTTGCCCTCTACCCGAAGGCTTGAATTTGTTCTTCGGGTCACGAGTGACCCGATCGGGTCATGGGTAACCCGAAGAACAAATTCAAGCCTTCGGGTAAGGGGGCAACCCGAAGGCCTGAATTTGATCTTCTGGTCAAACATGACCCGATCGGGTCACGCGTGACCGGAAGAACGTTTACAAATTAACCTAACAACAAAAAATATTTACCCATATTATTTATATCAATATATGGATTGTAATAAAAGATAATATTATTTTATTTTTTCAAAAACTCACCTTCTCACCACTTCATATAACTTCCTTCAATACTTTTATGCATCCAAAAGAAAAAAAAACATTAGAAGAGTTCCATCTCAATTTACTAATTTCAAACAATGTATAATTTACTCTTTTCCTTTCATTTTTGTATCATTGGTTGGTAAAAATAATAATGGTAATAAATGTGGTGGTTATTTTTTAAGTGGGGGTATTCTTGGAAGTTTGAGGCATTGTTGTAAGGTTTTCACTACATGGGGTATATTTGCAATTTAGGCCCTCAAATAGGGCAATTTTGCTAAAATCCCTATATTTTTTTTATATAATCAATCATGTATTAACATGTGATTTGAAAAGAATCCATTACAAACAAAAATCTCCATCGATCAATACAAAGGACGAATAATTTAATTAAGATTTTTTTTTGAAGTAATAGGATTTTCTTCTTGAATGTATCTTTAAGTGTTCATAAACACTAACAAAGAAAGTCCAATACCTATAATTCTTGATTAGCCTGTTTATCTGCCACAATAATGTTACATATCTCATCACCATTTGAGACCAAAAACTACATGATAATGGCCTAAATACTACTCTTTCACCTCAATAACATATTAAAATCATTAAACTTGACTCACATGTGACAGAAAATCTTTATTGCCATCCGCAGTTAACAGCTAGAAAATGGAAAGCATATCATCATTCAATCTTAGATGATCAAATCTTAGATGATCAAATCAAAGAAAACACCTAGTGTTGTACCATCATTATGAAGGAAAAAACTAAAGTATAAGTGTAGAACAATAAAGATAGTGTTATGGAATATGCAAACGCAAAAACAATCAAAATGTCACACACGATATCAAATGAAAAATAACAAAGAGAGATGAGATTTTACGTGGTTCGGCTTAAACCTACATCCACGGAACGCAACACCACCTAAGCCACCTGGTCCAGCCTCCTACATTGGAAAAGTCTTTTAGTTAGGAGGCAATTCTTGGGTTTGAAAAGAATAATATCGCAACTATTTTGCTTGCTATAAACTAGTGTAAAGAAGGGAGTTCATTGAATTTAAGTCATTTCTGTAGACTAAACTCACCATAGACCAGACTAGGCTGCCATTATCACTATCTAAAGCCCAGGCAAAACCACTTTTTTGAACAGCAACTACTAACTATATTGACTGATTAAAACATATTGACTGATTTAGTGGCTCTTAATCTTATTACTACTTAGATTTAGATTGGTTCTACATGCACCTATAAAACTATTGCTGAAGTCTACAGGGATTGTATCCCATATGAATTTTTTTGTAGCTTCTTGAAATTTTTAATTGAAGAAACTTTCAATTACGGTATGTTAATTGAAAATTTTCATGTTTCTGAGCTACAGGAAGACTTCTCTCTGCAACATTTTATTGGACTTTGTAAGGGGACAATGACTTGAGACTCAATCCTCTGGATCCTTACAAAATACATTTATGTTGGGTAAGCAAATTGACGTTATTTAATATGGATGGTATCCAAGTATTATCGGTACATAGTAACCAAAAACATATTGCATAGGACAATTTTATTTTGAAATCATGCACAAGTTTGTTTATGATTTTATTAGCTTCCCTAGGTTGGGTAGCGGGATTACGAATAGCAAATCTAGTCCTTACATTTGTCTTATGATGTTACAATGTTATTCAGTGAAGGGTTATCAAACACAAAAGGCAAAGAGTGAGTTTCCGGCAGTGATTGAAGGAAAAAAAGCTCCATTACTAACAGTATATCCATTCCCGATGTATATGCATCCATTGCTCATTGACATTCCACCGTATACTGTATCTCCAGTGTTGTATGACCACAGAACTTTTCTGGTTTTGGCATTCATGGCATATATCGGCCCTTTTCCATGTGTTGAAGCAGCAAAAAGAACACCATTAGCCAATGTGACAGAGCCAAAGGCAAAGTGAATTGCTTGGATCAGCTATAGACCATAGAATTTCACCATTTTGAGCATCCATCGCCACCCATCCACCAGATTGTTGTGGTCTTGTTGGATGGTTTGAGAGTGAAATTCTTGCCAGCTGAGTTGACAATGTTTGTATAGGTCCTCTTTTCATCAGTTGCTGCTCCCCAAGTTCCTCCTCCTCCAGTGCTACCAGGTCCTGCCTTCGACAGTACAATTAGTATTTTGTTTCAACATCTAGATAGGTTGGTTCAGAATTGATAACGTCAAATGCTAATTGTCTGTGCTCGAAAAACTTACAGTAGACCACAAGAGGATGCCATTATTGCGATCTAGAGCCCAAGCAAATCCACTTTTCTGAACTGCAGCAATAGGATTGAATTCGAATGGTTATCGGGCCCCACAGACTGGTCCTCCGAATGAGTTGGAACTGTTTGATTATTTTCCCTTTCCTGACATTCTTCTATATGTGGAGGAACTGATTACAAATTTCCCGTGGCAATATATACATGGTTTCTATGAATATCAATTGATTGGTTGCTTCCCCAGATTGCTGCCCCTGCATATGCTCCAGTCTTGCCAAAGTTATCGAAGTGTGAAGGTCTTCCACACGATTTCACCAGATCCGACGTCTAATTTGCAGAAGCTGCCACGAAAACGGCAGCATTCTTCAATGCTTAGTTCTTCTTCCAGTGATGATGTACCTACATGGAAACTCCTATTCAAAGAAAAAAAAAAACTAAAAATTAGGTATTATTGACTTTATGTAATGTCTGTCATGATCAAGTTGATTTTCTGCTGATCTTGAGCTGAAATTCATCCGAAATATGTCATTGCAGCAAATGTTAATGAGATCATTTTTTTTTAATATTTTTCTATAATTGATAACTTTATTATTGTTATTCTCATCATCAACCATTGACTTTAATTATCAATTGAATTAATTCATTCAATTTTTGTCCACAACAGTTTAGAAGTCAAACTTGGCTTGTTGTTTAAAGGACATGTGACTTGAACGCCAAGTTACCTATTAAGCTGACTGCCTTGGAGCTTCAGGTTGCATAAAA
Organism: Dipteronia sinensis; assembly: GCA_033220585.1. Classification (NCBI taxonomy): domain Eukaryota; kingdom Viridiplantae; phylum Streptophyta; class Magnoliopsida; order Sapindales; family Sapindaceae; genus Dipteronia; species Dipteronia sinensis. The sequence continues at coordinate 77,654,839 of CM065637.1, read as the reverse complement.
AATACATTCTGTAAAGTTGAAAAAGAATTATAAAAAAAAAGAAAAAAGACTAACCCTTTGTAGTAAGTGCCAGACATGGTGATAACTGCAGCAGGATTTTGATCAAGTTGGGTTGACCAAACAAGCTCTCCGGTTGATCTTCTCACAGCAACAACAAAAGCAGGTCCATACACTCCAATAATCAGCAGATCATGATCATGATCATGATCAAATACAATTGTTGGAGTTGCTCTCGAAACTGTCCAATTAACATTCGCAACCAAGCTTGGTCTCGGGCTTAAACCTGTCAGATTACGAACCTCTTTCTTCCAAACCAGTGAACCATCAGAGGCATCGACTGCATAGATTTCTCCATTCCATCTTGGAAAATAAAGGGTTCCATTGAAAATAGATGGTGTTGCACTTATGTCTTTTCCTGCATAGAATTCCTACTTCAAACTCAGCTTGAAAACTGTTTTTGGGCTGACTTTGGTCTCCTTGCTTGCATATCTCCTGTTGTTCAAATCCCCACCATGGTTTAACCAGTTTTCTGCAAGAGCTGTGAAAGTGGTGAGCAGAGAAAGCATACAGATGATGAGTAAAGGAAGAAAATGATTTTGTTGGTAGAATTTAGGAGGCGCCATGGAAGTGGGATTTTTAATTTATGTTACTTTTACAAATTATTTGTGGATTTCATATCATATGCTTCTTGTTTATATAATGCCACAACTTTGAAAACTTCAACAGTGCACTCTCCTTCCATGCTTTACAAATTAATTAATTAAGATTTTCTTCTTGAATGTATTATTTAAGTGTGGTAGCATCATTATGAAGGAAAAACTAAAATAGAACAATGAAGATAATGTTACGGAATATGCAAACGCAAAGATAATCAAACTATCACACACGAAAGCAAATAAAAAAAAATAAAGAGATACAAGATTTTACGTGGTTCAGCGTAAACCTACATCCACCATGGAGCACAACAACACTCAACTTCTACTATCAAATTTGATGTTTACCGAAGAGAAGCAAACTCTATCTCTCTCAATTCGGCTCACTGTATTTTTTTTCTCTCTCGCATCCTCCCACCATTCAATCTTAGATGATCAAATCAAAGAAAACACAAATGCTATAGCAGCATCATTATGAAGGAAAAACTAAAGTAGAACAATGAAGATAGAAACAAAATTGCATTCCCACCATATCTGACTTCAACAAAAATAACTTGAAGAGCAGCAATCTTTAGCAAACAATATTGAAGAATCTGCCAACTCCGATGGTTTAATCAGTAGAAGGATTAGTGCAATCTTCTCTTCCAAGCAATCTGTAAAAGAGCAAAAATTGTATAGAGATGTTAATTACTTTACAAAATCTCATTGATATATGTAGGAGAATTTCAATACATACCGTTTTTCCATGTTTTGTTTAATGGTTGTATTCACATCAACATCCCAACTTTGTTCAATTGCTTTCCAATTTAATTCAAGTTTGTAAAACTTTGGTGTGCTCATGACTCCTTCAGAGAAAATCTTCATCTTGGGGCATTCATTCACAACTAAACTTTCTAAAATTGGAAAGTTTAAAATGTGCTTCGCAGAGCAGAAGCTTGCAAGACTTTGTAAATACACGAGTGACAAACTCTTCAATTTTCTGAAATTAATCTCCTCAGGTACAGCTCCCTCATTTGCTACCACTTCTGTCCGCATTTTGCAGTCAAATACTTCCAGTTTCTCAAGTAGTACCAGACTTTTGGCTGTTGAGGATGTCAATAAGTTTTTCAATCCGTCACAGCCCCATACTTCTAGAATCATAAGATTCTGGAAAGATGCTGAAGATGGCATTAGATTAATCAAATTGAAACACGACCGTACTTCTAGAATTTCAAGATTTTGAAAATTCAGGTGTATTTTTGAGTCTTGTTTCCATATTTGCTTCAAATCAAAAAGTCCACTAAGAACTAAATGTTTTATTTCTGGATCCCCATCTGAAAAGATCTCTTTGTCGTATGAACAAGAATTCAGCGAAAGCTTTTCCAGACGGCCAAATCTCTGAATAAAATCAAGTGGCAAAACTGTTGATTCATCGTCATTGAGCTCAAGACTCTTAAGTGAGCCAAAGAGATGTTTTGGAACCTGGTCTAGCCATTCCGTTGTAATTTCCTTTCCACTTAATTGCAGCTCTTCCAAGTTGGCAAGACCCTGGTTCGTTCCTTCAATCTGTTTCACATAATAATATACATATTGTTATTTAATATATTCTAAGGGACGAAATAGTTTTATAAAACGTGCACCGAATAGAAACATTTTCATGCTTGATTGCAGTAGTGTTAAATTAATGATCATACCTCTCGGACCAAGAAGAAGGGTGGTTGTTCATTGATAGAAATATTTGTTTTGTAGAAGCCAAGATATTCTGAAATAAATAATCTGACTTCGTCACAATGATGCAGACCCAACCTTTTCAAGCACGGCCCTTCTACAGTATGCCCCGGGTAGAAAGTTCTAAGTCGCGGTAAATTATGGAGTTGCAGGGAGCTTAATTTCGGAAAGAGAAAACTATTAGCTGCTTCTTTTACTCCTCCTCCATTAGCAATAATCTCTTCCACTCCACAATCAGATACCACAAGAGAATCAAGATTCAAAAGACTGTTGGCAACAGATGCTGGAAAAAGATTTTCCAGATTCGGACAAAGGAAAACGGTCACTTTCTCTAGTTTTTCAAATGAGAGCATTCCTTTGGGATCCTCGTTCCATATGTGCTTCAAGTTTGACATATGATCAACATACAATTCTCTCAATTGAGGAGTTGTTTGTATGGAATGCTTTTCTTTCAAATTTATCCCCCTAAGATCAAATATTTCTATTACTGAACCACAACTTTTGACAGTTAAGGACTCCAACCTCAAAAGTCTTTCACAAATGCATGATGGAAATATAGTCTTTAGCTCTTGGCAGTCGTTAACCTCCACTGATTTTAATTTAGGGAAGGAAAAGGAATCCCCAAGAAATTGGTTGTGCCATATTGACTCCAAGTTATCCATACCTGAAATCACCATTTTCTCCAAGCTAGGAAATCTAACCTGCAGTATTTGTTTAATCCAACTGAGTGTAATTAAAGTATAGATATCAAAAAAATTAAGGAAACAGGATAATTAAATTCCTAGAAGATTACAAAAGCTACTACATGGGGAAATCAAGACAAAGCAAAAACAAATTAAGAGAAGATATACTCGTTTGATGCTTAGCAAGCACGAAACCTTGAGGATGGATAATGTTATCAAAATTATGACCTGTTCAATGTTGCATTATGGTTTGATTGTTGGATTAAAAGAAAATTCACGATCAAAAGAAAATTCAGGAAAACAAATATGACTTGATTAATCCTCTCGTGTTGTACTATTGTTTAACATTGCCAAATGAATCAAATAAACTGAAACTCAACTATCAGCTATGAGAGGAATAAGTACTATAAATATAGAGCAGAGAATAAAAAAAGTTACCTTTTCATTGAACAAAGGATAAATGTCATCTTGACAGTTCATTTCTTCAACTTTGTTGCTCTGTTTTATGTCCCCGGACATCAAGGCATAGAAAATTGTCTTAAACTTTGGACAATCCTCGATGGATAGTTGAGTCAAGGAGAGGAATTCAACTGAATTTCCGGAACCAAATTGTGTGAGTTCGGGAAGACCTTTGAGCTGTAGGTTAATTAGTTTAGGGAAAACCATCTGAATCATTCTCCCGTCTTCTCCAAATTCTTCTGTGTTGATTATTCCTTCAATCGACTTACAATTCCGTATTTCAAGAGTTTGTAGCAGCACAAGACTTTTAACCGAAGAATACGAAAACAGAAATTTCAGATTGCCACTACAATCCTCCAAAGTCAAGCTTGTTAAAGTTTGACAACAAGAAGACACTACTAGAAGTTGATCAAGCCATAAGCATCCAATGTTAATTGAGGACAGTTTTAGGTTCTCCAAGTTTGGTAGCACAACCTGCAAACAAAAATTTCAATTTTTCTTTACGATTGAAAAGCAATATCTACAAACCCATAACTATCTGTATTCCATTTTACACAAATAAGAAGAAGAAACATACATTTTGACTAAAAACCGATGTGAAACCGGCAAAACTTGTGAGCTGTGGTAGGCATTCTAGTGTTAGGGTGCGCAGTTGAATGAACTCAATCTTCTGAAGACTTTCATTTTGGTGATCTTGTTCCTTGCTTTCCTCAAAAAAAATCTCTTCTAGCTTCTTGCAATGGGTCAGTTCAATTTCTTGAAGCTGAAAAAAGTTTTTGGCCATGGAAAATGAAAAGAGATACTTCAATCTATCACATCTTTCAACTTTCACTATTCTTAATTTGCTGAAAGACATTGCTGCAAGCTGGCCATCACAAATCTTTTCCAAGTTAATCAGATTATTAAGACACAATGACTCTAGCTGAGGAAAGACAATGCTTAGACCCTCTCCAGTTGAGTTAGCAATATATCGAATCTCAGAAGCATTTTGTACATTGTAGATGCTTCAATTGTGGGAAACCTTCCCTATTAAGTTCAAAAACAACATTACTACCACCCTTCATTTTATCTAGATAAAGACATTTAGTTCTCTTCAACAAACTTTTAATCCCACTGCTCAAATAATTGCTACTGCTCAATTCCAACTTTACTGTCCTTGATTCATATTTACCGGACCATTTCCACACTCCTCCAATAAATATTCGAAATCTTTCCAAATTCCTAAAAGATAAGTCTTGTGGTATGATCTGTGCATTAGGAACATGTACGTCTAAAGTTGTTAGGCGAGACAATTCCTTGAACTCAACAAGACTTGGGTTACTTTGTCCTTCAACATCCCATTGAACAAAACTATCACCCATGTAGAGCTCCTCTAAACGAGTCAAGCTTGATATAACATTTGGTTTGATTACTTTAAGTTTTGAACAATCGCTCAAGTCTAACAATCTTAAACGGGTCAATTCTCTAATTTCTTCGGGTAACTGCTCAATATCTGATTTCCAAAAGCTAAGAATTTCTAGTTCCTTTAGCTCTCCAATAATTGCTACATCTCCTAACTGGCAGCCATCCAAACAGAGCGTATGAAGGTTTTTGGGGCAGCAAAGGGATGAAGGTGGTGACACCAAATCAATTCCACTAATACCTAACACTTTGAGACTTTTCATCCCTTCAAAAAAGGCATTAGGAATTTGTATGGAGGCATCGTCCATATTCAACAAAAATAGCTCAAGTTTTGGAAACTCCAGCTTTTCAGGGAGCTCATAAATATCTCTATAAAGTACGGAAACAGCAGTTGAATCTTTTGGCAATTTCTCCTCTAGTATCTCTTTCTGGTCAGCAGCATCTTCAATATTAAACATAAGCTTATCTGTGGATGCAATTGAAACAGCAACAACATGAGTAATGGGATGCATTTTAACATCCTCGTAATTGTTACCGTCCAACAATAGACATGAAGCTTTGAGAATATTTATTAACGTGTGCAGCCTGTTTCTTCCTTGTTCCAATGTAGAAATATTTTGAAACAAACCCAAACCCATGCAATATCTCAACAAGCAATCAAAGCTTATATTTGAATTTGCATTATAAAGACTACAAAGTAGAAATAGTGATCTTGCTTCCTCACTGTCCAAAAAATCGTAACTTAATTTTATGGCAGAGTATACATGTGCATCCATCCCTTTGATGTGTCTTGGATTGGGCCTTCTTAGCCGATTCAAGGAATCCTTCCAATCAAAAAGACTCCTGTTTTTCAACACAGTTGCAGTTGTTGCAATTGCAGCTGGCAAGCCAGCACAAAACTCTACTATCTCCATTCCAATAGGGTCAAAATCAGATTGTTTGGCTGAATCACCCACAATCTTCCAAAATAAATTCCCTGCTTCATTGTCAGATAAAATGTTTATCAAGAAATTCTTTTCAACATTCATATCATTGCTTAATACAGTTTCATTTCTAGATGTCAGCAATATTTTGCATTGTCTGATCTGATCATCATTTCTTCCTTTCTGAGCTTCTTCTTGCAGGGCACTTCTTTTCTTCTCTTCCCCAAGAGGAATTCCAACATCCTCAAGGTCAAGTTTTGCCCAAATATTATCTAACACTATGAGGACCCTCTTTTCTTTCTTCAACCTGTCACGCAATCGAGCAGCTCTGCCTGAAAAACTCTCCTCTTCAAATTTCAGGCATAGCTCATCAGCAATTTGTCCTTGAATATTCTTAAAGTCAGGGGTCTCTGTTACCTCAGCCATAACCACCACATCAAATAACTTGTCTTCTATAGCTTGAGCAACAACTCTTTTGACAAGTGTGGTTTTACCCACGCCTCCCATGCCGTACACTCCAATCAAGTTGACATCAGCATCCTTTAATGCTTTCATAAGATCATTAAAAACTGGCTTTCTTGACTCAAAATCCTCGTAGCCTCTGACATAGATGGGAGTTGTTCTTTGAAGGTGGGGACGATACGAAACTCTCTGAAACATTCCTTCTCCCAAAAGGTCGACCCCGCACTTTGTCGTCTTCGCAGCTTTTTTGCTTAGCGAGTAGCGTGCCATCAGATTGGGGCAGAAGCCGATTGAACAGAGCTTCCCTGGCTTTGACTTGATCATCAATGATGGGTTTTACAACCACATTAGTGAACTCATCCACGCTAGTTGAGCCATTCCTCAACGTGCTTTTCAATCTCATCCCCTTGTCTATTGGCCTCGTCAACAGATTGCTGCACCATCTCTCTTACATCTGTCAGCTTCTGAACCTGTTTCGTTAGCTCCTCCATGTTGCTCTGGTACTTGAAAGGATAACAAATCTGCCGTCGAATGGGATAAATAATCTGCCGTCGAATGGGATCAACCAGTAACTCTACAACTTCTGATGCGATGAAGTACATAACTATATGCGCCATTTCCGGATTCTTATATTTGCTCACTCTCAGTTTCTTTTTCCTTAAAAAAAATCTTAACAAAGTGAAGCTAAAGATGTAAGAAACAGAGTAACAAAAACAAAGGGGGGTGGGGGGTTGGTTTACAACAGAAAATTCCAACAAGTATGAAAAATAGTGCATAAGCAAGATGAGAATAACACTGGATTTATATATATATATATATATTTTTGAATTATCTGTCGAAAGATATATAAACTCAAATGACTGTAAAACTAAAGATCAATAACTGATAGAAACAAGTGAGATTTTAGAAAGCGGAAGAAAAACCAATAAAATGAAGAAGAAAAAACAGTGACCGACAAAAAAGAAAAATGACAAGCAACAAAATTATTAATGAAAAAATCAAGAATTTGAATAGGCACCAGTGTAACTATCTCAGAGTTGTTGAGGATTCAGGGTTTTGCTACTCTTCTGCTTCAGTAAGAACAAGAATCAGTGACGAGTGAATATATTGCAAGGTAAGAAGAAAGTGCAGGGAGTATGTGATACTGTTTTAATCCAAATGAATGGAACAGAATCCTCCGCTTATTCATAACAAGACAAGGAGAGGATTGGTCCTTGTTTTTTTTTTTTTGGCTTTTTTCAATTATAATTAAAACACCAAGTTGTATGAGAGAAAAAAAATAATCAAATCTTAATTATGTTTTTATTATTAATTTTTTTTTATTAGATGTCATTAGATTATGAAAAAAAAATGAATGATTAAAACACCGTAACATAATCAAAATTTATAAAATATCCTAAGATACCTCAATAAAAAAAAAATTAGTATTATTAAAATAACTAAAAATAAGAAATAAAAAATTAGAAAATAAATACAAAACAAAAAATTAAAAAAAATGACAATCTCTTATTCATCAACCAATATGTTCCACTTTTCTTTTTTTTTTTGTTATTATTTTTGTTTAATATTTAATTTTCTCAGTTTTTCATTTTATGTGCAAGCAAACAAGTTGTAGGCTGTGGTTGGGTCAACATTTATAAAATGTCCAAGATGTCCCAATAAAAAAAATTTAGCATTATTATAATAACTAAAAAAAATAAAAAAAAATTAGAAAATAAATAAAAATAATAATAAAAATGACAATATCTTCTTCATCAACCAATATGCTCCAATTTTTAATTTTATTTATTTTTGTTTAATATTTATTTCCTGAGTTTTTCATTTTATGTGCACACAACCAATTCATCAAACAAGTTGTAGGCTTAATATGAACTACAATAATTATTGAAAAAAAAGGCCAATTTCATATATTACAAAAAGCCAGAATCAAACATTTGTACCTACACAAAGTTGTACCACACAAACGTGAATCACCTCTATGCAATCGGTGACGATCAAGTTTGAGATGATAACTCAATGACGTTATTGGTTGTAATTAAATTGATTTAATAATATTCATTACAACCCAACTAAAAGAAAGTGGACGAAGAAAATTTCTACTATAAAATCAAAATTATAAACTCAGAAACTATAATACTCTAAGCAAACAATTTGTATTTCTCTAAACTATTTGGCAAAGATTAACCCAATTCTGCTACTGAATTGTAATTAGCAATTCATTTGGAAAATCAACATTAAAATACAAAAGAAAGAAATATATATATATATATATATATATATATATATATAATTGCTATTTGGACTTGATCTTGTAAATTGAGGTTTGAACAGCATCCATTTCACTTTGGTCCCAACCACCAACGTGTTTTACTAATTGGGGCGTAAGTATTAGCTTCTGACAAAGTTGTGGTGGACAAACAAGAAGATGAATCATTTCTAAAACTAGTTTGTTTCTTTTACAGTTTTGTATCTTACAAGTTACAACTTGATGACAAGTCGTTGCAGTGTCGCCAAATATGAACATTTAAGTTCGACCTCGCAAGGGCGCAAGTCACAGAGACTAGCACAGCGGCAAGCAATGATCGTTCCGTATGGAGGTGGGATTTACCGACCGTCTCTAGTTCTAGCTATTATTACAACACGCCGGGCGGACTCGTGTATTGCAGAAAAGTGAATGATAAAATAAATAAATGAACTACACAAATAATATGTACATGGATAGGATGGAATGGAGAGATAACATGAATAGTTACACTAAGTAAATGACTCCGTCAAAACAATCACACAATATCATACAAACATGCTCATCAAAGTTGAAAGTCGTGCTCACTTAATCCTCACCAATATTCTCTCTCGAGATGTAAGGGACTATACCCACATGCACCAGCAACCGATCTCTGGATGGCTGCCCGCAATGCACACAAGTGCATTAAGAACTATGAGACACATTTAACAACTATACATGCAAAGGCCTCGCGTATTTCTACCTTACCCCGCAAGTAGTGGACAATCTACTAATTTCGCAGTCGTGTGCTTTCTCTTTCGATACTATCACACACAACCAGTTCAACTGGGTGTTTGCTTGGCACCTACAAGACTATTCGGGCGGTGACTAACAGGTCGAATGCATAAAGAACTACAAATGACCACTCAATCATTCAACAAACACACTTGATAAAAGATGCAACAATGTTAGGTTTACACCAAATTTCTAATGAATGAAAGTACACACCAAAGGTGAGACAATAGATACAAAGAAAGAAATACAAAATAGATAGAAAGGAGAACCCAACTGATACCGGGATTCGAACACCGGGTTTTTCCGGTTGTCAATCAAATGTCTTTACCACTAGACGATCACGGTAAGTCTCCGATCTTCTTAAATGCTCAACTCTCTCAATAAAAGAGAAAGCTCTCTCCTTATCTCTCTGAATCTCCCTAAGATGATATACCACTCGCGGTGGTGGCCATTCGAAGTTGGGATATTTCAAGATGAATGAGCAAACAATATTAGGCGATCGTTTGAAAGTCGATTATTTGCTAGGTGAGGAATGAATAATGTTAATATAAAATATCAAATTTCTACTAATTGCAATCGAAAATAAAAAAGAGTTTTCTTTTCGTCGAAGAGATGATGAATGTCATCCTAAAAGTTCATTTCTTTAATTTCTTTGCTATGTTTTATGTCCATATACATCGAGGCAGAGAAAAACGTCTTAAAATTTGGACAGTCCTCCAAGGATAGTTGAGTCAATTGAAGGGAAAGACCTTTGAACTGTAGGTTGATTAGTTGAAGGAAAACCATCGTAATCATTCTTCCATCTTCAACCGACTTACAATTTCATATCTCAAGTTTTTGTAGTTGCATATGACTTTTAACCACAAATTATGAAAACAGAAACATCAAATCAATTACATTGCTCCAAAGTCAAGTTTGTTAAAGCTTGACAACAAGAAGATATTACTGGTAGTTGATAAAGCCATGTACGGGCATCTTATCCAAAAATAATAGTATTTCTAACAGTTGATTATCCATGAACTTAGCTCCAGATTGACTTGACATATTCAAAAACCAAAATTTAGTAATTTCCATGATGCAGAATTGGAGAGAGAGCGAATACATCCCATCCAAAACAGAGCACATAAAGGTAAAATGGAACCACTCTGCATTCTTCTTTCAATTCATTAAAATTCTAGATAGGCCATCATAGAGCAAGTAACAAGTTCACATTTAGTTTATAACAATACAAAACTTAGAGAAGCCACAGACCATAATCATAGATCATGACATATTCACACAAGCTAGACATAGAAAGAACCATCAAATCCTATGCTTAATTAGAGCATTCTCCGCAAATGCTAATCATAATCTTAATAAACCCATTCCTTCTATACACATCCTAACATCAAATAAATTCAAGAAAGAAAAAAATTTGGAACTATAAAAAAAAATCCCAAGGGAATGGGATTTCTGATATTGAATTTGTTTGTCAACATTTGCAAATTTAGTTAATTGATAACTCATCCATAAACAATAAAGCAATTAGTAACATATGGTAACATATAATAACATCAAATTGCACGTACACAAGCTTCTGTAGAAAAACTCCCCAAACTCAACCTCCTTCTAGTTATTTATTTGCTCTTGTTTGGGCCTGATCTTGATCCCTTGGACAAGAAGTCCCTTCTTCATTACAATTTTAATAGTCGTTAAAAATTCACCCTCATCATCACCCCCATTGTAAAATTCACCCAATTCACTTTCCAACCACCCATCTGCTCTCCTTTTCGGGAAGAAGCCATCATTGTCTCCGTCTTGATGCACCAGATGAAGATAAACAATTCGATTCTGGCCACTATTACACCCAACAAGTCCAAAAGCGACTTCAACCGGCTCCTCATCTGTGCAAGGTATAAATAACGGGTTGTTTGGGTTGTTTACTAATGTAAAAACGGGTAATTGAAGTCCAAAAGCCATCAATAATTACTACATTAGTAAAAACGGCTTGTTTGCACAATCTAAAGTTTCTTGAACTTCTTTTATACCCTTCACTATCAACAGAACTTCATATGATGAAAAGTAATTGAAGTCTTTTGATAATTAAATAAGATGACTTGATGATAAAGTTGGAAAGCAGTATCAGAAATTGAGCAATGAATAGTACTAATAAATAAATGCAGAAGTTCACATACAAAATTTGCAATTTTCAAATGGTCTTGAATAACATCAGTCTTATAATTCTTTTGTCCAGCTTTGTATTTGAAGGAAGACCTCAAATCTCTACTATAACAACTCTGGTCATTCTGCAAGTATAAATCAAAGCATTAGTGTAAATATTACCGAATTCATTATAACTCAAAATAACCTGTAAATGGCTTTCTCTACATTATTATCTAACAATTAAATAACTATTTTGGAAAGCTAAAGCAGAAGTGTGAATGTGAGACATCATATATCACAAAGCACATTTTATCCCCAGTTAGTCAACAAGACAACAACACCACTACCACTTCAAGCAAGTCAGAATTTTTACTCCCACTTCTCATTTCATTCAAAAGATCATATAAACAAACAACAATTCTTTTATCATTTTATGTTATACAGATCACATTTTTAACTGCAACTTATCTATATACTGAGGCTGTCCATGCCCTCTTCTGATAGTCCCAGTGAGCTCTAAGAGCCGGTCATCCAGTGTAGATTTTCCATGATAGATGTGGGTAATGATCGAAAAGTTTCTGATTCTCTCATGTGGTTACTAGGGTCAAGTTTCTGATTGAATTTGTGGAACAAAACGAACGAGTCGGATTCAACAAAAGTTTGGTGGTGTTGGGTTTGGTTGAATCTGGGGTTTAGTAGATTGATTCTGAGGATTGAAGAGAGTGTGTGTTTGTGTTGTTTTAGGGTTTTTAGGCTCTGACAGACCCATTGTTTGGGGGGTTTTAGAAGAGAATGAAAAAAATTGAGACTGGTTTTTCCAAGAAGGGGATGTGCGTTCAAAGAAGGAGATGACGTGTCAGTGGCACATCAGCAAAATGAGTGACTATGTCCAGGAAAGTCAGAGGAAGGATGACATGACATACTACGTAAGCCAAATGTCAGTGACATGGCGGATGACATGCTAGACCATGTCGGCCAAAGTGGGTGACGTTCCCACACATCAGCGAAAAGACAGAGGCGTACCCAAGCACTTCAGCTATAGGGTAGTGTCGTACCACATCAGCAAGAGGCGGTGACGTGCTATGCCACATCCGCCAAAGTGGGTGACGTGCCCACACATCAGCGAAAAGGCAGAGTAGTGCCCGAGCACGTCAGCTAGAGGGTAGTGACTTGTCATGATACGTCCGCAAGAGGTGGGTGACGTGATCTGAAACATCAGCCAAAATGAGTGACGTGCCCGAACACGTCATCGAAAGCAGGTTGTTTTTGTCTGGAAACAGAAGAAAGGAAATCGCATAAATGGAGAATGTAGATCCAGAAACGATGATTCTAGTGGAAACTCTTCAAAGTTCAACGATCCTCGCCAACAATGGCTGTTAGGGTGAGTACATTTTCAATTACATAGAGCCCTCCCTAGATTTCGTTTGATTTCTTTGTTTATTATCATATTTATTGCCCATCAATAATTTAGAAAATTAGAGCATTGTATAGAACCAAATTTGATTAATTGATTGATCGATCGATCAATTTTGATTAATTGATTGGATTGGAAATAGGTTGATTGATTATTGGATTTGATTTGAATATGTTTAGACTTTTTGGTTTCATGGTAATCATCTTCGTTTGCCTGTTTATATATTTATTTCTCGTTGTTTTTGATTGACTGGACGACTATTCTTGCAATATGAGAGTTTTATTCATTTTATATTTTGAAGCAGATTTAAGATTTTCTTTTAAAAGGAGAAAGTATAAAGAGAAAGAGAGCGGGAGAGAGGCAGCAACAAGACGCAGTCACGCACACAGACACTTCGAGAGAGAAGCTAATAATGGAGATGGGCAACAAGAATACAGAGCAAATAGTGGATGTTGGAAGTGTGGTGGAGGCTGTTTCCGCGGAAGACGGTGATGCTTCTCTTTACAAGGTTGAGAGGCGAAAATGGCATAACAACGTCCTTGATGACTTTGATTCCGCACTTCCAAAAGGTCTTGTTGTCAGCCTTTGAGTGTTCACCTACACATTGTGGTGAGAGGAACAATGAGGTTCAGTTTGCTGGTGAAATCCAACCCTGAGGTTGTTGTTACCGACTGGAGGTTCCATCTGATGATCAAAAGCTGTTCCACCGCCAAGTAGTGAAATCAGAGTCTGCGACTACTAAGATTCCTGAACTGGATTTTGAGATTCCAACAGAGGCTCAGCGCAGAAGTCTGTCAACTTTGGAAGGGATATTGGTACGAGCTGCAGATGAATTGCAGGCCATCATTAAGAACGCAAGAAAGTGGACCCGCGCACTACTGAAGCTATTGATCAGTTTTTGGTGAAATTGAGAGCTTGTGCTAAACGCGATTCACCCTTCACTTTGATCCTTGATGATCCTGCTGGGAACGGCTTCATTGAGTATCAAATTCTATGAGCGAACTCCAGAGCAGCAGGCATTGTTGGGGTATCTTGCTGATCCATCTCAGTCAACAGAGGAAGCCATTAAGTGCTTCTGATCAAATGAGGGGATCCATTGGAGCAGCAGCTGGCCACCGGGACATTGCTCAGAGTGGTAGTGCAGAAATTGCTGATGCTTTATTCAGGTACTCAGTTCCTGAAGAGGTGATGACTTTCCCATCCACATGTGGAACTTGTTCTCCATATTGCGAGAATCGAATGTTTGTAACCAGGATTCCGTACTTCCAAGAAGTATTTGTCATGGCATCCACTTGCGATGACTGTGATTACCGCAATTCTGAGCTGAAGCCTGGTGGGCGGGTTCCTGAAAAAGGAAAAATGATTACTCTGTGTGTGAAGAACATTAAGGATTCAAGCCGTGATGTAATAAAGTCAGATTCTGCCAGTGTTGAAGTTCCAGAGCTTGACTTGGAATTGGCTGTCGTTACAACTGTTGACGGGTTAATCACAAAAATTAGCGAAAGCGTTGAGAGAGTGCATGGATTTCCTCCTTTTAAGACCTTCTCTCGGCTGTTGGCAATTTTGTTGGGTGGTTTACAACAAAATCGAATAGTCTGTTTGGATGAATTTTTCAATGTTAAATAGAAGCCTGATATGCTGTGTGTGAAAAAAAGAAAGATTTGTTTAAAACTGTTGTTTGTATTGCTCAAAAACAATCTGGTTCGAATCTGCAAGAGACAGAAAAACAATAAAATAGAAAACATCATGTTAGGGAAATCGAGGCCCGTGTTTCACACGGTGTCCTTAAGACAATTTTGCCGGCTAACACCGTATATGTATGATGATTGTCTCCCAGGATACAACGATTTAAACAGTGGATGTGTAGAACACAAACCACTCTCAGCGAACTCAAATTGAATTCAAACTTACCAAGATACGAAGAACTGATGAACTAGGAAAAGAACAATATTTTCTCTATTTTTCGTGATTTCCAGAATAAAATCTAATCAGGAAAATAGACTAGGGTTAAATAGAAAACCTAATCAGTAGGATTGATTTAGGAAATACTTAATTACTATGGTTGTAATGATAAAGGAAATAATTAAGGAATAATCTTCAAAAAGATATATTCCTAATAAACACTGATTCTGATTACTTAGTGATCAAGTAAGTATCAGAATCCAAAAAGGAAATCAACTCATTCCTTAATCTAATTAATTTCCATAACCCAAAACGGAAATTAACTATTTCGTTAGTCAACTTTTCCTTATCATTTAAACCGTCTAACTTAGGGAAAAATAAATTAAATTAATTCTTTCCTAATCAATAAAATGTTGATTTAGGAAAAACGAAATTTAAAAAATAGTAGCAAAAAGTCGATTGTACTCTCACGGTCCAATCGGTGCAGCATTCGTGTACGCAGGACGCGTCCACACACATGTTTATAAGCTACTATCACACAACCACCTATATATCACATATAAGTGTTTTCCCCAACCAATGTGGGATGCACATTTTTCCCTACACAATGGGCTCACCTTGAGACTCAATTTCTCATTCACCCATTAATAATTTTGTGAGTTTGAGTATTCCATTTCGAAGCTCTCACGGAGGAGAATTCGAATATACTTTGATCTTCCATTTTCATGGAATCAATCATACCCAAATAATACTCTCAAAATGTGTGTTCATCACAAAATTTCCAACAATCCCCCACATGAATGAAATTGACCTAGGAGACACGAGAGATGACTTTTGGTAAGTTCAAACGGTCGAAGCCTGCATAGGATAGGTAGGTGTTACCCTTTGAACCTTCCCTCGTAAAGGTATGTTTACTTTACTGGCTGATCAGTAGATATGATATCCTTGAACTGTTCTGCTGTTTATGTAAACGATAGCGTACCTCACACAGGCATCTTCCAGACCCAATTTGGTTCTCATTGTTTTGTTCGTTTTGGCCATGAACATGCGCCTGGTTCTGTGAGAGTGGCTAGAGAATATAGCCCTTCTTATTCTCTTTTAGAAGCGGCTCAACTTCTCTCTCACATAGGTGATTTCTTAATAAAGAGCAACCCGTATTACTCTGCTCAGATTTCCATAGCTTGGAATTCTGACGCATAAGAATCATTAAAAACATAATTTAACATTTTCCCTACGGGCATCACTGTTTCATCATAGGAATGGACTGGAGGGTAACCCCCATAGTGATCCAACTACGTCTTACAACTTGGTTGTCTCATTGAACCTAGATCTTGGGATCTCCGGTCAACTAGGTTGGGTTTCCATTGTATCGACTTTCATTTCATGGGCTTTAGTCTCATTCCCCTCGATGATATCTCAACTAATTCTCTATTTAACTCTTTGGTTAGCGGATCCGCAATGTTATCTTTTGACTTTACATAGTCAATAAAAATAACTTCAGTTGAGAGTAGCTGTCTAATGGTATTATGTCTTCGACGTATATGTCTAGACTTTCCATTATACATGTTGCTATGTGCTCTTTCTATTGCTGATTGACTATCACAATGGATGCAAATCATTGGCACGGGCTTTGGCCATCTTGAAATATCCTCCAAAATTGGCGTAGCCATTCAGCCTCCTTACCACATAAAGCAATAAACTCAGATTCCATAGTGGATCTGGCTATACATGTCTATTTGGAGGATTTTCAGGATACAGCCGCACCTTCTAGTATGAACACATACCCACTAGTAGATTTTGAATCTTTCATATCAGATATCCAGTTTGAATATGTGTATCCTTCTAGGACAGCAGGATATCTGGTATAATGCAGCCCATAATTACGAGTGAATCGTAAGTACCTCGGTACTCTTACTATTCCTTTCCAGTGATCGGTTCATGGATTACTCGTGTCACTGCTTAATTTGCTGACTGCATTAGCAATGTCTGGTCTTGTACAACTTATTAAGTACATCAGACTTCCTATCACTCTAGAATATTCGAGTTGAGAGACGCTCTCACCCTTATTCTTTGATAGGTGTAAATTTGTATCTACTGGTGTTCTGAAAATTCCAGAATCTTTTTCTTTTTTTTTGAAATTCTCAAAATCATGTCAACATAGTGTGACTGACTGAGAATGCGTCTGTTCGATGTCCTTGAGATTTTCATTCCCAACATTACATCAGTCGGTCCCCATATCTTTCATATGAAATCTTGATTTCAACATATCCTTGGTAGATTTTATCATCACTACCCAATGAGCATGTCATCAACTTAAAGGCATAAAATGACATAGCCATTTCCTGTGTCACATTCGTTGATTTTAAATCCATTTGACGTCATAACATTGTCAAATTTCTCATGTTATTCCATGTAGATCTCTTCATCTAGATCTCCATTCAAGAAAGCTGTTTTCACATCCATTTGATGTACTTCGAGATTTCGTAAAGCTGCAATTTCAAGTATCATCCTAATAGAGGTTATTCTCGACACAAGAGAATACGTATCAAAGTAATCTAGGCCTTCTCATTGATTGTAACCTTTAATTACAAGTTTGGCCTTATACTAATTGATCCATCTGGATCAAACCCAGTCTACCCACACTATCTCTTCGTTGCATAAAGTAGTTGTCACGAGCTTCCACTTTTTCAACAATACGAAGGAATAAACTTCTACCGATTCGAAAGCGTTGACGGAACATTTGATTATTATACCATGGCTTATCGGCAAAATAGTCGTAGAACAAACAACGATCAACACTTTCCCGGTCTCGATTGATCACTATATGACCAGGAATTGAACCTCCACGGATCACTGGGTTGTTTTGTTGATTGAGATACTAAGCGATGGCCCGTTGGATGTTACCATGTTGGGCAAGTAACACTTCTTGTTCTGCATCAATCGCTTCAAGATTTGCAATAATTTGATCTTCCTCATCGTCGAAAGATGAAGATGAAGATAAGAAATTAGATGGACCTCTAATATTGAAATTTATTTTTGCTTGGAGTTGAATTAAATGAGTTTTAGCAGACTTTGGTCTAGGCTATTTATCATTGTGAAATATACTATTGTAGATAAGAAATCTTAATCTCAAATCTTTGTCCATGTGGCTGACATTAACTGCAAGCCCATGTAGAAAAAGTAGATACGGACAAAAACACTTTAATTCAAAAAATCTTTTCAGAGCACCTCTCTGCAATAATATCTCAATTTTTCAGAGCACCTTCAATATGATCTTCACTTTTCTCAAAATATGAAGATAAGATATTTGAGCTATTAAAAGCTAACCATTGGATGGATTGCATCACAATCTAAACCTTAGGATTAAATCTCAAAAATAATCTCAAATCTTTGTCCATGTGGCCGACAATAACTGCAAGCCCATGTGGAAAAAGTAGATACGGACAAAAACACTTTATTTCAAAAAATGTTTTCAGAGCACTTCTCTGCAATAATAACAACAGCATTTCCGATGTTGGCATATGGTTGTCCAGCGGATGCTACTGATGAGTATATTAAAATAGGAGAGTCTACAACAATTGAAAGTTTGAAGAGATTTTGTCGTGCTGTTGTGCAGAAATTTGCAGGTGAGTATCTAAGATCACCTAACGCTACTGACGTTGCCAGACTACTCTGTATTGGCAAAGATCGTGGTTTTCCAGGAATGCTGGGTAGTCTGGATTGTATGCACTGGAAGTGGAAAAATTGTCCAACAGCTTGGGCAGGACAATACGCAGGTCGTAGTGGATCCCCAACTATTATTCTAGAGGTTGTAGCTGATTATGATCTATGGATATGGCATGCATATTTTGGTTTGCTAGGTACGAACAATAATATTAATGTGTTGGAGGCATCTCATTTTTTTGTCAACCTCGCTTAAGGTATTGCTCCTCCAGCTCATTATGTCATTCAAGGAAAAGAATATAATATGGGTTATTATTTAGCTGATGGTATATACCCAAAATGGTCTACGCTTGTACAAACTATTCACGATCCATGTGGTCGGAAAAAAAATTATTTGTTTTGAAACAAGAAAGATGTAGAAAAGACGTAGAACGTGCATTTGGAGTTCTCTAATCACGGTTTGTAATTGTGGCAGGACCAACACGTTTTTGGCATAAACATGTTTTACATGATATGATGACTACGTGCATTATTATACACAACATGATAATCGAGGATGAGCGAGATGTTGATGCATCAATTGAGGATCATATGGAAGCACCAACTCCAGAAGTTGAGATGATGTTAGATGAAAATACCCAATTTCAAGAATTCCTGGCTCGACATAGAGAAATCATGGATAAAGAGGCTCACATTGCACTCCGAAATGCCTTAATAGATCATTTGTGTGATGAATATACTAATTCAGATAATTAGTTGATTATCAATATGTACTTTTATTTTTATGTTTTTTCTCTTTTATTTGCCGAAATCTAATGTTTAAGTTATTTTAATAATATATCCAATATTTTACATAATTAAATTTATTTTCTTTTAATGTATTAATTTCATAATTTCTTATCGTATTGTAATATTATGTTAATTATGGAGTGAAATGTTAATTGTGGAGAAATATTAAAAAAAGGGAAAGAAATGGAATATTGAAGAGAATATTCTTTTTAGTGTAAAGTTTGGTGCAGTGTGTTGGATATGGAATAGTGAAATAGTGTGACAGTTGCACTATTTTAGTGCAAAAGTTGCACCAAAACCACTATTCGGGTTGGAGATGCCATTAGAGTTGGAAAGGAAAGCTCTACTTAAGAGTGGTTGAATTGGTGGAACGATAGAGGAAGCTTAATTGCTTCAGATACTTGCCAGTCGTCAGATATCACTTGCAATTCAGTAGGAAGCATCACTGCATTAAAAAAATAAAGACAAATTCTTCAAAGATATGGTCAGTTAACCACTTTGATAGATTTGAATTTGTGTTGTAACAGCCTGTCGATCCAATCCTTTCAAATCTAGGTCATTTGATCAACTTGAAAACTCTGACATTGAGTGACAACAATCTAATCGGACCTATTCCTTCGGGTCTTGGTCATTTAACCAATCTCACCAATTTGTATCTTAATTCCAGCCAACTCAATGGTTCGATCGCACCAGAAATAGGGAACGTAAATGGTTTAATTTCGATGGACGTGTCAAGGAACAACGTAGAAGGTACCAATCCCACATGAGCTTATCCAGTTTAACCCAACTTAGACTTCTCAAGCTTTCTTTAAACCAACCGAGCAGCTATGAATCGGATCACAGAGCAGAAGTTGCTTTTGTGTACTATAGAAACTGTAGCCCAATTTCAAATTCAGATTCGCTAACTGGAATAGGGGGATTAAATTTATTGGTCATCAACCAAAAAAAAAAGCCTCAATCCGATTATAATACATTTTATGCGTATTAGACTATGAAACAAATAAATTATTTCTTTTATTCTGATTTAGTAGTGTGTGATTAATTAAAAGCTAAAAGGCTGATCATTATTTCTTTTAAATAAATCAATAATTAATTTAAATAAAATTCAGGATTTCTAGTACAAATTAACTCAAATTTTAGCTGCATTATGCACATTCATATTGAGATATGTGATTAACTATCACCTTTGGAAATACAATGGAGTGATGAGATGAGGATGGTCCGGTGGTAAACCCTTTACACCTGCACCACGAGGTTGCGTGTTCGTGTCCCTCCTCCCCAATAAATCCCAAATTTATATAATTGTGTAATACTTTAAAAATATTTACAGTGGTAAGTACAAATTAATGCTCACATAGGAAGTATAAGATGTGTGCTAGCTTAACTATCACCTTCATCAATTATATATGTACATCTATTATATATGAACTATTAATTTCATCAACAAAATACAAGTCTTGTTGTTTGAGTTCTGCAATGGAGATATTATGTAAAGGAGTTCTTGACATTAATGTCTTCCGGGCTAGAAACTTATGAGATATATATTTCATTGTAGGTCGAGACTTCGGTTCTGATTGCAAGCATGCAAATGCTATAGCTGAAGCAAGAATAATATCTTGCACAACCGTTGCATCCATTGCAAGCATAAGCCGTCTGTCTAAAATATCAATTAGCATTATGTTATGATCTAATGATGACGATGATAAAAACGAGAGGAGTTCTCCTGGATGTTTTCCCATTAATATCTCTAAAACTATCACTCCAAAGCTATAAACATCACATTTTTCGGTCACAACCATGGTGTATGCAAGTTCTGCCACAAGAAAAATGAAGCAAGAGATGATTAGTACTGGTCAAGAAATGGATAACATATCCAACTATATATAGTCATTTTCAAGCTAATAAACATGTGATCACTAATAATTAACTATACTAACAATGAAAATAAATATGTTAAAAATAATAAGAAATACGAATAAAACTATTTTACCCGGAGCAATATAACCGCGAGTGCCTACTAGTAGAGTTCTATTAGACGAGTCAGGGTGTAGAAATTTAGCTGTGCCAAAGTCAGCAAGAAATGCCTTCGATTCTTGGTTTAGTAGAACGTTGTTGCTTGATATGTCACGATGAACAATAGATGGTGTGCAACCATGATGCAAATAAGACAAGGCATGTGCCACACTCTTGACAATGTTCACTCTCTTACTCCAATCCAACTTAATAGCTTTATTATGATAACGTAAAACACAAAATAAGCTTCCTTTTGACATGTACTCATATATTAAAAACATGCATTTCTTATGCAAACAAAAACCATAAAGCTTTACGATGTTTCGATAACGTATCTTGGACAGTACACGAGCCTCGTTTTCAAAACTCTTCATGAAAATCGATTCCTCAAATTCTGAACGGTGAAGCTTCTTCAAAGCAAAAACTCTGTCATTAGACAGTTGTGCTTTGTACACGCTGCCATAACCTCCCGTTCCAATGCAATACTTAATGTCGAAGTCCTCTGTCGCTTCAATGATGTCTTCAAACGCAATTCTACCATCATAATTCCATATCGAGAATGTATCTACACTCTTGGTTGCTTCCGCGTTGAGCTTAGTTTTCCTGTCCCTGCATTTTTTTAGGAGGAAAAAGAATCCGAAAAACACGAAGGGAATAATTGCGCTTGGTATAAATACTGAAAAGAAGAGAGTGATGTTGGATGTTGTTGTATCAGATGAGCTTGGAGGAAATACTAAGAACACCATATCTCAAATAGTCACATGTTTTGGTTGATTATGCTACAAGTTTCACCAAATATATGTCGAGGATCAATCTAAATTATAAAAGTAATTAATTTTTTTTTCCAAGGAAACGCGGAGTTAAGAATTTCCAGGAAATTGAGAGGAATGTAAATGCAGTCTAACATTTGGAGAGAATTCCAGAGTCTAGAGTGGACCAACCTATCAGAAAAAAAGCATGTGATCAGCTAGAAAAGTACCCAGCATGTTTATCACGAGTCAAGGTCTACTGGTAATCTTCCAAGATATCATAAAACTATGTCCCTACATTGAAAAGAACCCAATCACATTGACTTGTATGAGTGTATGACACATATGTGTCTGTAGTAAAAAGTTTATTAAAAAAAAAATAAAGAATTTACACAATTAAGGGATTTTATTGAAAGATTAACATATTTTTGACTGACTTTATAATAGGACTGAGGTTTTTTTTTATATTTTAAAATATTACATAAATTAAGGGATTTTATGGAGGGGGAGAGACTCGAACTTACGACCTCTTGGTGTAGATGTAAAATGTACATCATTAAACCAACCTTATCTTCTCCGTAATACGACTGAGTTACATAAATGAATTACTTAAAACCCAGATACTAATATTTAAAAAATATTTTAGTCGGTCCAGCTTTACACACACTGAATTTTTAAAAACAATAAGAACAAATTTTATATCACAAGCGGTCTCTTAATGGGTCAATTTCCATGATCTCTACCAAAAGTCAAAGACTACAAGTGAGTTGAGGGATTAGTATTAATTTCTTGTGAAGACTAGTCTCAACAGTGACCTTCCGAATTTTATGATAAATAATGAAGTATGTACAATAATTTATTGAACAACTTAACGTTACAGAAAAACTGAAACTGGTTGATCAGATGTTATCTTGCATCAATCAATTAATGTTATATAGTATCAGAGTCGATGACGTTCTCGTATTTCTTTTCTTAAAAAAGAAAAAGAACAGAGTGTTGATGATGATAAGTTGATAAATGAAAGCTATTGGTAGGATTGTCAGTTATGAAATCCGATGGTGGAGTGCAAAACCGAGCCGATACCGACTGAACCTTGTTTATTCCCAAAGATTGTGTTTTCAATATTTTTAAGATTGTGTTTATTCCCAAACCTTGTTTATTCCCAAATGTTGACTATCAAATTCATCAACCAAATGTTGTTGAAGAAAACTAACACAAGTGTTTGAATATGCAGAAATTCATCAATCATATGTCTGCTACTGATTGTCATTTCCATCAACCAAACATATTTCTTGGTTTTGAGTTCCGCAATGGAAATTTTAAGACAGGGTTTCGACATCATTGTCTTGCAGACGAGAAATTCTTGAAATACGCATTTTATTGTTGGTTGAGCCTTTCCCTTTCTAAATTCATGGCTGATAATTCAGACTCCGCTGCGGTAGATATACAAATAACATTATAAGTAACATGCACCATTTTTTTTTTTTTTGAACAGCAGAATCTTATAGAAAAAGTCAAGCAAAGCCAACACAAAAACAGGCAAATAGGCCAAAGGCCCCCGATGGATAACAATACACAAAGGTTCAAAGGAAACAAAACAGAACAACTAAGAAGCCGTAAAGCACAAAAGCCAACCGTCACCACGCCAACAAAGAGCCCCAAACTAAAGACACAAACCAGCCCAACAGCGCCCACAAATACAAAGCTGTCACCATTCTTGAAATGGAGGAGATACAGACACCGTTTGTAAACTGTTTTTTGGGTTTGGTTAAGCTATCGGCTAATATAAAGCTGCAGAAGCACAGATACTATACTAATATTGAGGTGTGATGGTCTTAAATGAGTGGCATCAACCGGCACGAGCTTGTTTTCAACATTATTTGCTTTAATTAACAACATTATTTGCTTTAATTAACAAAAAGAAAAGAAATATATTGACTTTGGTATGTCTCAATCTTGGATTCAGTCGTCTGTTTGGCAAAATTTTAAACTTCATGGAAATTATAAGGCTGAACTTTGATTTCAGACTAATCACTACAACATCAAATGGTCCAACAGAAACAGAGGTTACACCATGGCATGGATATTTAATAATAATTTATCTATTCTTCTCAATGTTTGTAATATCTTACTCATAAAAATAACATCACCAAAGACTCGTAAAATTGAAAAATGATCTCAACTGGCTTATACAAGGTAAACAATATCAATCTTCATTAATAACATCATAAAAGAATATATATTAGTTTTAATTAGGACTAGTTAGTATTATAATTCTTGGCAAGAAAGGCCTTGAAGTCAACCGTTGTGTTGGTTTGAGGGCGTAAGAATTCCTATTATCATTAGGAATATATATTACTTTGTATTAGTTTTCCTACTAAATTTTAAATTACTTTCCTTTGTTTTCCTCTTTAATCTCTTCTTCAGTTTTGTATTTGCCCATTTGGCAGCTGCACCTTCTGCCGCTCCTGCTTCAGCCGCCATATATTATGCCTACACCTCCTACCGAATTTACATAATGAATATTTAATAATAATAAAAAGTCATGAATAAATTGAGTAGTTAACAATTGAATTACCTTATAATACTATTTCCCATAACCGACCAATCCAACAATGTAAAAGATGACAAAGTAGTGTGGATTCATTGGCCAGAATTTGACAAGTCCTTCCAAACACCCTTCATCAAATAAATACTGATATAAAATGCAAGATCATATATCAATAATGCACATAGTTGCACAATTAATGAAAATCAATAAAATATGTGTTTTCTATTGGTTGAAGTCATGAGATTGTCCTTTACTAATTGCCAAACCAGATGAAAGCCTTTGTTATCTTTCTTACAAATTCATCAGAATTTAATGTCTAATTACCAAATTAGCGTACTGATTCAAGGATGACTGAAGCATGAAATATGTGTTTTCTATTTGTTGAAGTCATGAGATTGTCATTTACTAATTACTAAATAAGCATACTAGTTCTTCTAAAAATATTTGATGAGGTTAAGATAAATTGAGATTGCCAATTAAAAAAGAGTTTTCTTTTCGTCGAAGAGATGATGAATGTTATCCTGACAGTTCATTCTTGATGCAGAATTGGAGAGAGAGCAAACACACGAATACATAACATCCAAAACAGAGCACTCTGCATTTTTCCTTCAATTCATTAAAAAATTCTAGATAGGAAACAGCCATCATAGAGCAAGTACGAAGTTCGCATTAGTTTATAACAATACATAACTTTGAGAAGCCACAGACCACTACTCATAGGTCATGACATATTCACACAAGCTAGACATAGAAAGAACCATCGAAGGTGCCGACTGCTTAGAGCATTCTCCGCAATAGCTAATCATAATCTTAATAAACTCATTCCTTCTATTATACACATATATCCTAACATCAAATAAATTCAAGTAAGAAAAAAAAAATTGAAACTCTAAATAAATTCCCAAGGGGAATGTGGTTTCTAATATTTTTGTTTGTCAACATTTGCAAATTAAGTTAATTGATAATTTCATCCATAAACAATAAAGCAATTAGTAAAATATGATAACAAATAATAACATCAATTTGCACACAATCTTCTATAGAAAAACTCCCCCAACTCAACCTTCTTCTAGTTATTTATTTACTCTTTTTTGGGCCTAATCTCGATCCCTTGGATAAGAAGGTTTTCCTTCCAACAAGTTTTCATAGTCATTGACAATTCACCCTCTTCATCACCCCTATTGAAAAATTCACCCAATTCACTTTCCAACCACCCATCTATTCTCTTTTTCGGGAATAAGCCATCATCGTCTCCATCTAGGTGCACCCGATGAAGATAAATAGTTCGATTTAGGCCATCATTACTCCCATCAAGTCCAACAGCGACCTTTGCCAGCGCATTATCTCTGCAAAATATAAGATCTTCGGCGAACACAAGGTAAGCCATATAAGTTGTCATCGGGGAGAGAAGTGAAGTACTAATCTTGCCACCAAATTCAAACGGGATCACACCAAAACGTACTAACACCTCAGGGAACCTTTTTTTTAATGAGTAGGAAATCAATATTACTATAACAAGTTGGGAAAAAGTACAAAAACTATAAGAGGATATAGAATTAGGGAAGAAAACGTACCTGCAATCAGGTATGCTGAAATGATAGTGGCAATGTCTATGGGATAAATTTGCCACAACATCGAACAATCATAACAAACACTCTAGAGTTATCTAGGCGATATCATGTAACATTTCTTCCCACTTGAACGGTCAAACCAAAAGCTCTGTTCAATATGTCAAGTAAAAACAATCAGAACTTTTTTCCCCAACAAACATACAACACTCTATCAATTTACAAATGTGAAATCCGAAATTCACCAAATATCAATCACATAACATACAAACAAAATTTTCAAAAAAAAAAAACATACAAACACAAAACCCTAAAAATTTGAAATTACCAATTTGCCATTGTGAATGAGATTGTGACAGCTGCAGAGGTAGAGCTCCTTCTTCGATGAACTGGAGACGGATCCAAGGTGTGAGATCGGACGCAGGAAGCAGTCCCAACATGATATTGGAATCGGCAGGCAGATCTGAAGATGGTTGATACACAAGCCAAGCGGCGTCGCGAGGGGTGGTGAAGGAGATCACGGCATCTATGCAATCCTCCGGTAACTGCTAGCATCCCACTCATCTCTACCAAAGCAGAGAAGGAATAGACCGGTTGAGACTTTTTTTAATATTTTTTGATAAACAAACAACTACAAGAAAGCCACACCAGCAGCACAAGAAAACCAAGCAACGTCTAAAACATAAATCATACTGGCAAACATTTTGCCAAAACCGATCCCCTTTCGAAAAGAAGGCTGCCGAAGCCAAGTTATGGGCCAACATGTTGAGATTTCTGATGATAAATTCAATCTTTTTTGGCGAAAGAGAGACTAGAGATAAATATATAAAATTTAGGGTTTGGCTAATATACAGAAACATTAACAATACGGTGTAACTTAATATTCTTTAAATTTCAATCCAATGGTTAAAATAAAAGAGGAATTTAAAAAATAAAAAATAGATAAGATCTCTCTTGTAATCACCTAGTATTGTTAATGTTTCTGTATTGTAGCTAAACTCTAATTTTTTTTTTGATTCACATAGAAATAAATACATAAAATTAAGATTATTATATATGTTAGGGTTATAGTCTTTGGTTCTATAAGTTTGTATCCGCCCCCTTAAAAAAAAACAATGTAATTGTATCCACATACACCCCGGCCCTGACCTTTTTTAAGGAAATTTACCCAATATCTTTCTTTCTATTTTTATCCTTTTTGTATTTTTTAGAATGTATTAAATATGCATTAAATACACTATTATTATTTCCAAAAATAAATATTTTTGAATTTTTATTATTCTTGTAAATGGTAATAAATAGATATTTTTCAAAACAAATTAAAATATCAATTGTAATACCAAATTAATGGTATGTAATTCGTTTTTTTTTAAGGAATTAATAGTAAATTTTAAAGACATATCAATGGTAATATAGAGTTCATTTTTGCTCACCCCTTGAAAGGGAGTGAGCATTACCCCCTTCCCACATGTTGACATGTGTCCATTTATTAATTAAGGGTTGACAAAATTAACTATCACAAGGGTAAACATGTAAACTAATAATTAACAAATGGACACAATACAACATGTGGGGAGAACTATCACAAGGGCCACTCAACCATCAACAAGCATATGCAACAAAATAGGCAACAATGTTAGATTTATATCAATTCTCTAATAAATGAAAGTACATATCAAATAAGAGATAAAGATACAAAGAAAGAAATACAAAATGGATAGAAAGGAGACCCTTCATCCGTAAGCTGAAATCGAACACCGGGTCTTCTCAGGTGTCAATCCGAGATGTCATCACCACTAGATGACTACGGCGTTCTCCTATCTCATGAATGCACAACCCTCTCAATAAAAGAGAGATCTCTCTCCTTATCTCTCTAAACTCCCTAAGATTGATGGCTTAAAGTGGAAATAAGCTAACCAACAACTATATGCATTAATGTTGATTGTTATCATTAAGAACATTCTAATTAATTAAGGGTTAATTCTCTTGATTAAAGCATTCACCAAAATCAATTCATCACCCAAATCCAAGCCATGTGATGAGCAATTGTGCCTTGAAACATGGCCCATTAAGCACAAGAATAAAGAACCAAAGCCTAATCTAGCATGTGAATGCATAATCAACTAAGCTTCACTCATTCTTTGGAGCTAATACTCAAACACTTGAATCACTCTAAACATGGTATTTCTAGTCATTCATCAATTAATTAACAATCATGGGCAACTAAATCTCTACTCTAAATTACTCTACTCCTAAACTCATTCATGGACACATATTGATTTTGACCATCCACACACATGCATATCATAATAAGAAAGAAATTATGCTTAAATCAAAGAATAGAATAAAACTCATAGAATTTAAGAACAATCAATACATTTATTACACAAGTGCAAATTCACAATATCCCCAAATTCGTGATACACATCAAAGAAAACAAGAAATACAAGAAATGAGTAAAAAAGAGACAACCTTTGAAGACAAACCCTCCAAAGAAGCTCCTAGCTTTCCTAACTCGAATTTGTTCCAAGAACCACTCATATTTCCTTGTAATCTACTCTAAGATGGATGGAGAAGGTGTAAAATGGTGTGATAGAGGTGTATGGTGAGCTCCCATGGAGGAAAAACCTCCATTGAAGCTTGAATTACTACTTATTTGGTGAAGGAGATGGAAGAGATGAAGAAGATGAAGAGAGGGGTGTCTTGGGCGTGAGAGAGGGGAAGAGAGTTCTCAAGAATGAGGAGAAAATGGGGTATTATAGTGTTGGGAGGTTAGGGCAAGAATTGGGTGTGAAAGGACAAGATTGCCCCTCAAAAAGGGGCTAGGAAAAAGAGTCTGACAGTGTAAAAGGCAACTTGTGAGGTGACTTTGTGAGGCTACTTGTGGGAAGTCACCTCACAAGTCGCCTAACCCTCTGGAGAAAAATTTTCAACAATACGCACCGTTACAAAAATGGCTCTAACTTCTTCTAGAAAACTCGGAATTGTGATCTGTAAAAAGAACTAGAAATTAGACATCTGGGGCTTTCCGAAAATAGGTACTAGGAAATGTAGTTCAATCTGAGAAGGGAGATATGGCCCCCGAAAGTTAGGTGTACTGCACGACATTTTCCAAATCAGCCCAAATAACCTTCAAACTCTTCAATTAAGCTCAAATACCTTCTGTAGGGAACATGTACCTACACAACGCTCACAAACACATTATATACCAAAAATATACTCAAAAACGAGAATAAATGATAGGAAATGAGGATCTCAAATAGGTACAAAAATCGGTACGATCACATGACCCGATGAACTTTTTCATAAAAAAAAATTCATCGGGTTAGGGTGACCCGATGTCGGGCCACTCTATCCTAGAGGAAAAAAAGTGTCTGGTAGGGTGACCCGATGTCGGTTCACCCTGACTCAAGGAAAAAAACATCGGGTTAGGGTGACCCAACATCGGATCACCCTAACCCCGATGAATTTTTCCATTAGGATTTATATCCCTTTCGACTTTTTTTTAAAGCAAAAATATGTGATTACTATCATCAAAATAAGGATTAGGAGGTTGGAAAAATACTTTTGATGAGTTTGTTGGTAAATTGTTAGTTGGTGGTTGGTAAATGTAATAAATAAGGTTAATAAATGAGGTGTAGTTATGAGTGAGGGCATTTTGGGAATTTTAGGGTATTTTTACAATTTATTTGGATTTTAGGGTAGAATTAGCAATTCAGCCCCTGAAATAGGGCAATTTTGCTGAAAAACCCTAAACATTATAAAAAATTTGAATACTAGTACAAGTATTTCTAGAATCATCAGATTTGTTCTAACCATATTTGAAGGTATTGTTAGATCACCAGGCCTAGGAAGCAACTGCAAATGATTAAAAACTAGAGAATTTGTCTATGCAAAATTATGTGCCTAACGCCATTATTATCTATGCTCAAAACAACATTACGGTTTCCCACACAAGGGTGCCATTATCGCAATACAGAGCCCAGGCAAATCCACTTTTCTGAACAGCAACAACATTGTCTTTCTTGATTCCTTTAACCTGTATGCTAAGCATCATTGGTGCCTCCCCAAAAATCTGCAACCGGGTTAGGTCTATGTGGGCAGCCAGAGGTGGAAAAATTGTTACATGCACCAAACCATACATCATATATGATATATATCCCCCAAGTTGATCGTACCATTTAATCTTGCCCGACCCCAAATCCAAAGCCAGAATAGTTATCGGGCTACACACACTCGTCCGGATGTGTTGGAATTGTCTGATTGTTTTCTCTTTTTTGACATTCTTCTATACCGTGGAGGGAATGAGAACAACTTTCTTGTGGCAATATATATACATGGTTCCTATGAATATCAATTGATGGGCTGCTTCCCCAGATTGCTGCCCCTGCATATGCTCCGGTCTTGCCATTGTTTCCGCGGCAGTTTCTGCAAATTAGATGTCGAAACTGGTGAAATCAGCCCCATACTTCCAGAATCATAAGTTTCTGGAAAGATGCTGAAGATGGCATTAGATTAATCAAAGTATTTGTAGAATTTAGAGAGACTGAAAATTCAAGTGCATTTTTGTGCCTTGTTCCATTTTGCTTCAAATGTTTTATTTGTGGATGTTCCATTGTCCTTGACCGCCCCATATGAAAATATCTTTTTGTATGAACTAGAATTCAGAGAAAGCACTGCCAAATCTCTGAATAAAATCAAGTGGCAAAACCGTTGATTCATGGTTGCTGAGCTCAAGACTCTTAAATGAGCCAAAGAGGTGTTCTGGAACCTGGTCCGGCATTCCATTGTAATGGCCTTTCCGCTTGATTGCAATTCCTTCAAGTTGGTGAGACCCAGGTTCGTTCCTTCTCATGCAATGCAATCACTATTAGTGCTAATAGTAACCAATTAGCAAACAAGATACTTCTATTATGATCTCAATATCAATACAAATCCAATTGCATCATGAATACATTCATAGTTTACGATTTTTAATTTCTCTCCTAGACCTTCTCATGTTAAAAGAAGGGAAGAGAAGTTATCAGAATTGTAACAAAGTAAATTAAAATTCCTGTCTTTTGACCCAATTCCACAGACATGAGCAATAAGAAAGAATGATAAAACAGAATTCCTACTGATTAAAGACATTGTATGTAGCATTTCTTTCTCTTCCTACTAATTTTGTGTATTAATCCGATACTAGAGCTAATAAAATAATTTGCAAATACTAGGAAATAATTCTTAAAAATTTTCTCTAACTAGTGAGACTGACATTTCACAAGACAAGCTTAAGAAACAACAAGAAGGAGAAGAGAATGGTGATGAAAGTTGGTGTGGATGCAGAGTGGTGGGCAGTGTTGGGGAGTGTCGGGTATTGATCCGGAGGAGGCATCACACATTCATCTCCGTTGAACATAATTCTTCTCGGAAAAGCCCATCCTTGACCGAAAGTGAATGTCCCTTCATCTTTGTGGAATAATATTTCTGTTTGTACATTTCCACTCTCACCAGCTTGGAGTAACATGTCATTGTAGTATTGGATCCCCCAAAGCATCCCAGTATCATCTGTTGGCAAAATCAGACAACATATATAATACTAATAACTGAAACTATACAGTAGCTGAACCCTAATATTGATAATGATCAAAAGGGTTTTGATCAAACTTACTTATGTAACCATTATATTGGTTAAGTGGCTTGTAATTGAAGCTGAAAACCTGTGTGACACTCCGCAAGTTAGGGTGAAGCACCACCATGTTCCATTGCGAATAATTTCTCATCACATTCAGATTTGTCACTGTGATCTTCACTCTCCAATACTCTTTATAGCTTTGCTTCACATGCCAATGAACCCTTATCGGACACATATGCTCCGAACAGATGACTGCTTGTGGTGGTTCCTCATTCGGATCATGCTTTTGTTGCAACAAAGAAGGTGTTTCTCCATACCTTAACAGTTTTTAGAGAGCATACATACCATAAATTATCATGTGATAATCAATGAAAAAAAATCAGTCAGGTCTGTCCTGACCAGAGAAAGACCCTAAAAGAAATAAAAAGGGTTTTACTTTATGCAATTTGCGGTGTGATCATCTTGACACTGGCAGGAACATCTGGGGCAAGGAATAATTGTATCATTGTAGAACGCAGACAATGAAACGCAGCACTTTGGATTTTGTGACGCTAAGAATTGAGAGTACATACATGTCACATTCCATGTCCCTACAATCAAAAAATTTAAGATTTAGATAATTAGACAGTGTTAGTGCAAGAAATAATGGAAATGTTAATGTGGTAATTAAGGTAGCTTACTAAGTGCTTGTGTCCATCGACGGCCTTTATCTGTAGAAAACCTGCTTGGAGGGACCTCAAATGGATCCCCACAGGTATAACCTGGAACACCAAGACTGAAATTTACGGGCATCGCGAAACCTGTGTAGTTAACGACACCACCAACATTCATCTGGAAAGTTGAAGCTGACTTGGAAGGATCTTGTGACATGGAAGTTAGAACACCACCCTTGCAACAATTCTTGGTCTGTTGATTGTAAGGGGCTCCGGGCAAAAGATCGACAATGACTGGCCTCTTTTCGCAACAATGAGGGAGTGGGACTCTGGCTCGGAAGGCAGAGCAGTTGCCTTGCTCCGTGGCCTCGGCTCCCACCATGCTCCATATTACTTCATCTGCTGGCCATGCCCAACTCACTCTCCAACCAGGCTCATCGACATGTCTATAGCTTTGGAAGTTGAATATAGACACTGTAACCTGAAATCAAACCACTTTGTGTTTAGATTCTACCTGAGTAGAATGTAGAAGACAACCAATCAACCACTTTTGAATGTCTGAATCAAAATGCAAGGTTACATAAGTATGTGTATTATAGTGTAGCAAAAGAAATTTGTATCTACACATCCTAAGTAACTCAATTATTGAAAATTGAAATCCTCTCTGAGTTCAAATTCAAACAAAATTTAACATTTCACATTTTCAGAGCTCTGTTTATTAGAATATGGAATTCTACTTGTTTGATTCACAATCCCCTAAGTATTTTAAAAAAGTTCCAAGTATTTTAAAAAAGTTTCATGTAATTGTGGATTCCAATTTCTAAACAACTTTTTGGAAAACAACCTTTTATTCATTTTCCCTTTTTTTTGGTTTTCACCTAGGTGTCCCCACCCACATTGTAGTGAGACTAATCATGTCGGTCCTAGAATCAATAAAGGCTTGGCCATAGGTGTATTCCACAAGAGTTGCTTCTAATGATAATCGAATCCGAACGGTACCTGTACGGTTCATCCCACATGGAATGTGGTGACCAATGGACTCCACACATTGATGTCTATTTTCCTTTTTTTTTAATTGTATTTAATAGCTATTTTCCGATTCAATTCAACCATATTCATATTTTCAAAATTTTGTATTTTTAGTCTTTAAAAAATTTAAAAAAACCTCGATTGATCATTTTAAAAAGTCAAAAACCTAATTAAATATTTTGGGATTTTCAATATTGCTATTGATATAGTAGAGTCCTAAATCCTAATTCGAGAGTCAAATACCTTTTGTTTAAAAGACAGTAATACCCTTGGCATGATGATGTGGTGGAAAGTGATTGGATAAAATTCAACCTAAGACAGATCGAACTTTGTGAGGACCCACCAAAAAGCCTTCCAAAAGACAATTACGAAAATCAGACAGGTTTTCTGTCAGATCACTGAATCAAAAACCAAACAAAACATTCTTCCAAACTATATATTTTTTAATTAATATTTTATAACTTCAAATTATACCAAAATATAATTAAAATAAGAACAAAATCATTCCTCTATCTTCTCTGCCCTAATTGATTACTATTCTTCATCAATCAATATCAGTTCTCTTTTTTTTCTTTTTCTTTTTCTAAGTAAATCAATATCAGTTCTTATAATCCCAAAACAAACAGAAAAAAAGGAACATGAACAGTTTCAATAACAACAAAAGAGAAGAAAAAATAAGAAATGTAAAAATTATGAAATAAAAAAGGAGGAGAATTTATATTTGTATACATACATCATTTGTAGCTTCATTCGATTGTAGAAGATCCCAAGTGATAGTTATGTTGGAATGAGGATCCAATGGATCATACCCATCTGCATATCACCAAAATTTTCCCCAAAAATAATAAAAATTTATTTATGTGGAAACAAATTAATTAAAAAAAGAAACAACAATTAAAAACAAAATGATTAAAATAAAAGGGTACTTACAAGAAGGTGATATAAAACCGATGAAGGAGAAGAAGATGAAAATCAGAAGTGCACCCATCAATCAATCAATCAATCAATCAATCTTTGATCCGAAACAAAAATGGATTCGAGATTTCCAATCCAATTCAACTTGATAAACCCTACTAACTACAAGATATTAAATTAGGTGTAAAATGGAAAGAAAAAAAAATACATGTCACAAAAAAGTTGCTTTGTTTTTGTTTTGTGTACTCTATAGTTTTTCAATCTCTCTCTCTCTTTCTTGTAAGGATGGCAACTAGAGTAATGACCATTTATATCGAATTGTTCCTCATGTTCATTTTGAACCGAATTTTTCATTTAATAGTCATTTTGATAATAAGTGATCACAATAATAATTATCTAAAATAAAAGAAATATAATTAACAAAAGGAAAGAAAGAGATATGATTTTACTAAGAATGGATGGTGGTCACTGGTCAGTGAGTGAAGAGAAGATTCAAAGCACACGCTTTGTAAAGTGCCTTGCATTTAGGTGGTGCCGTTTTGGTCGAATCTCTCTTCCTATTCTTCTTGATTTCACGCAGTTTGTGCTGTTAGTTGGGGCATTTTTCATTTATTTATTTTTGTTTCAACCCTTGAGTTGTTTCTAATACTACATATTTCTGCTTAAGTTTGCATTAAGATCTGTGTTAATTAATAGCAGTTAATAGTAATAAATAACATCTTTTGAATGGTCAAAGTATATACAAACTACAGCTGTAAAAAGGTGTAACCAAGCAATCACAAATAACAATTATCGAATTGCCCATCTAGCAGTCATCAATCCACATTTAATATAATAGATTTGGATCCCCTCTTTACCCCATCTTATCCTCACATTGTCATTACTTAAATCAATAGTTTTGATTGATCTATATTTTGATATAATAAAAACATAAAATTAATATAAATAATCAATTAAACACATATCAATAGATTATAAAAATAATGATAAAGTGAGGGCAATTAAACTGATGAGAGAATCTAGATCAATTCCTATATGACTATATGTGGGCCTGATTTTATTATTGGGCCCATAGTATTATAGCAAGAACAGCTCGTCGAAACACTTGGGTTAAATCGGTTGTCTTCATTGGTTCACTTCCAACTTCCAACTTCCAAATGTAGAAAATGACTTGGACGAGTTACTCCTTCGGATCCTTAAGACTCCACTTATTCTGTATAAGCATCTTAATATGAGTAAAGATATTTGCACCTCTCAAAAACTGTATAACTATATGTACATTCCAATTTAGTATTTTTTTGAAAATCCAATATTACCCTTAAGTAAAATTACTTAAAGGACTAAATAGTACCAGACATGGTGATAACAGCAGCAGGATTATGATCAGGTTGGGTAGACCAAACAAGCTCTCCGGTTGATCTTTTCACAGCAACAACAAAAGCAGGTCCATACACTCCAATAATGAGCAAATCATGATCATGATCATCATCAACTACAATTGTTGGAGTTGATCTTGAAACTTTCCAATGAACATTTGCAATCAAGCCTGATGTTGTACTAAAACCTGTTAGATTCTGCAGGTTTTTCTTCCAAACAAGAGAACCATCAGAGGCCTTAACTGCATAAATATTTCCATTCCAGCTTGGAAAATAAAGGGTTCCATTGAAAATAGATGGTGTTGCACTTATGTCTTTTCCTGCATAGAACTCCCATTTTAAACTCAGCTTGGAAACTGTTTTGAGGCATGATTTTGGTCTCCTTACTTGCATATCTCCTGTTGTATAAATCTCCACCATGGTTTAACCAGTTCTCTGTAGCTTCATGTCTCTTTTGTATACCATGCCACTGCAACCAATTGAAAAAGTGTATATGTATGTTTGTTATTAAAACTCAAAAAGTTATCGGTGAAAAATTAAACACTCATTCAGTCTAGTAATGTACCAGAATAAGTAATAAAAAGTGCACTATAAGAATCGTAAAATTTCTGTGTGTGTGAGAGATTTACATCTGAGCCTGCACTAGCTATGAAGCTGAGTAGAGAAATTAGTATGCAGAGTACAAGAAGAATAAGATGGTTTTGTTGGTAGAATGTAGGAGGTGCCATTGAAGAGAGATTCAAGTTGTTTTTCTTACAAAATATTGGTGGATTTCGTATGCTTACTTAGTTTATATAGACAAAATAATAATAATAATAAATTGTGAACAAGTAGTGGACTTTTGTCTCTCAAGAATTAAATTATGTTTTCGAAAATCATGAATTAATGATTTAACTAATAACAAACTAATCAGTCTGAAATAATAATTTATTATAAGGATGATTGATAATCGATGATGGCCTGATTGAGTAATTGTTTCAAATACTATCAATTATCTCATAAAGCTAATGATATGGACCATAACAAATCTTGATGCCCAATAAAAATGAATGGGCCTAACGATTAAACCCATTGAGCCGATGGTGTAATTAGTTTCAATGTAATTGGCCCAATTATTGATTTAAGGTTTAATGTTTGATTGTAAATTAGCCATAGAAAATTGTTTCTTCGATTAGAACGTTTATAATTTTATTTGTGTATTGTTTATCAAAGAACAAGTTCAATATATATATATATATATATATATATATATTTTGTATTTATATTCTTCAAAAAAGAAAAAGTTAAATATTCTTATTGGTGTAAGATATATATTGATAACTCTATTTTATGACTATACGTTTTCATTCTTCACGAGTGTGTGGAACCATATGACCAAATTGATAGAAATAATGCTATTTAAATTCTTATAATATCATAAAATAAACTTATTCAACTAAATGTGAGTTAACAATCACGTGTTTGATGATATTTTGTATGAATAATTACCTTGGTGGTCATCAAATTAATGGCACACTATTGAAATAGTCACTAGATTAAAAAGTTATTTCAAAATAGTCATTTTTGGAGAAAAGTGTGACACTGATGGTCATTCTATCCAATTCCATCCAATGAGTGACATTTTGGTAAATAAGTGAATGACATTAATTTATTTAAAATGTATTTTTGGAAATCAATTTTTTATTTTATTTTTTAAAACGAATAATTATATTTAGTGTGTATATATATATATATGTATATATATGTATAACATATCTCAAATATATATATATATATATAGATAATTACCCCGGTGACCATCAAATTGATGACACACTATCAAAATGGCCACTAGATTGGAAAGTTGTTCCAAAATGACCATTTTTGGCGAACTTTGTGACACTAATGGCCATTCCATCCAATTCCATCTAATTCCATCAAATAAGTGATATTTTAGTAAATAAAGGATGACAATAAATTATTTTAGATGTTTTTTTGAAATCAATTTTTTCAATAAATGACATTTTGGTAAATAAGGGGATGACATTAATTTTAGATGTTTTTTGGAAATCAATTTTTTTTTTTGTTGAAATGAATAATTATATTTAGTATGTGTATGTATATATATATATATATATATATATATGTGTGTGTGTGTGTGTGTGTGTGTGTGTGTGTGTGTGTGTGTGTGTTTGATAAATAAATTAATATCATCTTAAATAAATTTCCAAAAAAACATCTTAAATAATTTAATATCATCTCCTTATTTACCAAAATGCCACTCATTCGATGGAATTGGATGGAAATGGATGGAATGACCATTAGTGTCACACTTTTCACAAAAAATGGCTATTTTGGAACAATTTTCCAATCTAGTAGCCATTTTGATAATGTGTTATCAATTTGATGGTCACTAGGGTAATTATCCTATATATATATATATATATATTATTTTTTGAGAAGATTAAGACTACAAAATCTAAAAATCTAAAAAAAAACAAAAAAAAGACACGTGTATTGATTTAAACCATTTCTTTTGTATTTTGAAACGAATAATTATATTTAGTTTGTGTATATACGTATAACATATCTCAAACATATATATATATATACACACACACACACACACACACACACACACACACTAAATATAATTACTCTTTTCAAAAAACAAAAGAAAAAATTGATTTCCAAAAAACATCTAAAATAAATTAATACTATTCTCTTATTTACCAAAATGCTACTCATTGAAATAATTGATTTCTAAAAAAAATCTAAATAAATTACTGTCATCCTCTTATTTACTAAAATGCAACTCATTGGATGGAATTGGATGGAATGACCATTAGTGTCACAAAGTTCGCCAAAAATGACTATTTTGAAACGAATAATTATATTTAGTATGTGTGTGTTGATAAATAAATTAATATCATCTTAAATAAATTTCCAAAAAAACATCTTAAATAAATTAATATCATCACCTTATTTACCAAAATGCCACTTATTCGATGGAATTGGATGGAATGACCATTAGTATCACACTTTTCATCAAAAATGGCCATTTTGGAACAATTTTCCAATCTAGTTGCCATTTTGATAGTGTGTCATCAATTTGATGGCCACTAGGGTAATTATCACACACACACACACACACACACACACACACACACATATATATATATATATATATATATATATATATATATATATTATTTTTTGAGAATATTAAGACTAAAAAATCTAAAAAATCTAAAAAAACGAAAAGAGACACTTGTATTGATCTAAACCATTTCTTTTGTATTTGAAACGAATAATTATATTTATTTTGTGTATTTACATATAGCATATCTCAAAAAAAAATATATATATATATATATATATTTACACACACTAAATATAATTATTCTTTTAAAAAAAAACAAAAGAAAAAATTGATTTCCAAAAAACATCTAAAATAAATTAATATCATCCTCTTATTTACCAAAATGCTATTCATTAAAAAAATTGATTTCTAAAAAACATCTAAAATAAATTACTGTCATCCTCTTATTTACTAAAATGCCACTTATTGGATGGAATTTGATGAAATGACCATTAGTGTCACAAAGTTCGCCAAACATGACCATTTTGTAACAATTTTCTAATTTAGTGACCATTTTGATAGTGTGTCATCAATTTAATAATCATCGGGGTAATTATCCTTATTTTGTATTAGGCTTTATTAGATAATACAAAATTTAGATATGATTTTGTTTATGTATATTTTGTTAAATAAAAAGTTGATATGTTTTTAGAATAAAAATTTGATATTATAGAATATATATTTATTGTATTATATTAATAAAAATAATAATTCATGTAATAAATTTTAAAAATATTTAATATTGTACAATGTTTGGTACATAGTTATATTATTATATTTTATTTTACTAAATAAAAATAATTAATATGCCTACATTTTTATAAAGATTAATTCAAAAGAAATTTCAAACAAATTGGTAACCGGTAAGTATTTTTCATTTCACACAATCATACATCAAAAAGTTTTATATTAATTAAAAACATAAATAAATAAACAGAAAAAAGAAACTCAAAAGAAGAGAATGGACAAATCACAAATGAGGCAATGGATATAGCTAATACAGGATAAACCCACCTCCACCCTCTGCATTAAATAGTGCGGTTCCTACTATATTAGAGAGATTATTTTGTACTAGGGGTGTGAGACGGATCGGATCCAATGGATTTGCTATGATCCAAGATCTGATCCGATCCGATTGGATTGAAAAAATTACAATCCGATCCGATTCAATTTTATAACGGGATCCGATTCGATCCGATCCAATTACTATTAGATCCGATCCGATCCGATAGATCGAATTAACATAAAGTTATTCTTAATATATAAAAAATTATAATTTAAAATAAATAAAATTAAATAAATAATTCAAATATTACTAATTAATTCAAATAAAATTAACATTAAAATTTGTATTAGACAATACAATAAAAACACAATGCCAAACACGGCATCCGAACTATTTAATACAATGTAGACTTTTTATACACGTCCTAAAAGTTTAATATTTGACCGTAAATAGCCATTGAAAATTGTTTATCTGATTAGAACTTTTATAATTTTATTTGTGTATTATTTATCAAAGAACAAGTTCAATTTATATATTTTTTTATATTCTGCAGAAAAGAAAAAGTTAAATATTTTTATTCAACTAAATATGAGTTAACAAATAAATCTTATGGGTCTAAATTTTATATATATATATATATATATATATATATATAAAGTAAGTAAAAATGGGGCCCATAAACGGACTATCAAAGCTTATGCACTAAATGATCATTTAACAAGTCATGAAAATTTCTGCTAAAACAACAATAAAATATAATCAAAACTCAAAAGAGACATAAGATAATTGTCATATATGCTTAACTTTTTCTTAGATTACCTTACTACCTTTTTTACACGCCTACTTTTGGTTTTCACGTTTTTGCAATTCATTGTAGATTTTTCAATGAATACCCCCCTTAAATCTCTGTTTTACAATATATACACTAGTGGTAGTGGGCTCAGAAGAATTGTGCATATATGTAAGAACTCAATTGAAGATTTCAGACATTCTCGCAAGACCAGATTTTTTTCATCAATTTGTGGAAGGGAAATGGTGAAGGTCTCTCTTTTGCTGTGTTTTCTTGGCTTGGTTGCTTTTGGGTTTCTTCATGGATCCTTAGCTGCTGAAAAGATTGGAACTTTTGAGCTCAAGAAAGGGAATTTCTCTGTGAAGTTCACTAACTGGGGTGCCACTATAATCTCTGTTGTTCTTCCTGACAAAAATGGTAATTTGATATAATTTATTGTTTCCTTTTGATTTAATTGTAGTTTTCTTTTGTTTTTCTGGGTTGGTTTTGTCTCTGGTTTTGTTTATTTTCTGTTTTCTGTGTGAAGAATGTTGTTAATTGTGGTTTTTTTTTTGTTGATTTTTTTCAGGAAAGCTGGCTGATGTTGTTCTTGGATATGATTCAGTCAATGATTACAAGGTCAGTTTTTTTCTCTTTTTGTTTTCTGTAATTTTCTTCATGGTTATTGTTTTTGCTTTTGAAAAGAAGATCACAGATTTTGTGTTGGAGAGATACACATTTTCTCTCTACAATTTTTTAACTTTTGGTCAATCTTAGATGAGCTAAAGTCTTGAATTTTGGGTAACAGTGGTAGAATTGTACAAAGAGAAATATAATGTTTCTCTAGTTTGCTATTTAAAAACAGGTTAGGTCATCTGGTCATGTAATGAACTCAGGGAGTGTATACTTAGAGCTATGCTGTGTGATTCCTTTTACATCTCTTCATATTTACTTGAAATGTCAATTCTTTTCTTTGGAATTTGCATTGTTGAGTGTTGAGTTGACTGTAACCCATGATTTAGATTGGTGGGCTAGTTAGTTCTATGAAGCAGTTGATCTGTTTCATGATTTAGATTGGTGGGCTACCAATGCTTTTGTTGTTACAAAATGTGTATTCTATGACAGATGCATATGCAAGTAGTAATTTTTACTTGAATACATGCAAAGCTTAAGATGCTGATTTTTGGCTTCATACTATTATGATAGGAAAAATTGTTTCATAGTCTTTGCTTCCTAGGTGTGTATGATGTGGATCATAAGAAGCTATGATGTTTTTCTTGGTGAATTTTCATGTATTGATCCAAAAGAAGATAAGTTTCAATTTTCTTATATGAGCTAAGTAACATATAAATTTCTTTATCGCCCGGTTTCATTGGTATTAGTTTCATTGTAAAGGGACCATCCATCACATATAATCACCAAGTTTTTAGTGCTTGCACATTGTTTTGCACATGGGTCTGCAGTTCATGTGGATTCGTAATATGTAGTTGTTGATTACATTCAATTCATCCTTTTTGCACAAATTCTCGACAATGTGCAGACTGATGCAACTTACTTCGGTGCCATTGTTGGACGAGTTGCAAACAGAATCGGAGGCGCTCAATTTACTTTGGACAGAAAGCATT
This sequence comes from Dipteronia sinensis, assembly GCA_033220585.1. Taxonomy (NCBI): domain Eukaryota; kingdom Viridiplantae; phylum Streptophyta; class Magnoliopsida; order Sapindales; family Sapindaceae; genus Dipteronia; species Dipteronia sinensis. The sequence goes on along the minus strand of CM065637.1, from coordinate 77,612,633 downwards.
ATAAACTAGTTGCTAATGAAGGGAAAAACATGCTCCATGGTATACTTCTTTTTCTCACTCAAATTTTCTTCATTTACTTGGCAAAGTGAAAAATTGCTTAAATTGCTTTTTTTTTTTTTTTTTTTGTCAATCTGAGAACTATTATAGTGTCTTATGAATTCTTCATATGAATATTAGGTGGCTCCAAAGGCTTTAGTGATGTTGTCTGGACAGTGAGAAAGTATATGAATAAAGGTCCTGCTCCTCACATTGTCTTTGCTTATAAAAGCTTTGATGGTGAAGAAGGTTGGTGTGATTTTTTTTTTGTTTTGTTCTTATTTTCACTCTTATTTTTCTCTATTTTTGCACTATGCAGTTCTGCAGTTGACAGTATGATTATGAAGTTTATGTTTCTCTAATTTTTTTCATAGGATTCCCTGGTGATCTCTTTGTTACTGTCGCTTATACTCTCATTGGAGACAATCAACTGAGTGTAAGTATGAAAGCCAAAGCTCTAAACAAGGCTACTCCTGTCAATCTAGCACAACACACCTACTGGAACCTAGGAGGGCATAATAGTGGCGATATCCTGTCCGAAGAAATTCAGATCTTTGCTTCTAACTACACACCTGTCGATAGCCAACTGCTTCCCACCGGCAAAATTGTTTCGGTGAAAGGAACCCCCTACGATTTCCTCAAGTCCCATCCCATCAGCAGCAACATCAACAAGCTTGCTAACGGTTATGACATTAACTATGTGCTGGATGGCAGTACCGGAAACAAACTAATGCAAGCAGCAATAGTGCACGACAAGAAGACGGGAAGAACGATGGAGCTGCTTACGAGTGCACCTGGATTGCAGTTCTACACCAGTGGCCTTCTAAAGGATGTGAAGGGGAAAGGCGGATTCGTTTATCACAAACATGCAGGGTTATGCTTGGAGACTCAAGCCTTCCCTGACTCGGTGAACCAACCGAACTTCCCTTCAACGATTGTGAATCCGGGAAAGAATTACAAGCATCATATGCTGTATAAGTTTTCGACAGCCGCCCCATCTTCTTAGACGTATGTACACTACTTTTAGTATCTAAACATCTATTAGGCCATTGCGTTGTACTAATTGAGATTACCCACTAATAATTGAGATTACGGGTAACATTTTAGTCTCGCCAAGTTGAGGCATTTGTAGCATCAGCCTCCAACACAAGGAATAAAATTATATTGCATAGAACTTGTAAGCATTCCTATTTGTGGGCTTCATACTATGCTGATAGAAAATATGTTCTATCGAGACTACCAATCTTGACTCGCATATCGAGTCAGGAGATGGGCTGGCCGTACCTTGAAATCTCCAATTGTATACCTGTAATCAGGCCCATAGACAGAACTGCCCATCACTGCAGTAATCAACTGCTGTGAATTGGGCTTGTCAAGCCCACCAAATTCAATAAAAGAAGATCTCTAAACTCCAAATCAACCCCTATAAAATTACTAAATTACAAACCAGTCCTCACCACCGACAAGAAGAAACACAAGACAAGAAATGTCTATGCTGTCCTCTGATTCTCTGAATATCTAGCAACCGCCCGTTTGAGTGGAATTGCAGAGGAAGAAACCGTTGCTTATCATCATTGGTTCTGGGTTTTTGATGAAATTTCATTGGTTCTCTTTTAAAAGGTCAAATCTACTACTAAGTCATGCCCTGGTGATACCAGCAGAAACCATTGTTGCCGCATTTCAAGGAAGTCAACAAAACAGCATTTGCCATCTCAAAGACACCTTTTTGATGAAGCACATATACTTCTTGAGGTATCTAATTAATACCCTAAATTGGAAATCAGAAAATTGAAATTTGCCTTTGATTTAGTGCTTTAATTTTGTTTTTTTAGATTAATGTGATTTTGCCAATCATTGCATAATTTTCATTCTTTGTGAGTATAGTTGTTATCATATGAGATAGAGTTGAACAGTCTATGAGAAGATAGTCACAGAATCAATTCCTAGTTATCTCATTCATTATTGTATATTTGTATTTATTAGATTAAGTATAAAATAAGTGAAAAAAATCTCACAAGGGGACAATGAAGCATCTCAATCCAGCAAGACTTTACCAAGTCAACTATATGGACCGGCGAAAGCCATTCTTAAATACTAAGTTGCCGCATGTGCATTTATCAATTCTGAATGACCCTTTTAACTTATTCGTTCTCCATTATCAAATATTCAATCATCACCTTCTCTCCATTATCATATATATATATATATATATATATATGTGTGTGTGTGTATGTATGTGAGAACCTGTACAAAGCATTGAAGCATTCTTTTTAACTCTTATCTCTTTTTGTGTGAAAAAAAAAATGGTGAAGGTTTCTTTGTTGTTGTGTTTTGTTGTATTTATTGCTTTTGGGTTTGTTCATGGCTCCATGGCTACTACAGAAGAAGTTGGAGTTTATGAACTCAAGAAAGGGAATTTCTCTGTGAAGTTCACCAACTGGGGTGCTACTATTATCTCTGTTGTTCTTCCTGACAAGAACGGTGTGTCTAGTTCATTATTTCCTTACCAAGTTTCACTTTCTTATTTTGTCTTTCGTTTTCTTTCAATTTTCTCTGTCAAGAATTTTGTTCTCATGGCATCCGTTGTTCTTATGTTTTACTTTTCAGGAAAGCTCGGTGACGTTGTTCTTGGATACGATTCAGTCGAGACCTACAAGGTGAGTTTTTTTTTTTCTTCTTTTGTAACTTTTTTCTTGTTTGTTGTTTTAGCTTTCATATGAAGATTGCACATTCCATTAGAGAGATTGATTGGCAAAAATAAAATAAAATAGCTATACAGAACTACTTGTGTTGTAATGCCATATCAGACAATAAAAAAAATATAGCTAAGTTTGCTGAATTATTTGTCTTATGCATTCTGATAGGTTGGAACCTGAGCTTTGGACTTAACAACTTATTTCATTAAATGGGTGTTTTGGTTTTGTCATCATTTTCTTACTGTTAAATAAGAAAACCAAATCTGTTGACTCCAATTGCATGAACAGAACAGAATCAGTATTATTAAAATTGAATTTGTTAATTTCAAAATGGTTTATATGGTGATGAATCTTTTGCCTCTTAATAATACCTTAAATTTTGTAAAAAGGCCATACCTTTTATGTGAATTGGATAAGTTTTCTCTGTTTTGCTTTTTCACTTTCAAGTTTTGTCTCCATAAAGCTTTCTAGAATGATTGTTTTGCTATCGATATCAATTACAATTAGGAGATAAAAGAAAAAAGAGCGAAAACAATCTAACTTTTTAATCATTTCTGCCAGCAAACCTCAATAACTTGATGTACAATATTTGCCCCTACTTTATTTTTTTTTTATTTTGTTAAATTTTATATTAGCTAAAGTCTTGAATTTCGAGGGACACATGTCCAACAAGTTGGCTATTTAAAAGCAGGCTTAATATAATAAACTCATAGTGGAAACCTTGAAAGTCACATTACACAACTGTCTGATGTTCTAAATTTCCATAGCATTGACTTGAATTGTCAATGCTACATTTGAAATTTACATTTTTTTTATTTTAGCACATGATTGGGATTGGTGAGTTAGTTCTCTAAGAAGCTGAACTTTTACATTGTTTCTGCTTCACTCTTATCTGTTAATTCTTTTTAACAAGTGACATTTATAATAAACTATAAGAAAATTTGCATTATTGATCGTAAGTCGTAACACATGACTGTCCCATCATGTGGAGAATTCCTGTTATTATGTCTCTCTCTGCGATAAGAAACAATCATGTTTTGTATATCTCCATTATAAATATATAGAGTTATAGACAGGTCTAGTTGGCTTGTTTATTGAAATGATTTAGACTGTTGAACTTATGGCTTCATAGTGAGATTGTTAAGTTAATATATGATTTGTAGTCTTGCTTTTTGGTCGTGTATAAAGTGGACCGTAATGTTCAATAATGTTTTTCTCAGTGAATTTTCAGATATAAATATATAATTTTCTTCATCTTTTGGTTTACTGTGATGAGGATCATTTCTTCTGACTTTATCAATGAAAAAGGACCATTCATGACTCAATTTTCGACAATGTGCAGAATGATTCAGGTTACTTTGGTGCCATTGTTGGACGCTTTGCTAACAGAATTGGAGGTGCTCAATTTACGTTAGATGGAACCACTTATAAAGTGGTTGCAAATGAAGGCAACAACACGCTTCATGGTACACTCTTCTTTGAGTTTCATTTTCTTGATTTACAACTGCTTCTTCATTTCTTTGTTTAGCTATATATCTAATATTATCATAACGACTTCTCCATATTACTATAGGTGGCCTAAGAGGCTTCAGTGATGTTGTCTGGAAAGTTAGGACGTACAAGACTGAAGGTCACGCTCCTCGCGTTGTCTTTTCCTATTATAGCTATGACGGCGAACAAGGTTGGTTTGTTTATCATCTTGATTAATATATTCATGCACATAAAGTACGAGTAAATGTTTAAATTTTCATTAATCTGTTGCAGGATTTCCCGGTGATCTCTTTGTCACTGTGGCTTATACTCTCGTTGGAGACACACAATTGAGTGTAAGAATGAGAGCCAAAGCTCTAAACAAGGCTACGCCGGTAAATCTAGCACAACACACTTACTGGAACCTTGGAGGGCACGACAGTGGTGATATCCTTTCCGAAGAAACCCAGATTTTTGCATCACACTACACGCCTGTCGATAGCCAAATGATTCCCACCGGGGAGATTGTGTCCGTGAAAGGAACTCCCTATGATTTCCTCAAGCCCTACACCGTTGGCAGCCGCATCAACAAGCTTGCTAATGGTTATGACATTAACTATGTGCTTGACGGTGGTGTTGGAAAGAAAATGAAGCCGGTAGCCAATGTGCACGATAAGAAGACCGGAAGGATGATGGAGCTATGGACAACTGCACCTGGCGTACAGTTTTACACAGCTAACTTTGTAATAAATGTGATGGGGAAAGATGGTTTTGTGTATCAACCTCATGCTGCGCTGTGTTTGGAGACTCAAGGCTTCCCTGACGCGGTGAATCACCCGAACTTCCCTTCAACCATTGTGACTCCAGGGCAGACTTACAAGCATAAGATGCTGTTTAAGTTTTCAGTTACTGCTCCATCTTATTAGACATATGTAACAATCCGATAACTGGCCTTTTTCCGTGACGAAACTGAGATGTATTCTTTTGCTGTCACAGCAATATATGTTGTAATCTTTGGTTAAGCTATGCAAAACCTTTATTGTTGATAGATTTTCTATATCATGAGTAATGTTTTGAATTCTTAATGATTTTGGTTTTTTTCTTTTTTTCTTGATTCCGATGTCAATTACTTCTTAAAGAAAAATGCATAAAATTATAAATGAATCGATAGCACATGTGGATGTGGTAGTGCGCTTCTTCTTCCACAATGGTGGGGTTTTGAGTTTTACTATACGAATTTTATAAGATCGTGTAGGTAGTTTTCTTCGACCGTCGGCACTCGGTAAGAAAAAATGAAAAAGGAAAAAAAAATGTAACAAGTCTTTAATCTTTATAGCCCACTGGACCTGACTCGCCAAAAGCCCAGTGATAGGATCCAATCAAGTCCAAATTATACTTGATAGCAAACTAACTACTAAACCAGTCCACAACAAACAAGAAACTGAAGTCTGAAGACATGGCCCTTTTGTCTTCTGTCAGTGGAATCTCCAGACAACAACTCTCCTGCTCCTCTTTCAAGACAGGTTCTTTTTCAATTTTATACAAGTATTTATGTGTTATTATATGATAAAATTCACTTGCAACTCTGATTCATTTCAATTATAATGCACAGATGTATGGAACATTTGTAGACTTAATTCTTGGCACATTCAATCTTATAGTATTGGCACTAACCAGGCAACTCAATTATACAAGGATTTTTCTGTGAAAATGTGTTCTGTTTCTAATTCATCTTCTTCAAATGTTTCGATTCCGTATGAGAAATCGAAGAGGGTGTGGATATGGACAGAGAGCAAGCAAGTCATGTGTGCTGCAGTGGAGAGAGGATGGAACACTTTCATTTTCTCACCACATAATCACGAACTTGCCAATGATTGGTCATGTAAGGTTATTTATAGTTACTTGTGAATTCCCATATTAGAATTTGCGTTTAAAGTTCTTAATTTGAGATTTTTGGTGGTTTAATGCACAGCAATGGCTTTGATAGATCCTCTGTTCATCAAAGGAGGAGAGGTTTTCAATGGAGTGGAACGAAGGGTAGCTACTATCTTTGAGGTTTCCACTCCACAAGAATTGCAGCAACTCCAACCAGCAGATGAGCAGGCAGAAAATATTGTCATTGATTTGCAGAATTGGCAGGTGTGTTAGTTGTTTTTGGTTGTTTTGTGCCAGATAAAATCAACTTGAATGTGAGACTATGAAATTAAGATCTTGAAATCATGGGTGTCATACTGTCAAGTGACCGCAAATAGTGACTTAGATGCTATTTAAGTTGTTCTAGTTAATTTTGTATAAAATGTGTAGTTGGGGCGGTTGAATTCCATACATAATTACATTTAGTGAAAGCTATCAGTATCATCTTACATGTCACTGTCTTCTGTTGTGATTTCTTTTCAGCTTTGGCATTCCTTCTGTGGCTTCTATAGTAGCTTTCTTTTTTCTTTTAGCATCTGTAAGCTGTTTTGGTCTTGTTATTCACTTTCCATTGTACATATTCATCTAACATTGGCGTTCTTTCTGATCAAATTCATTGATGTTTTGACTCGTAACATAATTATAATTCATTAATTGTTAGTTTGTTACCATGGCGACCCTGTCAATTGCTCATGTGTGACGACATATTCTCTTATAAATTTGTTGTACTGTATTACTCCCTCTTGATCTGGTTTTGTATTTTGTAGATAATACCTGCGGAAAATATAGTTGCAGCATTTCAAGGCAGTAGTAAAACAGTGTTTGCCATCTCAAAGACTCCTACTGAAGCACAAACGTTTCTTGAGGTATCTCCTAATCTCTAGATCGAAAACAACAAAGGTTTTGTTTGAAATGCTTAGATTCGTTACGTTGATAGTTTGTTTCTTCAAAATTATAATCAATCATTTGTGTATGCAGGCCTTGGAGCAAGGTCTGGGTGGAGTTGTTCTGAAAGTCGAGGAAGTCGAAGCTGTTCTTGAGCTAAAGGTAATTTGTTCTCGGGCTAAGCTTCTTCAGTAGTAAGGCATTGCACCTTACCTCTGTTAAAATTATCAGGAATATTTTGACAGAAGGAGTGAAGTGAGAAATCTCTTGAGCTTGACCAAAGCCACTGTAACTCGAGTCGATGTAGCTGGAATGGGTGATCGAGTCTGTGTGGATCTCTGTAGCCTAATGAGACCTGGTGAAGGACTTCTAGTATGGTCCTAGTCTCTCTTCTACTATTCAAGTGGCACTTGTGGTTTGTTCATAAGCTGATCATATATGATGCTCCATTCTTAATTCTCGAATGCTGTTTGATAGGTTGGATCCTTCGCTAGGGGACTATTCCTTGTTCACTCCGAATGCTTAGAGTCAAATTACATTGCCAGCAGGCCCTTTCGAGTCAACGCGGTGAGTTTTGGTTTTGAAGTTGGTCTCTGATGGTACTTTCATGAAAGTCGTGCATAATAATTTTTATGAACATAGGCCAAGTATTCTCTATGATGGTGAATGAGGAACATATATGCAATGCAAGGCTCGTTTTATAGGGAAAAAATTATACGAAGACTCATCTCCCATATGATCATTAAAGAGCCTTTTTCGGCTATAATTTGATTTTCCATATACAAGAATGATGGTTGTTCCTGGATTTATTGATGTGTGATGTTCTTATCAAACTGTTATGGTAATTTGAAGGGGCCGGTACATGCCTATGTACTAGTTCCAGGAGGAAAAACTTGCTACCTTTCGGAGTTAAAATCAGGTAATGAAGTGATTGTGGTTGATCAGAAAGGTCATCAGCGAACAGCAATTGTTGGCCGCGTGAAGATAGAGTCTAGACCACTTATTCTAGTAGAGGCAAAGGTTTGTGTTTTACCAGCCATTGTTTGCTGAACAAGATTGAGTTTCCTCCGTTTTGATAGTCTTGCAAATGAGCTCATCTATACATATGAATCAATATAGGGTGTGCTTGATTATTCATGCATGATTCAATGGATTTATTAGGTTCTAATCCTTGAATACTACTTACTGGTGCAGAGAGATTCAGACAATGAATCTATTTACAGCATAATTCTTCAGAACGCGGAGACCGTTGCCTTAATCGGTCCCTGCCGAGGTTTGTTATGATTGTCATGTTTGGTTGTGGAAATTGTGGATTCATTTGTTATTTTGCTCATTTTACGACTTGTCTGCAGGAAATGGAGAGCAAAAAACAGCCATTCCTGTGACCTCATTGAAAGTGGGGGATGAAGTTTTGCTGAGATTACAAGGAGCGGCTCGACATACAGGAATAGAAATTCAAGAATTCATTGTTGAGAATTGATTTGAAGAGCCAAAATGATATAATTCCAAAAGTCCAATTTGTTAATGACTATTGCAAATATTATGTCAAAGAAGATTCCTGTCCTGGTGATAGTTTTACAACTGCATCTGGAAAAAAAACATAAGCAGATAATTATATCTTGTAACTCTAAGGTTAGCACCTCGCAAGTTTATTCCAATTTGTCCCATTTTTCTCCAAAATTATTAATTTCAACTAGTTTTCTTTATCTTCTCAGTGATTGTATCATGAATAATTATACGTTGTTGAAGAATGTATCATCATTTGAATATTTAGTGCCGTAAAATTGATAGAGTTCTATATTTAAATTACTAATAGCACAAGATTTCAGTAAAGAAATTGATAGTGTTGTTCTATATTTAAATTACTAATACCACAAGAAATCCTTAAAGATGAAAAGAAGAGCAGAAAGAAAAGAGGGGAAAAATTATAGAACTTCTACTTTATTATAATGAATGATGAAGAGAACAAACCTATTATTTAAGGAAAACAAAATAATTAATTAGGAAAGATTCCGGCAAATCTCCAACTCTATTTGCTAACCTTTCAAATTGTAATTGATATTCCCCAAATCCCCCTGTTTGTTGTAATTTAGAAAGACTTCCACTGGCATCAACTTCTTCCAACGATCCAAACTGAGTTTGTACAGCCCTTTTAGATTGTGCCCAAGTCATCTGTCTCATAGAATGCTCTAACCATTGAAACCAAGGTACAGCATCTCCATCTAGATGTGCAGTGGCTAATGACAGCAGCTCTGCTTCCGTTAGTGCAGTAACTTTTTGACACTGCTCACACCGAAACACCCAACTTGATGGGTTATCACCAGAAAAAATTGGAAAAGCGTTTCGTATGTTGCAGAGTTGCACAAGCCCTCGATGTTGTCCTGTGCCTATATGTAGCTGATTATGGTCAATTGGTTGCAGCATTGTATTGTTAATATCCAATCTTCCCAATTGTTCGCTAGTTACACGCTTTAGTCCCCGAATTTTGGTAGTCTGTTAGGACAAGACTTGAACCATCTTCTCAAACTGTTGGGACAAGGTTTCCACCTTTTCCTCCAACTCTAGAACATCATCAACATTCATGATGTTAAGAAAGATGATCTGAAGAAAGAAAATAATTTAGATGGAAGAAATTATAGAACTTGATTATATCTCTTATATAAGAAGAGAATGATCGGTCTTAGTTTATATATGTTTTTTTTATCCCTATTTCCTATGTAATCAGCTTGTTTCTTGATGCATTTTAGGATGTTTGATGAGTTTGTTGAGCATGTGTAGGTCACATTCCCTTAGATGAAGTATTCTTTGATTCCGCCAAGGAAAGGTGTCTAAAAGTGAAGAAAAGGGCAAATTTGTCAACTACCGTTGTAGAGGTCACTCTCTACGCATGGTATCAGACGCGGTCTATCCAGCGGTACATTCCAATATATAATTCTTTGTCAGACGCGGTCCATACCGCTTGGGAAGCAAGGTATCAAACGCGGTACCCAACGCGCTAAAGGTCAGAAGGTACACTGCTACCTTGACCGTGGCCATCAAGTGGTACAGAGAGCGGTTGTGCGTATTCCGTGTTTTTGGGGGAAATCTTGAAGCTCTAGTTTTGGAGGAACATATAAATACTTTCTATTCTTTTTGAAAGAAGGAGGACACATCCACAGTTACATATTCATTCTTTTTGCTATGCAAAATTCATTTATCTTTACACATTGAAAATTCGAAGACGAAGAAGATTCACTATTGAAGACTTGAAAGAACTCGTTAAAGATTTAATGAGTTTTACCTTTTCTTTCTCTTCTCTTTTTATTTTCATGATGTGTAACTAATTCTATAAGTAGGGAATCAATGTGAACCTTTTGTGAATGTTCATGAATGAATTAATTATTGTTTCATCAATTTAATTCTTGATTTATTCATTATGCTTAATTGCTTAATCCTCATTAGTTTTAATAATTATTTACACCATAGACCAATGGTGAATAAATTATTTGGCATAATTTTAGGGTTAAGATTATTAGAGAATTAGGGTTAGAGTATAGACTAAACCTAACCTTGATTAATGCTCTTTTGAATGAATGAATTTTATCTTTAGCATAGACCAAGCAAAGTATAGAGTTTGGTTCTTATTTCTAGCACTTAAAGGATTTCCGATCATTGTTCACACCATAGACCAAGGGTGAATAATAATTGGGAATACGTGACTCATCTCGCGATCATACGGTAATAGTCATACTAAAGATAAAGAATGAACCCTTGAATTAATTGAATTTGTTTACAAGTTAAATCCATACATTGAGTGTTCATAATTGAAGATCATTGATGACCTAGTGTTTTCTTTCCATTGATCACAACCAATTCTTTTAAATTGCTTTCTTAGATTAATTTAATTTTGTTTTTAGTTTAATTCAATCATCAACAAATCTTTTGGTTACTTCAATTTAACTTTAATTAGAATTAGTTTTAATTAATAAGTTACTTTTTCTCGTGGAAACGTTTCTTACTTGTCGCTGTACTTATCTTCACGATTTGTGTACTTGCGAGTGAGTATTTTATAACACGATTTTACAACATCAGAGAACAATCCTACTTAAATAAGAAAAATTAAACCTAAATAGAAAAAAACAAATATAACTACTCCTAAAAGACTAATGGGGCGTCCTGTAAGCGTTTTTCAGTTGTTATTTTTTGACAATAATAATGAAAATGAAAACGTGTTTTTGGTTTCAGTTTTGAAATCCAAAAACGCGTCTGCTAACATATATCGAAACTTGTATTCTGAAAATGAAAACATAAAAAATGCGTCTGGTAGGTTGACCAAAAAAATATCAAAAATATCAATAATTCATCACAAATAATTATCAATAATTATCAACTGAGTCATATTTTTTATTAAATAAAAATTTAAAAGATTAAACTTTTTTTTAATTTAGTATCAAATGACAAAGAATTTTCCAGATCAAGTATTGTTTTTTTTAAGGCAAATAAATTAATTATAATATTATTCTCAATTAATCTATCAAGAAGTTATTATTATCTCTTAAAATCAACAACAATTGATAACAAAATCAATCCCAAAAACACTCAGCTGAGAATCTTATCAAACACCTTTTAATTACAAAATCTGGACATACCCAGAAACTTAACAAAGAGAAAAAAAATACTTTTTTTTGATATAACAAGTCACACAGCTGGGCAACCAGTAGCACAAACAAACACACCTAAACAAACATGTAATCAAACATGTAAACAAATAAAAACAGACTTATTAAAGGTAAGTAATAGTATTCTCAATTGAACACAAAGCAAAACAATAAATAATAAAACACAGTCCAGTTGAAGAACCCAAGGAAAATAATCTAAGGAGAAGGAGGAGATTGGAAGACGAAGAAGAAGCAGCAGCAGATCGGAAGAAGAAGCAGAAGCAGCAGCAGATCGGAAGAAGAAAAAGAAGAGGAAGAAGACCGGAAGAAGAGGAGATCGGTGGGTCGATCTGCGTTTGGAGAAGCAAATCGGCGACGAAAGCACAGATCGGAAGAAGAAGAGCTCGACGGCAAAGAAGAAGAAGAATACGAATAGAAGAAGAGAAAAAGAAAAGAAAAGGAAATGTTCTGTTGTATGAGGGAAGACGAAAAAAGAAAGGTTTTTATTTGTTGAAAAACAAAACGAAAAACAAAATAAAAAACAACTTTTAGTTGTTTTTCAAAATTTTTATTTTTAACACTGGTTTTGTTTTTCATTTTGTTTTTGTATTTAAAATAAAAAATAAAAAACGATTAACGAACACGAATTTGAAATTGTTTTCAAAAAACAAAAACAAAAACAACTCTTTTTTGCTCTACCGGACAGCCCCTAATATTCCTGATTATAATAGGAATAGTTGAAAACACAATCTGGGATCGGCTCGGTTTTGCACACCATGATCGGACTTCATAACTGACAATCCTACCAATACTTGCAGTTATCATCATCAACACACAGGCTTGAATTTTCAACGCTATGTTCTTTTTCTTTTTTAAGAAAAGAAATCACTCTGATACTATAACATTAATTGATGATTGATGCAAGATAACATCTGATCAAACGGTTTCAGTTTTTCTATAATGTTAAGTTGTTCAATAGTTTATGGTACATAATACTTCATTATTGATCATAACATTAGAAAGGTCAATGTTCAATAGTCAACCCAAGAAGTTAATACTAATCCCTTAATTCCCTTGTAGTCTTTGACTTTTGGAAGAGAACCAAGGAAATTTACCCATTAAGAGACCCCATGTAATATAAAAGTTGTTCTTATTGTTTTAAAAAATTCAGTATGTGTGAAGACATGATTAAAGCAACATAGAATTTTGACATCTGTTGAATTTCATTGCTTGCTGAACAAGATTGAGTTTCATCCATTTGATGGTTTTGCAAATGAGTTTCCAGACATATGAATCGATATAGGGTGTACTTGATTCATGCTTGATTCATCGGATTTATTAGGTTCTAATCCTTGAATACTACTTACTGGTGCAGAGAGATTCAGACAATGAATTGTTTGCGGCGTAATTCTTCAGAATGCGGAGACCGTTGCCTTAATCGGTCCCTTCCAAGGTTTGTCATGATTGTCATGTTTGGTTGTGTGGAAGTTGTGGTTTTATTTGTTATTTTTCTCATTTTACAACTTGTCTGCAGGAAATGGAGTGCATAAAACAGCCATTCCTGTGACCTCATTGAAAGCGGGGGATGAAGTTTTGCTGAGATTGTGATGGTGTAAAATCGTGTTATTAAAAACTATACTCGCAAGTGCACGAATCGTGAAGATAAGCACAACGGCAAGTAAGGTTCGTTCCCACGAGGAAAAGATATTTATTAATTAAAACTAATTCTAATTAAAGTTAAATTAAAGTAACCAAAGATTTGTTGATGATTTAATTAAACTAAAACTAAATTAAATTAAGCTAAGAAAACAATTAAAAAGAATATGGTTGTGATCAAGAGAAAGAAAATACTAGGTCATCAATAATCCCCAATTATGAGCATTCAATGTATGGAATTAATTTGTAAACAAGATTCAATCAATTCTAGGGTTCATTCTTTGTCTTTAATGTGACTATTACCGCATGGTTATGGGATGAGTCACGTGCTCCCAACTATTATTCACCCTTGGTCTATGGTGTAAACAACGATTAGAAACCCTTTAAGTGCAAGAAATAAGAACCAAATTCTATACTTTGCTTGGCCTATGCTAAAGATAAAATTCATTCATTCAAAAGAGCATTAATTCTCAGATAGTCTTAACCCTAAAATCATGCCAAATAGTTATCCACCCTTGGTCTATGGTGTGAATAAATATTAAAACTAATGAGGATCAAGCAATTAAGAACAATGAATAAATCAAGAATTTTAATTGATGAAACAATAATTAATCCATATATGAGCATTCACAAAAGGTTCACATTGATTCCCTAGTTATAGAATTAGTTACACATCATAGAAAAAGAAAAGAAAAGAGATTGAGTAGAGAAAACCCGATATGATCATCAATTCTTCTTCGTCTTCTTCTATAATGGATGGATGGGTCTTGAGGTGATGTGTGGTGACGGAGTGATGGGGGATAGCCCCCTTGGTGGCTTGGGACCTCCCTTGGCTTCTCTCTCGAAATTAGGGTTCACAAGGGTTTAAATAGGTTTTAGATGATAAGTCAAGTCCTTAAACAACAAGGAAATTGGTTCCCTTTTGGAACTCTACCTTTTTGGGATTTAATTCTTTCCTAATCCACTCAAATTGATTACTTATTGAAGGATGATAAGGATTAGGTGTCAACTTGCTTTCCAAGACTCACACTCATGTCCAAGAAGGTAATATTTCCCGTTCCGACAACTTGCAAAATAAATCTCGTCACTATTTGCGGAATTATGACTAATCTGACTATCAGATACTAAAACGGGCATAACGTCTTCTAGGAATATCGGAATTGCGATCCATAAAGTGTGCCAGAAACTAGACTTCCGGGGCTTTCCATCCATAGGTGGTAGGACACACAATTCAATTGGAACTGAGAGATATGGCCCCTTGTAATCTGGCTATTCTGCATTGGCTGAATTAGCCTTTCCCGGAATGATGTGCGGCATAGACCGCGGTTGAGGTTGATACCTGGGAAGTGGTATGGACCGCGAAAAAGAACAGAAAGCCTACTGAAATGTACCGCTGGATGTGCCATGGTGGAGGTCGTGCATGAAGAGCGACTTACACAGCGGTGGATGACAGCTTTGCTCTTTTTCTTCACATTTAAGCTCTTTTCCTTGAAAATACCTTCAAACACTTCATCTAAAGAATGTGACCTACACATGCTCAACAAACACATAAAATACCTAATTTCACCCTAAAACAAAGCACAAATAATAGGAAATGGGGACCTAAAATATATATAGAAATAAACCGATCAGATTGCAAGGAGCCGCTCGACATACAGGAATAGAAATTCAAGGATTCATTGATTTGAAGAGCCAAGATGATAAAATTCCAAAAGTCCAATTTGTTAATGACTATTGCAATTATGATGTCAAAGAAGATACTTGTCCTGGTGATAGTTTTACACTTTTTGCACAACCAGCATCAGCTTCCAAAGATCCAAACCGAGTTTGTACAACCCTTTTAAATTGTGCCCAAGTCATGTGTCTTATGGAATGCTCTAATGATTGAAACCAAGGAACAACATCTCCATCTAAATGTGCAGTGGGTATAGACAGCAGCTCTTCTTCCGTTATTGCAGTAACTTTTTGATATTGTTCACACCTAATTACCTAAACACCCAACTTGATGGGTTCTCCCCGGAAAAAAATGGAAAAGCAATTCATATGTTGCCTGGTAGCACAAGCTCACCTTCATTATGGTTGATTGGTTGTAGCCTTGTATTGTTGATCTCCAATCTTCCTAATGGTTCGTTAACAGACATGATGCGGAATATGGAGAAAAGAACAGCGAAAAGAAAAGAATTCACATCTCATTATATAGGAAGAGAACCTAGTTATGTAAGGAAAACCAAAACCTAAACCTATAATAATAATAATAATAATAATAAAGTAATTTATAATACGACTAATATTCCTAATTATAAATAGGAATCTAACAAAAATTGAATATCAAAGAACACCGACATTTCAGTTCTCAATTACTGCACAGCCGAGAGCTCTCAAATTTTTATTTTATATTTTATTTTTGAGAGAAGCAGAATGAACGACGTGTCATGACACGTAATCGAAGACTCATTGTCGTGGATTGGTATGATATGGCAGCCAATATTTGGCTGACGTGTCTAGGCATGTCAAAGAAAATTGATGACGAGTCTTTGACACATCAGCAACAATGGATTATATAGCATTGCACGGCAGCCTTGATTTCGGGTCATTTCACGTCGGATTCCGACGATGACGAGATTACAGAAGAGTACAATTTGGCGAAGCTGAAGTTTGAATTAGGCGTCAATGGTCATGGTTCTCGTGAGTGAGGTAAATGATTTAGGCTATGTTAGAGATTGCTTTTGCTACGGAAATAATCATTTATTTCTCAAGTTTTGAGCATATGTGTGTTTGGTAAACTTCCCAAAAGCAACTTATTTTGTAATTTACTTCTCCAATAAGCAGTTTTTGAGAAGTTGGGTGGTGGTTGCTTTTAGAAGCAGAAGTTGGCTTATTGCTTATACAATGTTCAAAATACCATCATTATTTAATTAAAAAGACGATAATGCCCTCACATTAAGTAATTGTTAGAAATAAATTTTTTTAAACAAAAAACTTAATTTTAGAAATAATAAAAATTCAAAATAAAAGAGAATATTATTTTTAATAAAAAAAACTTAAAAAAAAACCTTGATGGATAGTGGCCACCATTGTCGCCGCTGATAGTGGCCACCGTCGTCGCCAGCGAAAGTGGCAGGGGGTTAACTGGACTTCTCTGGTGAAGTCGACGCCGTCAGAAGAGGCTGGTTTCTGTCGCGACTGCAGATCCATCACAATCGAAATCGCCAGATCTGTCGTGATCGATCGCAATGATGAATGAGGCTCGCTGGAGTAGAACCGGCCACCATCGTCGCCGGAAAAGTTTTTGTGCTCCAGCGATCGCGAGAACTTGAGGAAGTTGTTCCGTTGCCACAGTCGAAAACCATCGCCGGAGAGGTAGTTCGTCGCGAGAACGGGAGGAGACTGTTCGTCGCCTCCTCCACTACAGGAGGAAAACCAGTCTCTTCCTCCAACACCACCTCCTCCAACGCCACCGGCGGAGGCTAGTCCTCATCTGTGCTGAGTTTCAAATGTATTTGAGCGAGTTGACTCAGGAAGAAACTGAGTTGACTTGGTAATTTTTATTTTGTTTATATGCTTTATATTTATATTATTAATGATGTCTATTTTAGTAATTTTGTTCAATATATTTTCCATCATTTCAAAATTTAAGCACTTTTAAAATTCAGTTTACCAAACACTTAACAATTTGTTTTTCTAAAGTTGATTATTTCTAAAATTAAGCTATAAGCAGATTTTTTCCAAAGAAAAACGATCCCAAACATAGCTTTAGTCTAATGTACATGAAGCCTTATAGGTTATTATTTTACGTTAAAATAATGCGATTGCCATTTTGTTTTGATTAGCTTCCAATTTTACAAGTTAAACAGTCTTCGGTGATGTTAATTTTGATGAGATTGTGGACTTTGTGCTTGCTTTAACGATACATAACATAAGAGTTTTTGTTATTATTATTATTATTTTTGATGTAGGCGGAAGCGATTTGAATTAGGAAATTCACACACACGTGAGCAACAATCTTTCTCGTCTCTGTTGATTCAAAAAAGAACAGTTTGAGAGCAAAAGCTCAATCACGAATTTTATTTCACCAAAAACTGAATTTCAAAACCCTAATACATTCTAATAAATAGGGAACGAAATAAACTCCTAGATTCCTAAAACAACTCAAACAAATCAGGAAAAGAATCCCAAATAAAACTAAAAACAAAACTAAATCTAAACTTATTCGAAAAAAGAAAGAAAACCCAAATTGTCACACAGGAAACTTAAAATGCCCGGATGACAAGCTAAATGACCTTTTCTTGGGCCTAAATCGAATACTAGCCTATAGAACACGTCCTGAGCTTTTCGAAAATATATTATAATAGTCGTTTGGAGCTCGTATGTAAAAGTTAAGCCCCTGCGAAAGTTATGTCCCGTTTTGGGTGCTCAAAGCGACCCAAAAACGAAAGTGAAACCTGTGCTGCATCAGATGCTCATTGAAGTATTAGACCAGCGTCTCCGCCCTCCAGATGATCAAACAGTTGTACATGATATTGTTGTTGCTTCGTCCCTAGCATTTGCATACTTGCGTTCCAAACCAAAGTCTTGACCAACAATGAAACGTGTATTTCAAAATTTCTCACCCGCAGCCGCAAGACACTGATGTCGAAACCCATATATGAAATTTACATTGCAGAACTCAAAAACCACGAAATATGTTTGGTTGGTGAAAATTACTGTTAGTAGCAGACATATGATTGCTGAATATGATAGTTAATGATGAATTTCTGCTTATTCAAACATTTTGTTAGTTTTCGTCAACAACATTAGGTTTAGCAAACTCTATTACACAAGCATCCCCTGCTTGTAGACATCCCCTGTTTTCACAGAATGGCTCATTTGTGTTTGAAACATTTAAAAAATTCTTATAGGAAGTATATATCGACTATATTTTCAATTTATGATTATAATAGACTGTGATATAATTTATTAATTCATTTACATGACATAGAGGTATCCAAACAATTTTGTTAAAAACAAATGAAAGAATGCTGATTTTCGGCTTCATACTAGGATGATAGGAAATAGGTTTCATAGTCTTTGCTTCCTGCTTGTGCATAATGTTGATCATAATAAGCTATAATGTTTTTGTCGGTAAATCTTCACTTTTTGATCCAAAAGAAGATAAGATTCAATTTTCTTATTTCTTATATTAGTTTAGTAACATATGAAATTGCATTATCTCCTGGTTTCACCAGTATAGTTTCATTTCCTGAGTATTTATATATAAAGGGACAATTAAAATTTAGAGAGAAGAAATTATAGAACTTCTATTTACTTTATTATAATGAATGATGAAGAGAACAAACCTAGTTATTAAGGAAAACAAACTAATCTATAATCACCCTTTTCAAGTGCTTGCATGCACATTGTTTTGCTCATGGATCTACATTGCATGAGGATTCTTAATGTGTTGTTGTTAATGGATCTGCACACAAGAATTCAGTAAATGAGAAAAGAAGAGCAGAAAGAAAAGAATTTAGAGAAGAAATTATGGAACTTCTATTTACTTTATTATAATGTATGATGAAGAGAACAAACCTAGTTATTAAGGAAAACAAACTAATCTATGTAAGGAAAACCTCAACCTATAGTAAAAAAAGAAAGTAATTTATTCTAGCAAAAAAGGCTTAACACTCCTAATCCTAGTATTAACATGCTAAGTTCACAAATTACTTCTGCTATTTCCAAAAACATTTCTGTTTTGGATGAAAGGGATGATGTTGTTGACGTATTTGCTCTAAGTGATGTTGTTGATTGAGAAGGACTGCCTTTGCTAGTTGTCAAAGAGATGAATTCTTTTTGGAACCTAGCTTGCTCAAAAGCTTGTAAAAGACTGGTGGGTTTCAACAATTGGACTCTTGCTTTTATATCGTCACGCAGCCCAGAGAGAAAACAACTAATTAGGAAAGATTCCGGTAAATCTCTAACTTTATTTGCTAACCTTTCAAATTGTAATTGATATTCCTTCACATTCCCTGTTTGTCGTAATTTGTAAAGACTTCCACTAACATCAATTTCTTCCAATGATCCAAACCGAATTTGTATAGCCCTTTTAAATTGTGCCCCAGTCATCTGTCCATGGAATGCACTAACAATTGAAACCAAGGTACAACATCTCTATCTAAATGTGCAGTGGCTAAAGACAGCAGCTCTGCTTCCGTTAGTGCAGTAACTTTTTGATATTGTTCACACTTAAACACCCAACTTGATGGGTTATCACCAGAAAAAATTGGAAAAGCGATTCGTATATTGCGGGGTGGCACAAGGCCTCGATGTTGTCCTGTGCCTACCTGCTGATTATGATCACTTGGTTGTAGCCTTGTATTGTTAATCTCCAATCTTCCTAATTGTTCACTAATTACATGCATTAGTCCCTCAATTTCTGTAGTCCGTTGGGACAAGACTTGAACCATCTCATCAAACTGTTGGGACAAGGTTTCCACCTTCTCCTCCAACTCATGAAAAGACAACTGTCCCGAAAGATCAATATTCCTAATTATAATACTGTTTAGTCTTAAAAATATTGAAAACAAAATCTTTGGGAATAAACAAGGTTCAGTCGGGATCGGCTCGGTTTTGCACACCACGATCAGACTTCATAACTGACAATCCTACCAAAAACTTGCAGTTATCAACTTATCACCATCAACACAGGCTTGAATTTTCAACACTCTGTTCTTTTTCTCTTTTAAGAAAAGAAATACGAGAAATTGACTATGATACTATAACATTAATTGATTGATGCAAGATAACATCTGATCAAACAGTTTCAGTTTTTTCTGTAATGTTAAGTTGTTCGTAAATTATTTTACATACTTCATTATTTATCATAAAATTCGAAAGGTCACTGTTGAAGAGTCAACACAAGAAGTTATTACTGATCCCTAAACAACCTTGTAGACTTGTAGTCTCTGACTCGGTAGAGATCATGGAAATTGACCCATTAAGAGACCCCATGGGATATAAAAAATTTTCTTATTGTTTTTTTTTAGAATTCAGTATGTGTAAAGCTATACCGACTAAAATATTTTTAAAACATCAGTTTCTGGGTTTTGAAGTAATTCATTCACATAATTCAGTTGTATTACGGAGAAGATAAGGTGGTTTAGTGGTATACATTTCACATCTACACCAAGAGGTCGTGTGTTCGAGTCTTTTCCCCTTCTCAAAATCGCTTAATTTATGTAATATTTCAAAAAAAAAAATAACTTAGTTCTATTATAAAGTAAGTCAAAAATACGTTATTCTTTCAAATGGGCAGGTTGGACAGTAAATTTTAAGATCCTGCAGGGCCTGAGGGCCGGGTACAGGCCGAAGCTTATATATTTTGGTATGACCGGCCTTGCTCATGAGCCCTCTCCAAAGCGGGATTGGGTGACTCGGCAAGCTTTACCTCATTATGCATGTTATATAATTGAATTTTTTTTTTCCATTTTTGAAGTCCGATCCTGCCATCAAACCCGACCTCCGAAACCATGGGATTTGATAGTCAATCCCGGCCAACCCATTTAACTGGTTTGTCCCTACCGAACCTTTTGACACCTCTGCTTACATACAGGTGCACTAATTTTTTTCTTTTTTTTTTAGCTATCCTCGACCAACCAAATCATATCAAACTTTGGCCTTAGTTTTGAACCACACTGAACCTTAGGATACTATTTAAATTAGGCCTGAATTGGGTAAATTTTTTATTTTTTTTATACTTTTTACTACAGACACATGTGTGTCATACACTCATACAAGTCAATGTGATTGGGTTCTTTTCATTAATGTAGGGACATAGTTTTATTATATTTTGGAAGATTACCAGTAGACCTTGACTCGTGATAAACAAGCTGGATACTTTTCTAGCTGATCACATTGCTTTTTTTCTGATAGGTTGGTCCACTATTGACTCTGGAATTCTCACAAAATGTTAGAATGCATTTACATTCCTCTCAATTTCCGGGAAATTCTTAACTCCGCGTTTCCTTGGAAAAAAAATTTAATTACGTTTATAATTTAGATTGATCCTCGACATAAATTTGCTGAAACTTGTAGCAGAATCAACCAAAACATGTGACTATGTGAGATATGGTGTTCTTAGTATTTCCTCCAAGCTCATCTGATCCTACAACATATAATATCATTCTCTTCTTTACAATATTTCTTCCAATTAGCACACTTATTCCCTTCGTGTTTTTCGGATTCTTTTTCCTCACAAAAAAATGCAGAGATAGAAAAACTAAGCTCAACGTGGTAGCAACCAAGAGTGTAGATACATTCTCGATATGGAATTATGATGGTAGAATTGCGTTTGAAGACATCATTGAAGCGACAGAGGACTTCGACATTAAGTATTGCATTGGAACGGGAGGTTATGGTAGCGTGTACAAAGCACAACTGTCTAATGACAGAGTTTTTGCTTTGAAGAAGCTTCACCGTTCAGAATTTGAGGAGTCGATTTTCATGAAGAGTTTTGAAAACGAGGCTCGTGTACTGACCAAGATACGTCATCGAAACATCGTAAAGCTTTATGGTTTTTGTTTGCATAAGAAATGTATGTTTTTAATATACGAGTACATGTCAAAAGGAAGTTTATTTTGTGTTCTACATTATCATAATAAAGCTATTAAGTTGGATTGGAGTAAAAGAGTGAACATTGTCAAGAATGTGGCACATGCCTTGTCTTATTTGCATCATGGTTGCACACCATCTATTGTTCATCGTGACATATCAAGCAACAACATTCTACTAAACCAAGAATCGAAGGCATTTCTGGCTGACTTTGGCACAGCTAAATTTCTACACCCTGACTCATCTAATAGAACTCTACTAGCAGGCACTCACGGTTATATTGCTCCAGGTAAAATAGTTTTATCCGTATTTCTTATTTTTGTAACATATTTATTTTCATTGTTAGTAAAATTAATTAATGACCACATGTTTATAATTAGCTAGAAAATGACTATATATAGTTGGATATGTTATCAATTTCTTGACCAGTGATCATCTCTTGCTTCATTTTTCTTGTGGCAGAACTTGCTTACACCATGGTTGTGACCGAAAAATGTGATGTTTACAGCTTTGGAATGGTAGTTTTAGAGATACTAATGGGAAGACATCCAGGAGAACTCCTCTCGTTTTTATCATCGTCATCATTAGATCATAACATAATGCTAACTGATATTTTAGACAGACGGCTTATGCCTGCAATGGATGCAACGGTTGTGCAAGACATTATTCTTGCGTCAGCTATAGCATTTGCATGCTTGCAATCAGAACCGAAGTCTCGACCTACAATGAAATACGTGTCTCAGAAGTTTCTAGCCCGAAAGACATTAATGTCAAGGACTCCTTTACATAAGATCTCCGTTGCAGAACTTAAACAACAAGACTTGTATTTTGTTGATGAAATTAATAGTTCATATATAATAGATGTACATATACTTGATGAAGGTGATAGTTAATCACATATCTCGTACTTCCAATGTGAGCATTAATTTGTACTTCCACTGTATTTCTTTCTCTTTTTTTTTGAAGTATTACACAATTACTTAAATTTTGGGTTTGTTGGGAGGAGGAGGACTCGAACCCGCAACCTTGTGGGGCAGGTGTAAGGGGTTTACCACCGGACCAACCTCATCTCGTCACATCCATTGTATTTCCAAATGTGATATAGTTAATCACATATCTCAATATGAATGTGCATAACGCAGCTAAAATTTTAGTTAATTTGTACTGGAAATCCTGAATTTTATTTAAATTAATTATTGATTTATTTAAAAGAAATAATGATCAGCCTTTTAGCTTTTAATTAATCACACACTACTAAATCAGAATAAGGCTTTAATTAAAAGAAATAATTTATTTGTTTCATAGTCTAATAAGCTTAAATTTTATTCAAATCCGATTAAGGCTTTGTTGTTGTTGTTCTTGTTGATGACCAATAAATCCCGGTTAGCGAATCTGAATTTGAAATTGGGCCACAGTTTCTATAGTATACAAAGCAACTTCTGCTCTGTGATTCGATTCATAGCTGCTCTTCGTTTGGTTTATAGAAAGCTTGAGAAGTCTAAGTTGGGTTAAACTGGATAAGCTCATGTGGAATTGGTACCTTGTATGTTGTTCCTCGACAGGTCCATCGAAATTAGACCATTTACGCTCCCTATTTCTGGTGGGACCGAACCATTGAGTTGGTTGGAATTAAGAAACAAATTGGTGAGATTGGTTAAATGACCAAGACTCGAAGGAATAGGTTCGATTAGATTGTTGTCACTCAATGTCAGAGTTTTAAAGGTGACCAAATTACCTAACTTTGAAGGGATTGGACCGACAAGGCTGTTACAACACAAATTCAAATCTATCAAAGTGGTTAACCGACCATATCTTTGAAGAATTTGTCATTATTTTTTTAATGCAGTGATGCTTCCTACTGAATTGCAAGTGATATCTGACGACTGGCAAGTATCTGAAGCAATTAAGATTCCTCTATCGTTCCACCAATTCAACCACTCTTAAGTAGAGCTTTCCTTTCCAACTCTAATGGTGATTATTCAGATGCTGCTTCAACCATTGTATATAGAAAATGCAGCCCATATCACCACCACTCTGGGATTTGGCAACAGAGAAAAAACCATATTTGATTCTGACATACTGCAGCCGCCAGTCTTTTGTACATGTGTATATATAAAATAATTCTCTAGTCAGATTTATTCTAATGGTGAACCTGCACGAAATAAAAAATGAGGTCAGTCCTGACTATATATATCAAGGTTGAAGCTTGAAGAATAATTCGTAAAATAAACAAAAATAAATTGGATTACCGTTCATCATCGGAATCCAAATCGTATAGCGGAAGCAGATCGAATACGGGTTGTATCACCGGAGGTCGGCGAACGATCACAGATCGAATCCGAAAAGTTCCCTTTGATCATGATGTAAATACCTACACACTAATCAAAGATGGGAGACACTATGCTATGTTGTTTGATCGTATATCGGAAGCAGATATAATACGGGTTGCATACACTATGCTAGACAACCCATCATTTGAAACGATCACATTGATCTGTGTTGTTTAAACAGTTTTACTGATGATAACCATGTACATATAATAGTGCATGGGCTTGGTCTCTTACCTTTAGAGCATAGGCTTAGACTTGGTCCTATTTGGGTGTCTAAATTCCAAACCCAATTATACTTAGACATGATACCGGTTCGGTTCGAACCGGCCAACCGAACAGGAACCGGCGTCGAAAAACCAGACCCGGAATCGGACTGAGAACTAATCTGGACCGGTTCAGGTTCCGGTTCCTCTTTTTTTTTTTTTACCGTTAGAGGCCCAACGGCATGCTAACGTCATCAAGCCAATGGGCCTCCAACGGTTCAATGGTTCAGTAATTTTATTTTTTATTTTTTTTTCTTTTTCATTTCTAAATTCTAATTTTCTATAAATACCTACCCCCTCCATTCATTTTTCCCCACCCTAATTTCCTCAATTCTCTTTCAATATTCAATTCTCCAACTCTCCAAGTTTCCAATTTATATTATTTACAATTATTAAGTTAGTAAGTTTTCATTTCCAATTTATTTTATTTACAATTACTAAGTTTCTAAGTTATTTTATTTGCAATTAGTCAATTACTAAGTTTCTAATTTCGTTTATTTACAATTTATTTTATTTGCAATTACTAAGTTTCCAAATTCCAATTTATTTTATTTGCAAATTGCAATGACTAACTACTAAGTTTATAATTTTCTTCCAAATTTATTTCTAACCATTTATTCATTTATTTTTATCAATTTTTTAACATTCTTTGTTCAAGGAATTTTACAATTCAATTTTTAAAATGGCAAATGGAAGTGGCGACGCTCCTTGACGTTCCATTTCGATGAAAGGTAAGGGTCGTATGACTGATAATCTCGGTCATAATAACCGTGCCTATCACGAGTATTTACAACACCAAGTCTATGCTGAAGACCTAGGTCTAAACTTTCCTCAATCTCATCCCCCTCTAAGAATTTCTAAACCCGATCTCAATGCCACCCCCCATTTGACAAGCCAATCAGAAAATATGCCTGATCTTGGAATGCCACTTCTAATCCCTTGCAAGCTGCTCTAAGATGGATGGAGAAAGGGTAAAATTGTGTGGTGGAGGTGTATGGTGAGCTCCCATGGAGGAAAATCCTCCATGGAAGCTTGGGTCTCTCCTTATTTGGTGAAGAAGATGGAAGAAAATGGAAGAGAGAAGAGAAGAGGCGTGAAAGAGGGGAGGGAAGTCTGAAGAGAGGAGAGAAAATGGGGTATTTATAGTGTTGGGAAGTTAGGTCAAGATTTGGGGGTGAAAGGACAAGAATAACCCCTCAGAAAATGGCTGAAAATCTTAAATCTGGGCATTTCCGCGGTACGTTCCGGGGTTCGCTTCGACGGGCGTACCGCGGAGCACTTTTTAGCACTTTCTGTGCATTTCCGCGGTACGTCCGCGGTACACCTGCGCACCGTTACGGAAACAGTCATAACTTCCTCCAGAAATCTTGGAATCGCGATCTGTAAAAAGTGTTGGAAAGAAGACATCCTGGCCTTTCCGAAAACAGGTTATAGGTAATATAGTTCGATCGGAGGAAGGAGATATGACATTTCTAAGTTTGGTGTTCTGCACGGGCATTTTCCATTTCAACCCAAAAAACTTCAAACATTTCAATTAAGCTCTAACACCTTATTTTAAGGGATATAACCTATACAAGGCTCACAAAACACATTATACACAAAAATACGCTCGAAAAAAGAAAGCAAACGATAGGAAATAGGGACCTCAAAAAGTGTATTTTGCGATGTTATCACACACTGCTGCTAATATTTTTAGACAACTTAAAATTATTTTTGCAGAGTATAAAATTGATAATAAAATTTTTGCAATTGGTTTTGATAATGCTTCTAATAATACCGCTGATATTCCTGCTTTAATTGAATTATACAAACCTTCTTTTGGTGGTAAATTTTTTCATCAAAGATGTGCATGTCATGTTTTCAATTTATTTGTTAAAAAATAATTAAAAACTCTTTAACAGTTTATTCAACCTATTAAAGATGCCCTCAATTTTTTATGGAAACATCCTTCTGTAATGAAAGCATGAGCATCATATTGTAAACAAAATGGTAGGCGTGCCATTATATTTCCTCGTGATGTTCCAACACGTTGGAATTCTACTTATTATTTGCTTGCTAGAAGTTATGAATATAGGGATTTATTAGTTACTTTTATTCAATATCATGTTAGTCACATTAATCTTTATCAAAGTCATTGAGATGTTTGTAGCAATGTTTGTGGTTTGTTAAAAGTATTTTATACTGCTACTAACAATTTATCTGGTGTTTATTATCCTACAACTAATTTATTTATTATTGAGAGTCTTAATATTGCTGATGCATTTGCTCATTGTGAATCCGACTCACAATTACATGAGTCTGTTACTGCTATGAAAGAAAAATGGTTAGAATATTATAAAGAGTTTCTAAATATTTATTTGATTGCCTTGTGTTTTGATCCATATTGTTGATTAGAAAGTTTTCCTGATTATCTTTCTGTTTATTATGAACAAGGTTTAAAAATAGATTATGATGTTAATATGTGTTGTGCTAGAGTTAAGACATTATTGTATGATTTATATGATGAATATCTTAGAGTTTATGGTCCATCACTGAACATAGATGTTCCACAAACTCAAAATGTATCTCATTCCCCATCATTCTCTGGATTTTTTAGTTTAGGATATAATCTTTTATCCCAAAAAACCAAAAAATTACGAGGTTCTTCTTCATCAAGCTCCACCACATATTCTCAGCTTGAATCTTATCTAAATACCTCTTTTGAGTTCATAGAAGACACTGAAGTTAAAAAATTTGATATCCTACACTAGTGGAATGAGCATGAAAGGTACTTTCCAATCTTGGTTATGATAGCCAAACAAATCCTTTCAACACCAATTTTTACAGTGGCGGTGGAATAACAGTTCAGCGCCGGTGGGAATATTCTAGACCCAAGACGTTCCCTTATGAGTCCGAAATCACTTCAGATGCAAGCTTATGTTGAAGATTGGACGAAGGCTCAATATAGACAACAAGAAATCGATCAAAAGGAGCCATACGATTTCTTTAAAGATGATCAACCGGCTGAAAGTCGAACAGATGATCATGGCAACGATTAGTCCACGACTCCACGCCAATCACCATCTCCAAACTCGCAATAAAAGATAAGAGAACTACGTAGCATTTGATTCATCTAAACCCCTAGAAGGATACGTAGACAACTTAATTATGGTAAAAATTAAGTGCAAGACCAATTTTACATTTTTCATTTTTATTTTGATTTAATTTTTTAATTTGTCATTTATTTATTTTATTTTATTTTACGGGTGACCAATAAAATACATTTACCAATTACATTTTTACATGACTAGGCAAATTTTACATTTTTTTAGTTTTATTTTAATTTAATTTTTTTAATTTGTCATTTATTTTATTTTATTTTATTTTGCTGGTGACCCAATAAAATACATTTACCAATTACATTTTTACATGGCTATGCCAATTTTATATTTTTTTAGTTTTAATTTAATTTAATTTAATTTTTAATTTGTCATTTATTTATTTTATTTTATTTTACGGGTGACCCAATAAAATACATTTACCAATTACATTTTTACATGGCTAGGCCAATTTTACATTTTTAGTTTTATTTTAATTTATCATTTATTTATTTTATTTTATTTTGAGAGTGACTGGTGAGTGTTGACCGAATGAAATACATTTACCAACTATATTTTTACATGGCTAACGTTTTTATGAAATAAGATTAAAAAAAAAAAACTGAACCGAAACAGGAATCGGCGTCATGTCTAATTATACCAACAAAGCTAAAGTCATTTAAAGTTTATGTTTCATTCCAGGCAGACAGAGGCATACATTATTTTCTTTGGACTTCATAATTGACTTCTAGTCTTCTACCAATAATAACTTGCAGTTATCATCAACTCATGCTTGAATTTTCAACACTCTGTTCACATTTTTTTAAGAAAAGAAATACGAGCACGTGATTGACTGATACTGTAACATTAATTGATTGATGCAAGATAACATCTTTTTTTGATATATATGCAAGGTAACATCTTTTCAAAGCATCAAACAGTTTCAGTTTTTCTATAACAATAAATTATGGTACATAATACTTCATTATTGATCAAAAAATTAGAAAGGTCAATGTAAAAATTCAGTATGTGTAAAGCTAGATTGACTAAAATCATTTTTAAATACCTGTATCTGGGTTTTAACTACTTTATTCATGTAATATAACTCAGACATATTTATAAAATCAGTCGAAAACACGTTCTTCTTTTAAATGGGCGGGTCATGCTGTAAATTTTAAGACCCGGAAAGGCTTGATGATTTAATTCCAAGACTGAAATTTGTTGATGACTATTGCAAATAGATGTCAAAGAAGATTCATCATTCATGTCCTGGTGATAGTCTTGTATCTGCATCCAAAAAACACAAGCAGATAATGGAATGCTCTAACCATTGAAACCAAGGTACATCATCTACATCTAGATGTACAGTGCCTAAAGACAGCAGCTCTGCTTCCGATAGTGCAGCAACTTTTTGATATTGCTCATACTTAAACACCAAACTTGCTGATGGGTTATCCCCAGAAAAAATATATGAAAAGCGATTCGTATGTTGTGGCTTATGTTGTCCTGTGCCTACCTGATTATGGTAGCTGATTATGGTCGATCAATTGGTTACAGCCTTGTGTTGTTAATCTCCAATCTTCCTAATCGTTACGTAAGAAACACTTAAACTGATATATAATAGGAAAACAAATACAACTAGTCCTAAAAACTGATATTCCTAATTATAATAGGAATCCTAACAAAAATCGACCCACAAACCTCCACACAGATAATGAAAAATTGACAGCAATAGGCAAAACAAAGTCGACCTCAGGCACTGTCAAGTGTGTTCTTCTCTAAAATATGGAAAATATATTCTTCGAATATAAACAAGGTATCAAAGAACGCCGAGATTTCAGTTCCGGGATCAGCGAGTTTATATCGTGGAATGTTGGAACACTGAGATTTCTGCGCAGCACAGAGCTCTCAGTGTGAATGATTGAATACACCCAAATTCCAGAATGCCTGTAAAATAAAAAATACAAAAATAATAAAAAGGAATACACCCAGATTGGCTGATGTGCTGGGGCACGTAATCGAATTCTGAAGAAGATGTGCTGGTGTGGATGGTAAGTCAGCCTAGATTGTGTGAGTGCACTGGCATGTCAGCATGACTGCTGATAATACCGGAACACATCAGCAAAAATGGACGATGTGTCATGACACGTTATCAAAGACTAGCTGATGTGGATTACTATGCATCTAATAATCAGCTGACATGCTTGGGCATGTCAGAGAAAACTGATGAAGAGTCTTTGACACCAGCAACAGTGGACGATGTGTTAGCCTTGGAATTGTTGACGTGCCCAGACACATCACACAGACTCAATGATGTGACATGACACATCAGCAATTACTGTTGGCGTGGCTGGACACGTCCACAACAACTGCCAAGGTGGCAATGCAAGTCAGTGTAGAAATAGGTTGATATGCCTAGGTACGTTAGTTGCAATTTTTCTCTCATATGTACACAGTTTAGACATTTATATCATACTAATATATATTACTACACTTTTGTTATGTAAACAACATAACTTCAATCATAGTAATACATATGGCAACACTGCAGTAATGTATATTAGTATACTATGAATATCTCTAAATTGTGTGCCTATGAGAGAGAAATTGATGTTAGTTGTGGCTATTTATTCTCTGTTTTTGCTCTATTCTGTTCTTGGTCTGTTGATGAGTTTGAATAGGTAGAAATGCAGCAAATGAAGGTTGAAGTAGGTGTCAATGATCATGGTTCTCTTGAGTGAGGTAAATGATTAGTCTAATTGTTGTTTTACTCTCTCTTTTTTTCTTGAAGGAAAATTGTTGCTTTACTTATGCTATCATATGAAGCCTTGTAGGTTATTCTAACAAACGAATTTGATGAATTTGATGTTCAATTAGACAGAGAATGGACTGATTAAATATCCATGGCATGATGTAACCTCTGTTTCTGTTGGACCATTTGATGCACCAGTGATTAGTCTGAAATCAAAGTTAAGCCTTATAATTGTTAAAGTGGTATTGGGCCTAACACTTATAAATTGCACTTTCCATTAATGCCCAAAAGCCATGTGGGACTATAATTCACAATAATTTCCATAAAGTTAAACAGATGACTGAATCCAAGATTGAGACATACCAAAGTCAATAACTTGCTCATCTTTCTTTTCTTTTTGTTAATAAAGCAAAGAATGTTGAAAGCAAGTGCTAGTTGATGTCACTCGTTTTAGACCATCACACCTCAATATTGGCTTATCCAGTTGTGGTATTGCTAGGAAATTTCAATAAGTCAAAATCTAAATCAACAAGTATAGATTCAGCTTTATATAATTAGTCGATAGCTTAATCAAACCAAAATATCAAATGTTAAAAATGGTGTCTGTACCCTCCATTTCAAGAATGGTGATCTTATTGGCTGCATTTTGTATCTGTCATGTTGCTAATGTTATTTGTATATCTACGGCAGCGGAGTCTGAATTATCAGCCATAAATTTAGAAAGGGAAGGTCTGCTCAACACAGGTTGGTGGAGTAGCAGGACTGCCAACAATACTTCTGATCATTGCACTTGGGTTGGTATAACTTGCGATACAGCAGGACGCAGTTATTGAGATAAACTTATCCAGTCAAAGAATAAAAGGGCAGCTTGTTCATTTCAACTGCTCTTGCTTTTCCGAACCTGGAACGTCTCAGTCTTGGTTTCAATAATCTCTCTGGAATCATCCCATCACATATTGGTACTCTTTCCAACCTCAAGTACCTTTACCTGTCCTGGAATAATCTTACGGTGAATCAACAATTAATATTACTTTTCTTTGGTATTCGTACAATCGTACATGGTCATTGAATATTGACATGTTTGTTTTTCGTGAAGGTGCTATACCTCTAGAAATCGGAAGCCTGAAGGATAGCGAATACAATCAGCATTCTGAAAGTTGAGAGCAAGGAGAACATGTTTGCAATGTTTTGGTTGATTAATTTCTGCAAAAGTAGGTGCAGCAACTTTATATCAGTGTTCCACATTAAAAGCTGATTTTGACTTGGGTCCAGGCAGACCCAACTCATGAAGCGTGTGAAGTTATGCCATCTTGGAATTATGGGACTGGTTACAGTATGTAACCCTTTCTGGGAACCACTTTGTCGTTGACTTATAAGTCTTTTCCAGTTACCATCATGTAGACTTGTCTCAATATGAGACAGCATCTGTGGACCAACATGTCAAAAGAAATCACTATCGACTGCTAGAAAACTATTCCACTGTGAAGCTCACGATCGAGTCTAGGACTTTCGACCTTGATCAATGTCACCTTGTCACTGAGGAAACACAATAATGAAGTGAACATGTCAATAACCATATATTATAATAATCAATTAGACATATATGTGCATTATTAATCACATTCATCAACCAACAAATTAATACAGTTGTTGATTTCTAATAAATTGTGCCATGGAAATTTCTTGAAAAGGTTTTGAGATTAGTATTCCTGTTAGCAAGAAACTATTGAAGAAGTGAAATCAGATCACAAAATTGAAGCTTGATTCAAGGCCTTGAATTGGCTAAAGAAGAAGCCAAATTGAAGCACAAGAAGATACATCATCATCAGTAGAACTAAGATCACAAAATGCAGCAGAACTCAGCCAATGAAAATGGAGATGTGAGATATTACAGTGGAGAAGAAGTAGAATTTTTGATTTGAAGAAAAAATCTTATGCTGAAAACAATTGCTGTTAAAAAACCCCAACCAACCAAAGGAGCAGTGAAGAAATTCAAAAAAATTATTATCTTCATCTAAAACCTTTGCTTTTTCTTTTTCTTTTTCTTTTTCTAGAACTTGCATACACCATGATTGTAACAGAGAAATGATGTTTATAGTTTTGGAGTAATAACGTTTGAAGTACTAATGTGAAGGCATCCAGGTGAACTCTCATCATCGGATCAAAATATGATGCCTATTGATGTATTAGACCCACGTCCCTCGCCTCTAGAAGATCAAACAGTTGTGCAGGATATTGTTGCTGCTTCTTCCCTAGCATTTGCATGCTTGCGTTATGAACCAAAGTCTCAACCAACAATGAAATGCATATCTCAAGAATTTCTTACCCGTGAGAAACTGATATCGAAACCCTTTCATGAAATTTACATTGGGGAACTCAAAAACCAAGAAATATGTTTGGTTGATGAAACTGACAGTTAGTAGCAGACATATGATTGATGAATTTCTTCATTTTCAAACACTTGCGTTAGTTTTCTTCCAGCAACATTTGGTTGAAGAAATTGATAGTCAACATTTGGGAAGTAGAACATGAAAGCAAACTTTATTAGACAAGCATCCCTGCTTACAGACATCCCCTGCTTACAGACATCCCCTGTTTACACACAATGGCTTCGTTTGTGTTTGATGAGTTGCTTGAAACATTTAAAAAATTCATACAAAGTATATATTTATTGTATTTTCAATTTATGATACAATAACTGTGATATACTTTATTAATTCATTTACATGACATAGAGGTATCCAAATTTTTTTTAAAAAAAATGAAAGAATGTTGAAATTACAGCCTAAGTTTATCAGGTTAATGAAGATGACAACAAGTGCTAAGAAATTTATGAAATCAAAATCTAAAAGGCAATTAGACAGAAAATTAAGAATATTTTATGCCTCTGCTTGGGGATAGAATATCTTTGATTGAGATTTGGATACAACATTTTGATAAGTTCTTAGCGAGTACATCTTTGCAATTTGCAAACACTCCGGATCTCGTCCGGGTACACCACTCATAAGGTATTCTCCACTTTGAACCTTTGGGCTTGATGATTTTGTCCTTTAAAGGACCTTTTTAGGATATAATACTGGGATCTGGATCTGGATCCTCTTCTCACCTTAATTATTGTCACGTGTCTAATATAACGTATCAATTGTATGAATTATGTTTATTATTTTTTGTGACCACGTTACCCATTGATCATGACATGGCAAGACACATTGCCCAAAAGGCGTGACATGCCCAGACATGTCACCCAAATGGCTAGTGAAAATACCTTGCCAATATGAGTATCAGTTTAAAATGCCAATTTGTGTCTCTTTCTTGCTCACTTTCCCATCATTCTCTCTTACCAAACAAAGGGACTCGGTATTCTACCCGGATTTTGATTTGGTCCAGGTAGACCCCAATTGTGAGCGTGTGAATTAGGCCATCTTGGAATTATTGGACTGGCTGCAGTACGTAACCCTTTTTTGGGAACCACTTTATCATTGACGTATAAGTCTTTCCTGTTATAATCGGTAGACTTGTCTCAATATGAGACTTTAGCATCATCTTGTGGACATTATTAGAGAGAAAGGAACTGACATTTTTCTGTTAAGTGGCTGGCAAGGTCTATGGACCAACGTGTCAAAGAAGAATTTGGATCCTCTGTTGATCTGATTTTTTTCCTGACCTAATCTAATCTCATGATACATAAGCATTGCAACGAATGAGTGGTTAAGATGTGATTGGTTTTCACAACCACTTTATCAACAACCAATCACATGCATTAAAAAGGTAAGGAAAAAGATCAGATCAGTAGAAGATCTAAATCCGTCAAAGAAACCACTATTGAGACTGTGTTCCACCGTGAAGCTCACGATCAAGTCTAGGACTTTTGACCTTGATCAATGTCACCTTGTCATGACTCATGAGGAAACACAATAATGAAGTGAACATATCAATAACCATATATTATAATAATCAATTAGAAATATATGTGCACTATGGAAAGGGTGAAATTCATTTTCGTCCCTCTAGTTTGACCTAATAAACAAACTGGTCCCCGATTTTCAGAATTGTCTCATTTAGTCCTTCTGTTAAGAATTCCGTTAAAAAGTTAAATCTGATAGGATCATAGGGTTAAATGACTCTGCTGCCCCTGATTTTTGTTTTAAACAATTAGAATAAAAACTAGAAACAATTAAAAAATGAAATAAATAAATAAAAATGTTAACAAAACTCTTCTTCAACTAAGTTGAATGTTGAATCAAGTCTCAAAGTGAGATTTGTTACTAACTTCCATCATATTAATCAAGATTTTTGGAAAAAGAAAATCAATTCAAAACAACTTCCCCAAACCCACTTGAATCACATCTCAAAGTCAGATTTGTTGTGAACTTTGGCCATTTTCATCGATTACACACAATAATAACATTATAATTTGCCTTCAAAAATAAACTCAAAAACCCACCAAGCCAAAATGAACCTAGAAACCCCTCCCATCACCTCCAAAATCCAGCCACCACTACCTACCAAACTCAAAACACCCACCACCACACAACAACCCAGACTAATCCAGCCGCCACCACCCACCAAACCAAAAACACCCACCACCACACAATAACCCAAAATAATCCATCCATCATTATCATCCATCCACACATCACCTTCAACTATAATCTCTAAAACCCTAGCCACCCTCAAATACCACCACCCACACTGTCAAACCACTCATAAACCAACCCAAACGACTGGAGATCGAGAAAGAAGAGAGATCGATTTGCATCGCGGCATCGGGATTGATTCAGAGCTAGTGTGAATCGCGACAGCGGCGGGATTGATTCAGGATTGGGTGTGAATCACAGCGGCGAGGGAGATCGATTCGAAGCTGGTGTAAATTGCAACGACGGCGGGATTGAGTGTGAATCGCGACGCAGGATCGATTTCATTTGTTCTAAATTATTTTTGGTGTTTTTTGTGGCTAGATCGTGAGGAGAGAGAGAGAGAGAGAGAGAGAGAGAGAGAGTTTGGGTTGTGTTCGTGGTGGTTCGATTTTGGTGGTGGGAGGTGTTTTTGGGTTTGATTTTGGTGGAAGGAAGAGTTTCCGGAATCGATTTTGGTGGTGGGAGGGGTTTCTGGGTTCGAATGAGCAGTGACTGGTGGGCAGGAGCTTGGTTCGACGGAGGGTTGGTGAAGACGATGAAGTTTGAAAGAAGAAGAAGATGGTAAGGTGTGATTTAGCTAGGGTTTGGTGTAAATCTATTGTTATTTGGCAGAATTTCACATAAGTCCCATCTTTTTGGTGATTTGTCACCTTTATAAATGTCTTTCCAAATTCATCACTTTAGTCCTCACTTTTTCCAAAACTCATCACTTTAGTCCATTTTGACTAAATATGTGAAAGTTAACTATTTTAAAACTCGTGAAAGTACACTTTTGCCCTTATTACTATTTAATTTAACTAAAATTATTATATTAGCTTTAAATTAAAATGAAAAATAATAAATTCTCAATAATAAAATATTAAATAAATATATTACAAAAAAATATTAAATAAATAATAATAATAAAATCCATTAATTTTTTTTTGTATTTTTGTCATAATGGATATTTATTTACTTAAGATGATTATCTTAGCTTTAAATGATTTTTTATAATTTTTTTGTAATCTATTTATTTAATATTTTATTATTGAGAAGTTTATTGTTTTTCAAAATCATTTAAAGCTAAGATAATCATTTTAGCTAAATAAATATCCATTATGACAAAATAAAAAAAAGAGATTAATGGATTTTATTATTATTTATTTATTTAATATTTTTTTGTAATGTATTTATTTAATATTTTATTGAGAATTTTATTATTTTTCATTTTAATTTAAAGCTAATATAATAATTTTAGCTAAATTAAATAGTAATAAGGGCAAAAGTGTACTTTCACAGATTTTAAAATAGTTGACTTTAACATATTTGATCAAATGGACTAAAGTGATGAGTTTTAGAAAAAATAAGGACTAAAGTGATGAATTTGAAAAGACATTTATAAAGGTGACAAATCACCAAAAAGATAGGACTTATGTGAAATTCTGCCTTATTATTTTGTTTGTTTTAATTTTGTTTTAATATTAGTTTATTTAGTAAATCAATTTTATTTGTTTTTTATATTTTTTAATTATTAATATACCATTAATTATGTAAGTTGTCATTTTACCCTTGCAACAATAACGGAATCTTTGAAAACCCTAACAGAATTGGACGGTAGGGATCAAAATTAAGATTGTATTCTGGCCATCTGATTCGAGATTCATTATTATAAAAGTTTCTCAAAAATGCTTACACTTCTTAAAGAGAAATTTTCTAAAACTGATTTTTTAATAGATATCCTATCTACTATAACCGCCCAACAAGATTTGATTGATAAAAACACTCATCGAGCTGGATAATGTTACAGGTTGAGTCGCCGCCACCACCGTATATGGTTTGAAGTCATCCACATTAATAAAATCTAGAGAAACTTTCCATACAGAGTCTCTAATAATAATAATATTATTATTATTATTATTATTATTATTTTGAATGCATTATTATTATATAATCCTCTAATTTCCTAAATAACCTTTACTTTGTGAATAAACTTTACTAAAACTTCCTAAATAACCTTTACTTTGTGAATAAACTTTACTAAAACTGAAATAGGTAATATAATCTAATAAAATATAACAAAGGATAATATTTAAAATTTATGTTTGCTCGATGACCTGTCATCATATTTATAATTTAAAAGATAAAACCAAATTTTTTCGTTTGCACAATAACACATCGTTAGATCAAAAAAATTTCACTCATATAGATAAAGTTTTTTTTGTTTTAAAGATAATTGAATTTTCAATGAAAATTGTAAAGGAGATATTTGGAAATTGCTATTTTTAAATATAACGAATTTTCTTATTCTCTTTTGTGATTACGATGTAAATAATATATCAAATAATTAATTAATTAGAATGTTTTAATCCGTTTCACTAGCCAAAGCCAAATTTAAGATAGTTAACGATGCAGTAATTTTTTAATCTGAAAGTTGACATATTCTGATAGGACAATATATACTATTATCGTGGGAGGAGAGGATATGCATGCATGCATGTTACACTTTACATGTAATAAAAAAGTTAATATCTTTCAAAAAAAAAATTGAGTTTTTTTTTTTTTTTGCTTTGAAGAGTATTATGTGATAAAAAAAATGTGGAGAGAAAAAGCTAGAGAGAGGAGCTCCCATATTACTCATGGGCAGAATGGGGGTAAAGATTTCAGGGAAAACTTGTTTTCCATTTTTATTGGTAACCTTAATCCTACTGTGGAGTATGCAGGTTTATGGGGAATTTTCAAGCCTTTCGAGAAGGTGAGGGATGTGTTTCTTTCCTCTAGGAAGAACGCCAGAAGAAGCATCTTTGCCTTTATACGTTTTGGGACAATAGAGGAAGCAAGAAAGGTAGCTCAGATGGTTAATAGCATGCACATATATGGATGGCCAATACTGGCAAAGCTAGCGGAGTTTGGGTGGACCAAACAACGAATTGTGATAGGAAGCCGAAAACACTGTAGAAAGGGGAACCAATGTAGAAAATCCTGCTGGTAGGGTCTGGTTGCCACTCACGGAAGTCAGAACTGGAAGGGAAGACAGAGGAGATAAGCAAGGAGAGAACAGTAACCATAACCAGGATAACCTATCCTTCGTGGATGCAGTCAAAAAGGATAAGACCTGGAGTTTTGATAACAGGGCAGTTCAAAGAGAGACCATTTCTTCAATATCATGGGATGGGGCTAAAGAGGATGAGGAGTTGTTGTCTAGAAGTGCTGTGGGAGTGCTAAAGGATTTTAAGAATGTGGATCAGGTGACCAATAAACTGAAAACCAGAGGTTTTAGTTTTTCTTCGACATTTCT
The DNA here is from genome assembly GCA_033220585.1 of Dipteronia sinensis. NCBI lineage: Eukaryota > Viridiplantae > Streptophyta > Magnoliopsida > Sapindales > Sapindaceae > Dipteronia > Dipteronia sinensis. The sequence continues at coordinate 77,574,420 of CM065637.1, read as the reverse complement.
AGGAGGAAAGTGCATTGTGTGGACGTTGGAATCAAGATGTGAGAGAGATGGGTTTATCAGGAATGGTTTTTTCTGGAGAGAATGCTTCTCTTCTATGTCATGCTGGAAGGACATATTACTAGGCATAGTAAGACTCAAATGGGTTGATGTGTATGGTGTTCCATTAGAGTGTTGGAGTAAAGCATTCTTTAATAAACTTGGATGTCTAGTGGGGGAGACGGTTTAAGTTGAAGAGGAAACTGAAAAGAAAGCCAGATTAGACAAAGGTCGAATTCTGGTCTTGGTTCCTTTTGATAAAAAGGTTCCGTCTGAGATTCAAGTAAATGGTGCTCGGAAAGGTTTCTCGATGAGATTGAAGGAGACTCCTTTGCAGGTCTCCATTGATTGGGTAAACCTTTTTCTGGGTTTGCAACCTCTTCAGAAAACTGACGATGTTTCAGAAACAGAGGCAGCCCAGTTTCCTAGGGAAAGGGAAGGAGAAGAGAGGGGGTTGTCAGTAGATAGCCAGTTTCAGGCTGACAAAGTGGTGGAGAGGGTGGAGGAGCATGGAGATGTCAGAGAACAGACTCAAAAGAGATCTTCACATGTGAATATAAATCCTATGAGGGTCGAATCAGCAGGGGAAAAGGCGAGGTCAGATTTTGTCCCACCTGCCATGGCTGCTATTCTCAAAACCAAGAAGGCAGGTAAGAAGCGGGAGATGATGGACAAAAGTAAAGGTAGAAGGATCTGCAAATTAAAACCTAAATCCTTGTGGTTTCCTAGGGGCAAGGGAAATGTGCAGATCGGGATTGATAAGAAAGGTGGGAAGCATCACAGTACAGAAGAGGAATCTAGTTCTTCTGGGCCAGATTTTGATAGAAGGAACAATCCATTTGGATTCAAAGAGGGAATGCTCGAGGGCTAGTGGTAATAAGCCTTTAGGCCCAATAAGCACTAGGCTAGTGGATGGAGGGCACCTAAGGACAACCATGAATTTTAGTAAGACTGCTGAAGACTTACTAGGAGAAGAGCCTGGTCTGGATAACTTTAAACCATGCAACCAAGACCACAATGAAGCCCAGTTGGAGGAAGGACAAATGTTGACCCTATCTACTAATATGGAGCAAGTAGTCGCAAAGACAACTTCAGAGGGGATTGAGCTGTGTATCGATTTGAGGGGGCAAAATTCTGGATGCTCTAGACACTCCTCTGGGAATGAGAGGCAAGTGGAGATTGAGATAAGCTCACCATCAGAAGAGGTTTTCGACATTGCTATGCAGGCTGGGAGAAAACAAAAAGGAAGAGGGGTTGATCCCGTTGTCAAGATTCACCCCATGACTACAAGAAAAAACAGAGGAGATTCCAAACAAGAGCACTGTGTCAGTGGAAACAATGGGTGTCAGAGCAGTATCAAGAAGGTTACGTGGACTCTAGAGGAGGAGATCGTTAAAGTGATTGAGAAAGGAGTGGAAGCAAGCAACAGAGGGGACGGTGACTGGGACTTGAAGGAGGAGGTAACGAGAGTTATCGAGACCGGAGCAGCTTTGGGTCTTGATTTTAACGGTAATGAGGTGGAAATTTCTGGAATTGTGAGCTCCATGGAACGTGAGGATGAAGCAAGATTTAATTCGTAAGCCTCTCATTTCTGCTCATTTGTTTGTGGGGTTTTTGTATTGTTCATGTTAGCTATGTCATGGAATGTAAGAGGCTTGGGGAAGGCCGCAAAGAGAAGGAAAGTGAAGAGTATGGTGTTGTTGCAAAAACCTGTGGTGCTTTTTTTACAGGAAACGAAATTGGCAGTGTTTGATGGTAGTATTATTAGGGGTATTGGAGGGGTCCTTCTCTCACGAAGAGTTGGTGTGGAAGCCGAAGGCTCAGCAGGTGGCTTGACTACTTTGTGGAATGAGGATTTACTCTCTGTCACACATTGCATATCTAATAAATGGTGTATCATGTTAGTTGGGGTGCTGTCCAAGATTGAGAATGAGGTGATCTTGTGTAATGTTTATGCTCCAAATATTGAGGCTGACAGGAAAAAGCTTTGGAGCTTCCTTCTCAATATTCAACAGTCGTTCTCTTCACCTTGGTGTCTAGGTGGAGATTTCAACACAGTTCTTACTGCTGCGGAAAGAAAATGTGGTGTCTTCGATAAAGGGTCGGCCAGAAACTTCACCCACTTTACTCTCCAAGCTAAAGTGGTGGACTTACCATTGAGAGGAATCTCTTTTACTTAGTCCAACAATAGGAAAGAAGGGGTATGGGCAAGGCTTGATCGCTTTTTAGTTTCCCCGATTATCTTATCCTGGATGCCGCATTTGATTCAGGAAGGCCTTCCAAGATCGATTTCGGATCATAGTGCCATCACTTTAGGTGCAGCAGAGGATAAGTGGGGACCATTCCTTTCTCGGCTAAATAACAAATGGCTAAAGGATATGAGTTTGATGAAGGAGGTAAAGAGAGGATGGGTTGCTTGCAAACCTAGGGGGTCTAGCAGTCAGAATTTGCAAACAAAATTGAGAGCCTCTAAAATATGCATTAAGAGATGGGCTGTGAGGTGTGCTAAAGATAAGTCTACCACGAAGACTCTTGAAGAAAAATTGGCCAGGATTGATGATGGAGCGATTTCAGATGGATAGATAGAGTCCTCAAGGCAAGAAAGAATGCAGATTTTGACAGAATTATGGAAGGCGATCCATTTGGAGGAACAAGAATGGAAATAAAAGTCTAGAATTAAATGGTTGCTTGAAGGGGATAGAAACTCTAAGTTTTTCCACAGTGTGGCTAGTGGGCGTCGCCGAAGGAATTTCATCGATCGAATTGTTTTTGATAGAGTGGGGGTTTCCTCCAGGGAGGAGATAAGTACTAGGGTGGCTAATCATTTTGAGAAACAATACATGAATGTTAAATGGAAGAGGCTATCGATTACTGGCCTATCTTTCAAGAAAATTTCAGATGTTGACAGGGAATGGTTGGAAGAAAGATTCAGCATAGAGAAGGTGGTGGAAGCTTTAGCGAGTTGTGATGGCAATAAAGCTCCGCGTCCAGATGGTTTTAATTTGGGTTTTGTTAAGGCAAACTGGGATGTCATTGAAGGGGATTTTATGAAGTTTTTAGAGGAGTTCCACCGGGACGGTTCAACCGTGAAAAATTTAAATAAAACTCTTGTCGCTTTGATACCCAAATGTGATAAACCGGAGTCTATGGTGGGTTTCAGACCTATTAGTCTGGTGGGTTGTTTATATAAAATCCTTGCAAAAATCTTAGCAAGTCGTATGATGAGAGTTGTTAATGCAGTGATAGGGGAGTCGCAGATGGCCTTTGTTCGAAATAGGCAAATTACAGACAGTTTTGTGATTGCGGAGGAAATAATCCATCAATGGAAGACAACCAAAGGAGGGGGATTATTGGTGAAGCTCGACTTTGAAAAGGCCTATGACACAGTGGATCACACCTTTCTTGATGACATATTGAAAGAAATGGGGTTTGGCTCGAAATGGAGACATTGGGTGTGGAATTGTATTTCGTCTCCTAAACTTTCCGTCCTATTTAATGGGAAATCATCAAGAGAGTTTGGCTTGGAAAGGGGTCTTCGGCAAGGTGATCCCCTCTCTCCGCTTCTTTTTAACGTGGTAGAGGAAGGATTAAACGCGTTGCTTAGAAAAGCGATTGATTTGGAAATGATTAAAGGGGCTGTTATTGGCAATGAGGATGAGCATATCTCTCACCTACAATTTGCAGACGACACTATAGTTTTTTGGCAACCTAAGGAGCAGTATCTCCGGAACGCAAGAAGGATTCTGAGGTGTTATGAGCTGGTGTCGGGTCTGCGTTTGAATTTCCAAAAAACGTCCATTGTCGAGGTAGGAAAGGTATGCGATCATGTAGGCTGCTGGGCAACAATCTTTAGGTGTGCAAAGGCTACTTTACCTATCTCGTACTTGGGTTTGACTCTTGGAGGTCGGCCGGGATCTAAGTACTTTTGGGCAGATTTGGTTAGACGTGTGGAACGCCGACTAGCGCCTTGGAAGAAAGTTTTCCTCAATAAAGGAGGTCGGCTGGTGCTTATTTAATCGGTGTTGTCCAGCATTCCAATCTATTTTATGTCTGTTTTTTCAATGCCGGTTAGTATTACTCAAAAAATTGAAAGATTGAAAAGGGATTTTTTCTGGGGCGACGGGATTCAAACGAAGAAAATTCATGCCATCAAATGGGCAATGCTATGCAAGAGCAAAAAGGAAGGTGGCCTAGGTATAGGATCGGTTCTAGGTATGAATAAAAGCTTATTGGCCAAGTGGGTGTGGAGGTTCGGTGTGGAGAATTTGACATTATGGAAGCGTGTAATTTGTACAAAATATGGGATTCATAGGGACTTATTACGGTGGGAATGGGTGTGTGGTGCTAGTAGTTCGGTGTTTGCTAAATCGATTGGCAAGCTGTTAAAAAATGGATCGACCACTGATAAGATTTTGAATGAGGGGCTGCGTGTGATAGTGGGAAAAGGGGACAGAGCCAGGCTCTGGACTGACATCATGGTGGAAGGTTCATCGCTGAAAGAGGCTTTTCCAAGGATTTTCGCTCTTGCGACGGTTAAATTGGGTTGTATGTGAAAGTTTGGGCGTAGGGAGGGGCTCGGAATGGAAATGGGAGATATCTTTAAGAAGAAATTTGTTTGATTGGGAGAATGAACAATGGAGGTGGTTTTCAGATTGCTTAATGTTCATAAAAATCATGGACACAGTTGACGACTCTATGAGTTGGATCCATGATTTGGCTGGCGAATTTACTGTTAAATCTTTCCGAAAATGTTTGGAGGATGGCCATGATCAGGGAGGGAGGTTTTCAAGGAGGTTTGGCTGGGCATATGCCCACCTAAGATTGAGCTTTTCGTTTGGCAATTACTTCATGGGAGAGTTTTGGTTAGGGAGGTGCTGTCTAGATTCGGGATTCAAACAAGAGATAACTTGGAATGTCCTTTTTGCCACGACAATGTCGAGTCCATTGACCACCTTTTCTTACAATGTAATCGGATATGGAGACTGTGGCAGACTTGTATTAGCTGGTGGGGGTTTTCTTATTGTGCTTCCCCAACTCTTGTAGATTGGTGGAAAGGGGTGGCAAAACTTGTGCACTAAGACAAAGTCTAGTAGAGCTTGGAAGTCCTTGTTTATCGCGGTGGTGTGGTCTATATGGGAAGCTAGAAATCAGTTGGTTTTCAAGGAAATTCAGGTGGACTTCACTCTGGTAGAGGATGTGGTGAAATTCACAGTTGGGTGGTGGTTTAAGCATTTTGGTGGAGGTTCCTTGGTGCCTATAACCCTGATCCTGCTGAATATCGTTGAGTGCTGTTCAGAGGCCTCCAAAATTAAATTCTCTAGGATGGAGAAATGGAGTCCCCCGGCAAATAATTTTCTAAAGTTCAATGTTGACGGATCGGTTAGAGGATCTCCCGGGTGCGCTGGTATTGGGGGAGTGCTTTAGAATCACCTTGGTAAGGTTTTGTGTTTTTTCTCATCTTATATAGGGCTTCAGGATGTTTCAGCAGAGCTTCTTGCCATTGCACGAGCATGCGAGTTGTATGGGTCAAGATCAGACTTGCTGAGCTGGAGCCTTACAATTGCCTGTGATTCTAAAACTATTGTGGAGTGGGTGACAAGCGGGGAGATTGAAGGTAGTATTCATAAGCAGCTGATTCTCCACATCAGAGAAAGTCTAAAGAGTTTCGGTCAAGCTTATGTGGTCTACTGTCATCGAGCATCCAATTCTTTTGCAGATAATCTTGCGAAGAAAGGCTCGAAAGGCTTTGATGGTTGTGAGGATGTGCTGCACTGGAGTGAGTGATTTGTGGAACCGGTATTCCTTGTTTTTTCGGTGTCGTTCCTAGGTCGAAGTTTTTGCTGTCCTCTGTTTTGCGGGTAACGCTCTGTTCGTGGGTTGCTTTTTTTGTAAGCGTTTGGTTCTGGAGCAGAATGCCGATAGATCTTGATTTTCTCTTCTTGTTGTGGCTTATGTATTGCTTCTTGTTGGTCTGGGTCAGCTCAGTTTTGCCTTTTGGCTTTAATGAAAGTTAACATTATTCAAAAAAAAAAAAAAGAACAAATAATTGATTAATAATATTTTCAATTATGTCGAAAATCTCTGATTTGCCTTTGTTAGCACAGATTGAATAAATTAAAGAATATTGATAGGGTCATGCATTAATTGCATACAAACCAATCCCCACTCATCTATAATATATATAGGGCCATGCACAAGCTCAATGATCCACCATACATTACTAATATTTCTTTGATATTATTCTTCTGATTTTCTTCGACTACTTCCAATGGCACATCTTCTTTTATTTTTCTTCTTATGTTATCACTGTTTTTCGGTTTAGTTTATACACAAAAGCTAAATGTAACTGTGACACTTGACGAGACGGGTAATTTTTCGTTCTGCTGATATAGAAATATACATCCAAAAAACAAGTGTACAAGGAAAATAGTGATAGGAAGAAATATCTTCATACGATTTAGGAAATTGTTTCCTTTTGGAGATGAAGAACAAGGAAGGAAATCTGTGAAGTCGCGACATAATTTCTTATTGCCAACAAAGGTCTCAGGTTGAAAATTATACTAGATATGATCTGTAATTTGTCGCGTTAAAGAATTGTAGGACAAGTTGATGTCACGTAACGTAGCAAGAGAAATGGGGATGGTGCCTGAGAGATTATTATAGCTGATATCAACCAGCAGTAAGTATTTGAAATTCCCAAGTTGGGAAGGTATCTCACCGCTGATCAAATTGTGACTAAAATCAAGCTTGAATAGCATAGAAAGTTTACCAACCTGAAGGGGGAATGCTTCCATTTAATTAGATGGCTGTTGTTCAATAACAAGTACTCTAAACCTGAACAGTTCTCAAGATGACTTGGTATGGGTCCGCTCAGCTTGTTTTTGGATAGATCAAGAATATACAAATTAAAGAGTCGTACAATTTCAGTTGGTATGACGCCATTTAGTTGATTTGAATACAGTCCAAGAGACTTTAGTTGGGTTAATTGGATACTCTCATCAGGAATGAAGCCTGTAAGTTTGTTGGAATGGAGGGACAAATAGCTCAAACTGGCTAGATTACAAATAGATTTCGGGATTGAACCGCTGAGATTGTTATTTGCAAGGTCTAGTTCAACCAGATTCTTCTTATTTCCCAATTCTGAAGGGATTGAGCCATTAAGTTGATTGGAATCTAGAGTGAGAACTCTCAAGTTGTTCAAATGACCAATAATATGATTATTACTGATCCTTAGATCAATGAGATTCTTCATAACTCCGACTTCTAGAGGAACGAAACCATAAATTCTGTTAAAATCAAAGATTAGATACCTGAGATTGGTTAATAGACCTAGAGGGAGGTATTGAACCATTCAACTTGTTACTAAACAAGTCTAGAGTTTCCAAGTTCTTGAACTTCCCTATTTCTTCAGGATTGGACCTGTAAGCCAGTTATTGCTCAGGTATAGAGTCACCAGATGCTTCATGTTTCCGATTTCTGCTGGCAGAGTGCCTTTAATTCGATTAGAATACAGAAGCGGATGTGAGAGTTTAGTTAAAAGACATAAAGTTGGAGGGATCTGTCCAATTAGCTTGTTATTTCCCAAGTTTAGAAGGACAAAACTGTTGAGATTTTGCAACTCTGGGAGGAAGGAACTATTTCAGTTGTTGTTACAAATGTCAAGCTCCACTAATTCGGCGAGTCTTCCAAGTGACTGTGGTACCTCACCTGTTAGGTCATTTGAGGGCAGGTTAGGGTACTTGAGCTTTGAAAGATTAGGGTACTTGAGCTTTGAAAGAGCTCCTATTCGGGATGGAATGGTCCCGTAAAGTTTGTTTCCGCTGAGATTCAGACTTATAAGATTTGGGAAGGAAGAAAAATTCAGTCTTCCAAACTTAAACCAACCTGCAGCATGTATGGTAGGGAAATTGCAATGATGCTTATACGGGCCACTTGCAGACACCTGAGGAGTTGTTAGTATAGTTACTCAACAACCCACTCTCAAGCAAAGCTTTTGCCTCCAATTCTTGCAGAGACGATTCAAAAGTATAAGCAAAAGCAATTATACTAGTAAATACTACTACCACCATTGCTCTTGACATGCAAGTTGTCATGTCTAAGTGTAATTTGGTGAGTTGGGTTGCAGTAGGCTTGTCGCTTGGCTTGTTTAGGATATTTTTTTTTGTTTTTTTTTTGTGATGGGAAACTTGAATGGATTTAATGTTTGGGAAAGTGCCCTAAGAATAAAAGTTGTTAGTCTTTTTGCTTAATTAATAAATAGATTTACATTTTATTTTATATTTGTGTGCATTTAATGTTATTAATAATGTATTAATGACATAAAATTCCATGATTATACAGGACGTGGACATGATAAATTGGGACGTGGACATGATTATACAGAACCATAAATGTAATATTAAACATAGTATATAAGCTGTTATATACATGAGGATTATGTTTAAATATAATAATCTTAATTGTCCGTAATTAATAATTAAAGTTGGGATCTTTAATTAATTAAAATTACTAGTATGGTTCATTCTCATTAAGAATGGAACAATCTTATCCGAATTGTTGATGTGGTGACATTAGAATAAATGTACTTTGTATAATAAGATTATACAGGACGTGGACATGATAAATTGAGATATTTAATAATCTCCGTTTTAAACAAAGTATTCTTATTTATCAAATCAGATTGTCATATATGAAACGATCTAAATCTTGAGTACTTAACAAACTCTTACTTATAGAGTTGTGTCTTTTGACTTACTCGGTATAGTTTGTTCATAATGTCAAACTTAAACTTTGTATCTTAAAGATAATATTGAATGATAATATACAAAATGGAATCCATTCCTTCTTAAATGAAGTTAGACAAATAGTTATCTTGAGTAAATGATTCGGGTCTTGAACAATAGAGCGCTCAATTTATGATATGATCATAAATAATTATTTATTAGAGAATCACCGGAACTCAAGGATAAAGATGTAATTGAGAGGTCAACGGATTTGAACCTAGTTCAAATTACGAATTGTTAATGAATGATTAATCTATATATAATGATTATATTAGTGGACTGTTCGATTCCTATTTGAGTAATTAATTTTATAATGACAAGAGTGCAGTTTCAGCTTTTAGTGGAATAATTCTGGAATTCATAAATCAAATAATTAATTAAAGAGTTTAGTTAATTATTAAAGATTTATTGGAGCTTGAAATTATAGGTACATGTGTCTCCATGTCCATCTCCATAACACTGTATTGAATATTAAGGTATGAAGAGGCTTAGTAATTAATTTGGAATTAATCATCTATACATAAAGTAGTTTATGGATTGTTTAATTCATTGTGAATTAATTAAATATTAACCTTTTATTTAATTAGTTATGAATTAATTAAATGTTATTTAAATAATTTGATTATTTAAATATTTAATTGGATGACACAATGTGGTGGGACCATACTATAATTTTTGAAAACTAGATAGTGAAAGTCATTGTCTAATTTAAAAATAATAGTTTAAAATTATCTGTTAAATTATTTAGTTATTTGAATAATTAGATTATTTCAAATAAAATAATTATTTAATAATTGGATTATTATATATTTAAATTTTAAATTTAAATTGAACAGATAAAGATAAGGATCACAATGGATGTTTACCCTGTGTTGACAAAATTTGCGAGTTGATTTACCCATCGGCAATTTTGAAATTTATATATTATGATAATAATTAAATAATTGTGATTTAATTTTTTTGATAAGGATTTTCGAAATTGTTATTTTAAATATTTAAATAAATTGTTTATTTTAATATTTAATTAATATTATATTCCAATTAGGTTTCTAATTTTATAATAAAAGCAAAAGTTACACAAGAGAGAAATATCGATCTCTTGCAGTCTTGCTCTCGTTTATTATAGATGATTGAAGCTATATTAGATACGATGACACTATGTTGCATGAATACTTCATATTGGGGAGGGAACTCGTATCGAACTTGTATCCTGTCTGGATACACTCCCGATACAGCAGGATACGTATCCGATACACCATTTAGTATATCCGTTGACTTTTTTCAAGTTTGACTGTGGGATACTGCTAGGATACAGTGAGGATACGTTTATGGCAAAATTTTAACTATTTTAGTTTAAAACGGGGTCAAATTAATATTTTACAAAGTTGAAGGGTCAAATTAAGATTTTACAAATTAAGATTTGGGTTTTGTAATATGTTAGGACTTATATATGTTGGATTATGCTTTCATTTTGAACAGATTATTGGATTATGTTTTCATTTTGAAAAGATTATTGGATTATGTTTATTGAGAATATGTTTTGAATGGATCATTGGATTATGTTTTTATTTTGAAATTTGAATGGAATGGATTATTGGATTATGTTTATATAGAATATGTTTTGAGTGAATTATTGAATTATATTTTTTTAAATATAAAATAAAAATATATATTATTCTTTTTTTTTAACAACACAGTATTATTAGGCAAAGCCAAAAGAGAGAGACAACAACATCAACACAAAACCACTGCAAAGCAGGACAAAACAAAGAGAAGAAAAAAACTGCCCAGCCAAGGCAAAACAGAGCAAAACCAAACAGAAACAGAGACGACCACGCAACCCTCCACCGCTCCAAACTGGGACCGAAACAGCCAAACAGTATTATTCTAATTGACGTATTATACTGTATCCATATCCTAATTTTTAGAGATTTATCGTATCTATATATCGTGCCATATCCATATTCCGTATCCCGTATCCCGTATCTATATCCGTATCCGTGCAACCTATCAATGACATAAAGAGATAAAAGTCTTTGTTTTGAGTATCTGTTTATCACGTGTACACACAGCATACAAAACCCAGAAGTCTTCTTGGGTTTGCTAACACTAGAAGACAAAAGAAAAGTTGTTTATTCAAAAACAGTACACACAGAGAGGAACGAGATAGAGAAAATAGAAGAGAAAATTTTTTTCTAGGTTCAAAGCAGAGAAATACTGAGAGGGAGTCTCCAAATACTTTTCTTATTGTCTCATACGATGAGTATATAATTAGAATAGAAAATTTGAGAGTTGTAATTATTATGTTTAAATACCGAGATGCCCACCCGTCCATTCTTTAGTGTTAAAAATTCAGTGTGGAAGAACTTGGTTCTAGAGAATCACGAAGATTCTACAGCAAAAGAATTTGGTTTTAGGGAATCACGAAGATTCTATAAGGGTAACGATTTCTTCGATATTATTTATAATTAAATATTAGAATCTATATAATCACAACAATCCAGCTAAAACGATACTGTTTTTATAAAAAAAAAAAAAAATTTAAAACTGGGCCAACTACCTTTCCGCTGCGCTGTGCCAATTTTAGTTTTCAGAACCAACATTTAAAGGCTAAGAGTGAAAGTTTACCGGTTCTTCTTTCAAGTATTTGTTGCTTGTTGAAATTTCGTTATGGTACAATTTAATTGGTTGGACATTTTGTGTTGAATATCAATATCTACATAAAATGTTCAATGCCAAGAGTGAAAAAAAAAAGTTTGAATATTCAATCAATTTTAATTGGCATGCTGATTAGTCTGAAGTTTCCCTTGTGTGCTGGAAATCCAAAGATATTTAATAGTTGATAATGAAAGTCCAGCATTATACTTTCCGTAGAGTTCGAAAATTCTGCCAATTCAACAGGTTAACGAAGCCAAGATTGAGACATACAGGTTCAGAAACAAGAGAATTTGAATTTTCATTGCTCTGTTCTCATGTCATTGTTGGGTAAGTTTATTTCCAGCTGCCTTCAAATTTCTCACCTTTTAATTGTGCGAGATAAAAAAAAAATACATGGTTGAAAACTTGAAATAGACAAATGATTTTTTTTTTTTTATATCGGTGGCAGCATCTGAGCTATCATCTGTTCAGTTCAAAAGGTAAGCTCTAACTAACATGAAAAACTTGTGTTGGACGTAGACATGACGCCGATTCGGTTCGAACCGGAGAACCGAACTGGAACCGGCGTCAAAAAATCGGAACCGAAAAAACCGGTTCCGGTTCCAGAACCGGACCGGGAACCGGTCCTGCCGATCCCGGTTCCGGTTTGGTTCCGGTTCGAACCGGCCGGTTCCTCTTTTAAATTTTTTTTTAACCGAACCGTTGGAGGCCCAACGGTCTGCTGACGTTAGCAGGCCGTTGGGCCTCCAACGGTTCACTTGTTTTTTTTTTTCTATAAATACTACCCCCCCCCCCCCCCCCCCCCCCCCCCCCCCCCTCCATTCATTTTTCCTCACCCCAATTTCCTCAATTCTCTCTAATTCTCAATTCTCAATTCTCTCTAAACTTTCAATTCTCCAAGTCTCAAACTCCAAGTCTCCAAGTTTCCAATTTATATTATTTGCAATTATTAAGTTAGTAAGTTTCCAATTTATTTTATTTACAATTACTAAGTTTATAATTTTATTTTATTTGCAATATTTCTTATTTCCAATTTATTTAATTTGCAATTAGTCAATTACTAAGTTTCCAATTTATTTTATTTTATTTGCAATTTATTTAATTTACAATATATTTTATTTGCAAATTGCAATTACTAACTACTAAGTTTCTAATTTTCTTCCAAATTTATTTCCAACCATTTAATCATTTTTTAAATCAATTTTTTAACATTTTTTGTTTAAGTAATTTTACAATTCAATTTTTAAAATGGCAAGTGGAAGTGGTGATGCTCCTAGACGCTCCATTTCGATGAAAGGTAAGGGTCGTATGACGGATAATCTCGGTCATGACGACCGTGCCTATCACGAGTATCTACAACACCAAGTCTATGCTGAAGACTTAGGCCTAAACTTTCATCAATCCTATTCTCATCCCTCTCTTAGAATTTCTGAACCCGATCTCAATGTCACCCCCATTTTGACAAGCCAATCAGAAAATATGCCTGATCTTGGCCATGATGGTGATGAGCCTGATGGCCCTGATGGTGATGGCTCTGATCCCAACCCACATCAAGATTTTGATTTTGATCCACAGATGGAAGAAAAGTTACCGAAGCATGTCAAATCTGATCTCTTCGTACTCCATATGAAGAAAGTTACGCATGAAGATGGAAGCACAGTAGTGATTTGCAATTACTGTAAAAAAGTATTTAAATGGCACAAATCTGGAGGATATGGCATATATCGGAAGCATATAACGAACTCACATCCAGATGCACAGGCCAAATCGAGTTCACAAGCTCAAATTCCCAGGTACGCTACCCCTAACCAACAATTATTTAAATATAGTGATGCAAAAAATAGAGAAGAATTAGCTAGAATGGTTGCAGTAGAACACTTATCATTTAGTTTTGGTAAAAAAGTTGGTTTTAATAATTATTGTCAACGAGCATTAAATCCTGCTGCATGTCGTGTTCCTAGAACCACGCTCACATAAGCACTTGAAAACATTTATGGAAAAGAAAAGAAAATGTTGGAAAATTTTTTAGAAAAATATAATGGCCGTGTTTCCGTATGTGCCGACATATGGAGTGATCATTGGCAAATGCATTCATACATAGGTGTCACTTGCCATTATATGGATAATGCATGGGTTATCAAAAAAAAAATTCTTGCATTTAGAGTTTTTGATGATAAACACACTGCTGCTAATATTTTTAGACATCTTAGAATTATTTTCACAGAGTATAAAATTGAGAACAAAATTTTTGCAATTGGTTTTGATAATGTTTCTAACAATACCACTGCTATTCTTGTTTTAATTGAATTATGCAAACCTTATCTTGGTGGTAAATTTTTTCATCAAAGATGTGCATGCCATGTTTTCAATTTATGTGTTCAAAAAGGATTAAAAACTCTTGAACAGTTTATTCAACCTATAAAGATGCCCTTTATTTTTTGTGGAAACATCCTTCTGTAATGAAATCATGGGCATCATATTGTAAACAAAATGGTAAGCCTGCCATTAGATTTCCTCGTGATATTCCAACACGTTGGAATTCTACTTATAAATTGCTTGCTAGAAGTTATGAATATAGGGATTTATTAGTTACTTTTATTCAATATCATGTTAGTCACATTAATCTTTATCAAAGTCATTGGGATGCTTGTAGCAATGTTTGTGTTTTGTTAAAAGTTTTTTTATACTGCTACTAACAATTTATCTGGTGTTTATTATCCTACAACTAATTTATTTATTATTGAGAGTTTTAATATTGCTGGTGCATTTGCTTATTGTGAATCCGACTCACAATTACATGAGTCTGTTACTACAATGAAGGATAAATGGTTAGAATATTATAAGGAGTTTCCAAATATTTATTTGATTGCCTTGTGTTTTGATCCACGTTGTAGATTAGAAAGTTTGCCTGATTATCTTTCTGTTTATTATGAACAAGGTTTAAAAATAGATTATGATGTTGATATGTGTTGTGCTAAGGTTAAGACATTATTGTATGAATTATATGATGAATATCTTAAAGTTTATGGTGCATCACTGAACATAGATGTTCCAAAAACTCAAAATGTATCTCGTTCATCATCATCATCCTCTCGATTTTTTAATTTAGGGTATAATCTTTTATAAAAAAAACCAAAAAATTACGAGGTTCTTCTTCATTAAGCTCCACCACATATTCCGAGCTTGAATCTTATCTAAGTACCTCTTTTGGGTTCATAGAAGACACCGAAGATAAAAAATTTGATATCTTACACTGGTGGAAAGAGCATGAAAGGTACTTTCCAATATTGGCTATGATAGCCAAACAAATCCTTTCAACACCAGTTTCTACGGTGGCGGTAGAACAACAGTTCAGTGCCGGTGGGAATATTTTATACCCAAAACGTTCCCTTATGAGTCCGAAATCACTTCAGATACAAGCTTGTGTTGAAGATTGGACGAAGGCTCAATATAGACAACAAGAAATCGATCAAGAGAAACCATATGATTTCTTTAAAGATGATCAACCGGTTGAAAGTCGAACGAATGATCATGGCAACGATTAGTCCACGACTCCACGCCAAATCCCCATCTCCAAAGTCCAAATCTACAATAAAAGGTAAGAGAACTACGTGGCATTTGATTCTTCTAAACCCTTAAGAGGATACGTAGGCAACTTAATTGTGGTAAAAATTAAGTGTAAGGCCAATTTTTTTTTTTTTTGCTTTATTTTATTTTATTTTTTAATTTGTCATTTATTTATTTAACTTTATTTTACAGGTGACCCAATAAAATACATTTACCAATTACGTTTTTTCATGACTAATTTTTTTATGAAATATGATTTAAATTTTTTTTTTAAAAAAAGGCCGGTTCCGGTTCCAGTCCTTCCAGAATCGAAACCACCGGTTCCGAACCGAAACAGGAACCGGCGTCATGTCTAGTTGGACGGGTCTTACCACGTAGCTATATATAAGACAGTCCAATAAAATTACACATACAGCATATAGTTTGTTTTGGAAATATAAAATAGATTTTGAAACCTTAATAAGTTTGTTATATGACACAATTACAATGGGTGGTCTCACCGTTGACGTGGTGAGACCGTCACACACAAGTTTTTCTCCTATTTAACACCAGTTGGCTTAATTTAGCGAGTGCATCATCATTGCAAACCCTCAAGCCACATTTGGGCGATGCTGCGGTGGTAAGATAAGCTCACGGTGATTTCACATTAAGGACACACACGTGTTATATAAGTCAACATGTTTGGGTTCTTTTCTATTAAATTTACGAGTGGTGCTAGTACACTCTCTACCGGTTTATTTATATCTTACTTTTTTTTTAATTATATAATATTATTTTTTTCCTTTATCAAAATTACTTAAAGAGACATACAATTTAAGGAAAGAAATCTTCTATAAAGTAAATTTATTAAAATTTCATATTCCTTTTCCAAAAAAAAACCCCTAATAATCTATTTCTTAAAAAAAAATTAACTCTTAAACCCTAAAATCTATTTCTTACACACATATAGAATATTATAGAAGAGTTTGAGAACGATATCAAGAATATGGAAAAATTGTCTAAGAACGATATCAAACATCTAGAAGAATTGTCTGAGAATGACATAAAGTAAGAATTGTCTAACAATGATAGTTTGAAACAGATTTGAAGTTTAATTTTTCTTTAGAATGATATCAAGCTGTTGTTGTGTGTTGAAGAAAAAAAAGAAACTAAAAAAAAAGAAATAAGAAGAAAAAATAAATAAATCAATCAATCGATGGAGGTGAGAGAGATGTATAAAGATACAAAGATCAGAGATAGAGATCAGAGATAGAGAGATCATATATGGTATGTATTAAGTTTGAAAAAATAAGTAAAATGAGTAGTTTTGGAAATAAACCAAAAAATTTAATAAAAACATTTAATTTTATTTAATTAAATCAAAATTTTAAAAAGTGGAGTATGAATAGATTAATAGGGGGTGTGTCAATAGCACCTCTAAGTCTATGTTTTGGAAGATTGCCCGTGGACCTTGACTCGTGAGAATCACGGTGGATACTTTTCTAGCTGATCACATCACTTTTTTGGGATAGGTTGGTCCACTGAGCTGACACTGATATGCCCACAATAATTTCAGATTACACGCCTCTTAATTTCCTGGAAATTCTCAACTCCGCGTCATCCTGGAAAAAAAGACATGACAACTTTCATTTTAGTTAGAACTTGACATAAATTTGCTGAAACTCTTGTAGCAGAATCAACCAAACATGTGAGACATGGTATTCTTAGTATTTCCTCCAAGCTCATCTGATACAACAACATATAACATCACTCTCTTCTTTACAATATTTATACCAATCAGCACACTTACTCCCTTAGTATTTTTTGGATTCTTTTTTCTCCTAAAAAAATGCAAGGATAGGAAAACTAAGCTCAACGCGGAAGCAACAAAGAGTGTAGATACATTCTCCATATGGAATTACGATGGTAGAATAGCGTTTGAAGACATCATTGAAGCTACGGAGGATTTTGACATTAAGTATTGCATCGGAACAGGAGGTTATGGCAGCGTGTACAAAGCGCAATTGTCTAATGATAGAGTTTTTGCCTTGAAGAAGCTTCATCGTTCAGAATTTGAGGAGTCGATTTTCATGAAGAGTTTTGAAAACGAGGCTCGTGTACTGTCCAAGATACGTCATCGAAACATCGTAAAGCTTTATGGTTTTTGTTTGCATAAGAAATGTATGTTTTTAATATACGAGTACATGTCGAAAGGAAGCTTATTTTGTGTTCTACGTTATCATAATAAAGCTATTAAGTTGGATTGGAGTAAGAGAGTGAACATTATCAAGAGTGTGGCACATGCCTTGTCGTATTTGCATCATAGTTGCATACCATCGATTGTTCATCGTGACATATCAAGCAACAATGTTCTACTAAACCAAGAATCGAAGGCATTTCTTGCTGACTTTGGCACAGCTAAATTTCTACATCCTGACTCATCTAATAGAACTTTACTGGCAGGCACTCGTGGATATATTGCTCCAGGTAAAATGATTTATCCATATTTCTTTCTTTTTTAAAACATATTTATTTTCATTTTTAGTATAGTTAAAGATCACATGTTTATAACCTAGAAAGTGAGACTATATATAGTTGGATGATATCAATTTCTTGACCGGTTATCATCTCTTCATTTTTCTTGTGACAGAACTTGCTTACACCATGGTTGTGACCGAAAAATGTGATGTTTACAGCTTTGGAGTGGTGGTTTTAGAGATACTAATGGGAAGACATCCAGGAGAACTCCTCTCGTTTTTATCATCGTCGTCATTGGATCATAACATAATGCTAATTGATATTTTAGACAAACGGCTTATGCCTGCAATGGATGCAACGGTTGTGCAAGACATTGTTCTTGCTTCAGCTATAGCATTTGCATGCTTGCAATCAGAACCGAAGTCTCGACCTACAATGAAATATGTGTCTCAGAAGTTTCTAGCTCGGAAGAAATTAATGTCAAGGACTCCTTTACATAAGATCTCCATTGCAGAACTTAAACAACAAGACATGTATTTTGTTGATGAAATTAAAAGTTCATATATAATAGATGTACATATATAATTGAATATATATATATATATATATGGTTGTGCATGATGCAGGTAAAGTTTGAGTTAATTTGTATTAAAAATCCTGAATTTTATTTAAATTTCTTCAAAGTAAATTAAAAAAAAATCAACAGCGATTGAACCTCCTGCTTTACGTTTGTAAATGATCAAAAAAGATCGAAGATCGGATTGCTCTTAATTTGTCGTATGGGGGAGTGATGGCAAAGATGACAATGCAGTGTTAGACCTACAACACAGAAAAATTCAACAAGCCTAGATCTACAACACAACAAGTGTTGGACCTAAAATCTCACTGAAACTCTACAAAATACACCAAGAAATCACTCAAACTTTCCTTACAATCGTGTACAAACACTCAGGTTACACAAAGAGAACAAATTTCTCACAAGGATTTCAAGGAATTACACTTGGTTTCACCAAGAAATTGCAGAGGATACAAAGAGAGGAGTAGAGAATATTTTCGAGAGAGAGAAAGCTATTTTGAACCCTAATGTGAAAATCAAAAACTGATATGCTTTTTCTCTCTCCTTTCCATTTATATATGCTTATCAAGTGAGTCATCACCAGTATCTACACCAGCCAATGAAAGACTGCCAACTAGGATTTCATTATTTTCATCACATGCCACTCCAGCTTATCTGATTTCATCACAAACAAATGAATTAAGTTGTGAGTCCTGGGTCTTATTTGAATTCTGGGTCGGGTCACAGATTGGGTTTCATGCTTGGGCCATATTTGTTGAATGATGGGCTAACCCATTACCAACAATATATATATATGTATAAATATAATTAAATTAAATTAGGCTGCCACTTCTCTAGGTACTTCACAATAAAAGTAAACGGAATTTGATCAAGAATATAGTTTAATTTAGGAGTAATTATCATGCAGAGTTGTTGGGAGGTGGGTGATCTTAATTATCAACTACATTACGTACACAAGTCAAATGTGTACGAGTATGGCAAGTCAATTGGGTCTTCTTCATGCACATCACAGACAGGCTGCTGCTGCTGTTTCATTATTGATCAGTCTTTTACTCTATTAGCTTTTAATCAATTACACAGTTCATTTTTTTTTAGTGTCTATCTATCCACTTACTAGACCATGAATCTTTTTTAAGTCTTTTGTCATCGGTAAGATTCGAGCCGCTGATTTGAGAGTTATTTGTCCAAGCCTTCAAACTCATTCATTTACCAGCTGAACTATACCCCTAGAGGCAATAAATTCGTTTGTTTCATTGACTAATTAATAAGCTTAAATTTTATTAAAATCAGAATAAGGCTTTTTTTTTTCGGTTGATGACCAATAAATCTCCATAAGCCGCCAAGCGAACCCTAATTTGAAATTGGGCTATAGTCTTTATAGTATACAAAAGCAACTTCTGCTCTGTGAGCAGAATCATTGATGCTCTTCGGTTGATTGGGTTGGGCCAACTAAAGATGGATTTTGATCAAATCAACCTCATTCTTAGACGAGGAGTGATATCTGTACTCTTAAAAAATTAAAATCATATTCGGACCGTCTGATCTAAGATAGATTATTTCAAAAGTTCCTCAAAAATATTTACAATTCTTAAATAGAAAATTTTTAAAACCGATATTATAATTGAATCATACCTACCATCATCTAATATGACTTGATGATAAGAGTGTTCATCCAACCAGATAATGTTACTAGGTTGAATCGCCATCACTACCGCATGTGGTTTGAACCCATCCATATTCATAAAATCTAGAGAAAATTTCCATACAAATTCTCTATTATTATTATTATTATTATTTTGAATGTATTATTATTATATATAATCTTCTAATTTCCTAAATAACCTTTACTCTGTGAATAAACTTTACCAAAACTGAAATAGGTAATATAATCTAATAAAATATAATGAAGTAAAATATTTAAATCTATGTTTTCTCAATGACATGTCATCATATATTATAGGGTAAATATCATTTTCATCCCTATAATTTACCATATTATCTATTTTGGTCCCTATCGTTTCAGTATTGGCTATGTATGTCCAAACATTTTCAATTAATCTCTATTTTAGTCCCTACCGTTCAATTCAGTTAGGGTTTCTCATAATTCCTTTAGGCCAATGAGGGTAAGACGGTAATTCTACCTCAGAGTTTCTAGAAGCCTATATTATGAAAGGGCATAATGGTTGTTTTGAAATTAATTAAATAAAAAATGAAAAATTAAATAAAATAAAACTAATTGAATTTATAATTAATTAAATTTAAAAATAAAACTAATTGAATTTATAACTAATTAAATTTATAATTACTTAAATTTAAAATAAAATTAATTAAATTTATAATTAATCAAATTTAAAAATAAAAATAATTGAATTTAAAATTAATTAAATTTAAAAATGAAACTAATTAAAACTAACCCATCATCTTCAAACCACCATCATCATCAAACAACATTCAACACCATCAGCCGCCATCATCTTTAAACTTCATCATCTTCAAACATCATTCAACAAAAAAACCCATATCGGAAAATCATTGAAAACCCATCAACTTATTCAACCCAGAAAAAAAAAAAAACCAAATCCAACCTCAACACCCACACCATCAATACCAGAAATCAACACTCTTCAACACCAGAAATCAATACCCACACTTGTTTTAAAAAAAAAAATACCTACACCAAAATAACACCCATACCATCAACTCCAGAAATCAACACGCTAGACTTGTAAAAAAAAAAATCAACACCCACAACCATCAACTATAAACAAAATCAGAAATTAAATATATATATATATTGAAATTCGAATCACCATCAATACCTGCATCATCTGTCCATCACCATCAACACCCGCATCATCTGTTCATCACCATCAACAATTCAACACCCACACCATCATCTACAGAAATCATCACTCACACCACAACCCTATAATCAACAACCATACCAGAAATCAAATCCTCACTAGAAGCACCCTAATCCCTAACCTCTAACCGTCGAAGAGATCGGCGTCGCTGGAGATAGAAGATTGCTACATGACAGGCACGTCGTTGATATGCCATCAAAAGCTTTTTACATTTTTGTTCTGCCTTGCAAGCGCACGAGTCAAGAGACTAGTATAGCAACAAGTAATGGTCATTTCACAAAGAGGTGGGATCCGTCGACCGTCTCTAGTTTAGCTAAACACGGAGGCGTGTGTGTTATTGTGCATTAAAATATAAATATTGCAGAAAATATAAATTATATACAAATAATATTTACATGGATATGATGGAGTGGAGAGATGCATGAAATATATGATTACACTAAGGAAATGACTCAACTGTAACAATCCTTCCTAATTAAGTGCTAGACTCACCTAGTCTCTCACGTGTGCAAGTATGTGTTAAAGGCTCGTGTCCCCTAAATTGATCTTTAATCTCTCTTGATGTCTTAGAGATCACATCCACACAAAGTATGGATTCATTAAGTGCCGTGACACACACAATAGAGCCATGTACACCAGCCTAGTGTATCTCTAACTTTCTGATCATATACATATGACATTTAGTTGAGCGTGTAAATACGACACCAAGCGGGCCATTGCACACATCCATAATATCATTCACAATGAATACCAAATACGGGATGGCAAACTAAGTAAAAACATTAAGTATACGAAATACCCATATAACAAAACAAACACACATTGTGCAAGTATGTTATAGGCTTGTGTCCCCTGATATTAATCTCTAATCTTTCCATCGATGTCTTAGAGATTGTATCCATACATACATAATATGCATAAATCCATTAAGAGCTTTGAGACACACACACAATCCCTATATGCTAACCTAGTGAATCTCTCACTTTTTAGTCATATATAGTGAATAATTTGATGAGCAAGTTTGCGACACCACTCGGTCCATACTACAATAGCCAAAATATCATTCACGAGATGGCTAGTCAAGTGAAAGCATTATGCACACAAAATGCCATATGACAACACAAGCACAAGAGAAATGTCGGTGGTATTAATGATTAGATCAAGGATTCGATTTTATCAATCTCTCTAGGATGACTAAAAATAGAAAACAAGTTCACCAAACAACTACGTGCATAAAGTTGGTTGTTATACATTAAGAATATTCAATTTAAGTTAATGGTTCATTCTCTTGATTAAGAAATTCACCAAAATCAATTCATCACCCAACTCAAGCTATATGAGAGCAATTATGTCTTTAATACAAAGACCCATTAAGCACAAGAATATGGAACCAAAGTCTGATTTAACATATAAATGCATCAACCAAACTTCTCCACTCTTTAGAGCTAATACTCAACACTCAAATCATTCTAAACATGGTATTTTGAGTCATCCATTAATCAATCAACAATCATGGGATGCTAAACTACACTACTCCTACTCTAAATTACTCTACTCATAACCTCATTCATGGACACATACCAATTTAGACACTCCACACACATGAATATCACAATAAGAGATTAAATCATGTATAAAGCAAATAGTAGAACAAAACTCAAAGAATAGAAGAACAATCGTACATATATTGCACAATTGTAGGTTTACAAAATTTCCAAATTGGTGATTACATCAAAGAAAACAAGATATACAAAGAAAAGAGTAAATAATAGACAACCCTTGAAGACAACTCCTCCAAAGATGCTCCATGCTTTCCTAGCTCGAATTTGGGCCAAAGACCACTCTTTTCTCCTTGCAATCTACTCTAAAATTGGTGGAGGATATGTAGATGATAGTGGTGGAGGTGTATGTTGAGCTCTCATGTTTTCCTCCATGGGAGCTTGGTGCTCTCACTTATTTGGTGGAGAAGATGTAGAAGATGTGTTGCGTGTAGAGATGAGAAGTGAATGAATTCTGGAATGAAGGATTGATATGAATTGAATGATTGAATTGGGTGTAGCGGTTGTCAATCACTCTTTACAAGATTGGTCAATGGGAAGAGTGATTGGTGGATTGATGGAGTGGTGTGTGAGGTGGCCACCAATCAAGGAAATGGTTCAAGCATTAGGGAGACATTGAAAGGGATATTGAACCACTCCCTAGAGAGGTGAGAAACTGGGGTGAGAAAGGACAAGATTGACCCTCAAATTCGGCCAAAAAATGGACTTTCTGGAGCAATTCAAGGTTGGGGCACGGTTTAGTTTTCTACTTCGCGCACTGTTACGGAAACGGGCATAACTTCCTCCAGAAATATCGGAATTGTGATCCATAAAAAATGTTTGAAACTAGACATATGGGGCTTCTGAAAAGTGGTTGCAAGAAACCTAGTTCGATCTGAGGAAGGAGATATGACCCCCGAAAGTTGAGTGTTCTACACAAAGATTTTCCAATTTCGGCCCCTGAATTCGGTGCCCTAAACGGTGACCAAGGGCTCCGAATGCCCAATTATGCACATTCTGTCCTAATTTTGGCAGCCTCAAACCGCCAAACAAGGGAGCCGAATCCAAACTTTTATAATTTACACTTTTGGCCCAGAATTTCTACATTTCTCTACTTTAGTCCCTATAATGGGAATAAACCTGAAACACTTAAATGCAATGTTAATTACATGGTTTTACCCTAAAAAAGAGCATAACACATGTAGATAAGGGGCTACACAATGTGTAGAAATAGGCACTATCACTACAGCTGAAGAAGATCACCGCTGAAAGAGACCGCCGAAGTTGGCGCCGTTAGAGAAGATCGTCAGAGAGAAGATGATAAGAAGAGAGAATTTGTTTATTTTTTTAAGATCTGATATATATTTTTTAACTACTCCTAGATCGATCGATGGTGTGATTTTGATGGTGGCTAGGTTTAGGTGATTTGTTGGGTTTGGGTTTTATGGGTTGAAGATGATTGTGTGGTGGTTTGCTGATTGTGGTGATTTGTGTGGTGGTGTGTTGATGATGATGTTGGTGAAGAGATGAATTCAGGTTTCATTTCCAGATTAAAAGAAAATTCCGTATTTTTTTCTTTTTTTGTTGTTTTGTTCTTTTTTTGAATAGGGTTTCTGATTGGGTTCAATTTTTTTTTTAATTTGATGGTGCTATTTTTAAATATGTAAATATTTATTATAATTTAAATTTAAAGGGTAGCATGGTCATATTGGCCATTAGAGGGCAAAATTGTCTTTGCATGCCCCTAGGACATTTTAAGGGGTATAATGGTCGTTTTACCTTCTGAACATGTCAGATGATCTGTCCTTAACGGAAAACGTAACAGAAAGACTAAATTAGCCAATACTAGTACAATGGAAACCAAAATAGATAATATGGTAAACCATAGGAACGAAAATGATATTTAGCCTAGATTATAAAATAGATTAAAAGATAAAACCAAATTTTTTTGTCTGCTCAATGACACGTCATTAGATCAAATTTTTTTTACTCAGCTAGCTAGATAATGATTTTCTTTCCACTGATAATTAAATTTTCAATGAAAATTGTAAAGGAGATTTATGGTAATTGATATTTTTAATTGTAATGAATTTTCCTCCTTTCCTTTTGTGAATACGATGCAAATAATTAATATATCAAATAATTAATTAATTAGAATGTTTTTATAGTTAATGATGTAATAATATGCATGATAGGAAAATTTTAGGGATATAATCATTTTCTCCTCTGTAGTTGACCATATTAGACACTTTGCCACATCAAGTTTCAATAATGACCATCCCTTATGAAAACCAAACTGTTAAAAATAATAATTAAAAGACCTTATTACCCTTGAACACATGAATTATGCTCCCTAACGATACCATTGATTGTTTTTAAAGAAAAAATCATTAAAAAAAATAAAAACTAATAAGAGTATATAAAAAATATTTAATAAAATATGGATCACCGCCGTTATAAAAAGCAACAAAAAAATTCAGTATTTCAAAAAAAATATACAATCCAATATTTCAAAAAAAATAAAAATAAAAATAAACAATTTAACATAATTCATCACCATAATCTCTAGATTCAATCTCCACTGTCCATCCCAAACATGGACGGTGGAGATAATTAGAAAAAATCTTAATTACAATTAATCTCAGTTCATCATCATTTGTGAGAGGAAGAGAGAACCTCAGATTGGTTGTGAGAGAGTTTCAAAAGTCAAAACACGGTTTTGTGTGTGTGTGTGTGTGTGTGAGAGTAGAGAGAGAGAGAGAGAGAGATTTTAATATTGGTTTAGTTTTTTTTTTTTACAATTATATTATTTTATTATTCTTTATATTAATGTTTTTTTAAATAATTTTTTATTTTTACATTTCATCTGCACAATTATTTTGTAATTACTTTTTATTTTTTTAATATTGTTGTAGTTTTTATTTTTTTAATTGATTTTTTCTTTAAAAACAATCAATGGTATCATTCGGTTTAGGAGGCATAACTCATGTGTTTAAGGGTAATAAGGTATTTTAATTATTTTTTAACGGTCAAAGTACAAATCTAACGGAAATTCTACCGACATGGGGCAAAATGTCTAATAGTTTAGTTTTCAGAGGGGAGAATGGTTATTACTAAAACTAGAGGGGGTAAAGTGTCTAATATGGCAAACTACATAGGAAAAAAATGATTATATCCCAAAATTTTACAAATTAGACTTCTAAGTTCTACGAAATATTAAACAGAAATATAACATTATTCAATTTCTTAATAAATCATAAAATTGTTTGAATTTTTTGTTATAAATAACTTACGTAAACTATCCTTATATTTGGGTTTACTCATTGAAATGAAATTAAAGATTAAAAAAAAAAAACATATTGACACCAAAACTGAAGTTAAATGTTTGTCAAAACTAGCCGAGAAGTACGAGAACAAACACTACTATCATAACACAAATAATTATTCTCATAATTTTGGATATAGTCCTCTTTGAACTTGACAGAAGAATGAGAAAATATTCGACCACTCAACCTAGGAGTATATATGTTTTACACAAACACCCATTTTTTAACATGTTGGTAGTGGAAAATTTCTCAGGTGCTGGGGACCAAAATCAAACCAGTTTTTGCAATAGTAAAATAATTTTATTTTTGTAAAATCATGATCTAAAATACATGATCTAAATTTATTTTTTTATTGTTCTAATTAAAAAAGTAAATATCTTTAAAAAAAGTAAATATGATAATATCCTCTATATATCCTTGATATTTAATTTACAAATATTAGTAAATAAGATATATTTCTTGATTCCTGAGTTCCCGAATTGAGATTTCAAGAAAAGGATGAGGTATCAGTGACCTGTGAGAAAGTAAGCTGCTAAGATACAAGTTGCTTGGTTGGCTGAGATCTTGGATCCGTATCTTCGCATGCTAATGCATGTAGCCATGTGTAAGCTAGACCGGATGAAAAAAATAATAATATTATTAAAACAATGTTTTTAAAATAATTGTAAAATCATATTTATTATATACTATAAAATATTGATTTAGAGTTTAATATAATACTAATTATACACTTTAAACTTCCTAAATTAAATGTAAAATCTCATGACATATAAAATTCATTTAATAAAACTCAATTTTCTTACCATCATAATTACGTATGATTATAATTTAGTGAAATATAAGTGTTTTTTTTTGTTTTACTTATAAATACTGCCATGCTGAAATCCTCCATGGCTATATAGCTTCAATGATGTCTTCAAATGCAATTCTGCCATCTTAATTCCATCTCGGAAGACATTAATGTCAAGGACTGCTTTACATAAGATCTCCATTGCAGCACTTAAACAACAAGACCTGTATTTTGTTGATGAAATTAATAGTTCATATATAATATATGTACATTTATAATTGATGAAATCAATAGTTAATTAATTGAAATAATTATAATTTAATGAAATAGTTAATTATTGATTCAAAAATTGAAATAATTAATTTTAATTAATAGTTGGCCAATTGTCATACAGATGATTCATTTTAAATATTATTTCAAAATATTACATATAACAGGCAAGAAAACTTCTTTAAATATTCTAAGTAATTTTTTTTTCTCAATATTAAAAAAAACTACTTTACACTAATTTTATTCTTATTTTTCTCTTCGGCAATATAACGCTATCGTCAACAAAGAACTAACTATTTGTAGAGAATATAAAGGACGCTTCAAATTAATCATGGGACTAATAATAGCTATTTCAATTTATAATTTGAAAAGGGATTTTTAGTCATTCAATAATATTTTAAACGATTATTACCCAATTTGACTTGATAATAAATGATACTCATTTGACAAAGCTTAGGGTCCGTTTGGTATTGTTTTTGAAAAGTTAAAATCAAATTATTTTATAATTTCACATAAAATGATGTTTGGTAAAACTTCCAAAAGTGATTAATTGATAATTTTACAAGTTTTAACCGTGATTTTTGAGAAGTATGTTGGGGTTTACTTTTTGAAAGTGATTATGGAATAATTTATTTCAACATTTAAAGAATATTTTAAAATATCATTATTATCATTATAAAATCAAGTTAAAATCATTTATATACCTGTTTTCATCTCAAAATTAAATATTCTATTTAAATATTGATTTGATTTATAAAATATTTTAAAAATATTTTTAGTGTTCTAATGGAATTTTTTTCTAATTTAAATATTCTACTTAAATATTGATTTAATATATATAATTATTAAAAAATGAATAGGGTTCTAAAATCGTGTATGTTTTAATCATTATAACTAATCTAAGCACTTTGGTAATAAAATTATCAAATATATGTATACGGCTTTTGAGTAATACAGTAGTTTTTAAAATATAATTAACCAAGCATTTACTGATTAATTTCACTACTAATTATTCCTTCAGCACAGCTAAATAAAAGTTATAGCAATACTAAACCGGCCCTTAACTTCGAGTTGCGGCACCGTGGGTGACTTAAAAATAATATTTTAAATTTGGGGTTTTAGTTTCCATATAGTGTGGAATTTTGGTTAATTGTCTTATAAATTTATCATTAAATTATATTGTTATGAAATGAAACTAACCTCAAACCACATATGAATGGTCAAGAAGACTCGTGATAGTGAGATATGAAATTTACCTTAATTTTCCTGCACGATAGTAGTCATCCAATTGCAACAAATTATCATTCTAATATTCACGAATTTTCTTATTTATTGGTTCTTTGAATTCTTCAACTGAACTAATATTTCTTCCATTTTGAGGAAGACTTTTATGTCATTTTGTTTATTTGTGTGGAATTTTGGGTCATACATTGAGCTTCGTTATTATTGTTAATTTAAGTACGAGAATAACCTCTCATTCTCTCACTAACTTAGAAATTTCAACGAACATGTCTAGTTGTGTTTTTGTTATTCTATTATTAATATACATTGCTTTTTTTTTATATATATGATCTATCCACATTTCTGGATTAGGTATTTTTTTTAAAGCTTTATGTCATTGGTAGGATTCGAGCAACTGAATTGGAAGCCATTTACCCAAGCCCCAAGCTCGTCTATCTACCAGGTGAGCTACACCCCTGGGGATATTAATATTCATTGGAACATTATTTCATTTGCTGCATATTCGGTAATTAAATTAACACATTACAAGTTGAAATGATAGTATTACTATAATTTTTTTTAAAAAAAATATTACAATAATTCAGGGTTTTGTAAGGAAGGAAGAAAGAGTCGAACTCACAAGCTCATGGTGTAGGTGCAATGTGAGAGGCTTTACCACTAAACCAACCCCATCTTAGCTAAAATGATAGTATTATCGATAAATGAATATAAGCGTTTTGTGATAATGAAATATAGAAGACAGAATTTCACTTAATTCCTATCTTTTTAGTGATTTGTCACCTTTATAAATGTCTTTCCATATTCATCACTTTAGTCCTTACTTTTTCCAAAACTCATCACTTTAGTCCATTTGACCAAATATGTGAAAATCAACTATTTTAAAACTTGTAAAAGTACATTTTTGCCCTTATATTTAATTTAGCTAAAATGATTATCTTAGCTTTAAATTAAAATGAAAAATAATAAAATCTTTAAAAAAATATATTAAAAAAATCTTGCATAAATAATAATAATAAAATCCATTAATTTTTTTTTGTATTTTTATCATAATGGATATTTATTTTTCTAAAATGATTATCTTATCTTTAATTGATTTTTTTTCATAATTTTTTTTGTAATCTATTTATTTAAGATTTTATCATTGAGAATTTTATTGTTTTTCGTTTTAATTTAAAGCTAAGATAATCATTTTAGCTAAATAAAAATCCATTATGAAAAAAATACAAATTAAGAAAAAATTAATGGATTATTTAATTATTTATTTAAGATTTTTTTGTAATATATTTATTAAGATTTTATTATTGAGAATTTTATTATTTTTCATTTTAATTTAAAGCTAAGATAATCATTTTAGCTAAATTAAATAGCAATAAGGGCAAAAGTGTACTTTCATAGGTTTTAAAACAGTTGACCTTTACATATTTGGTCAAATAGACTAAAGTGATAAATTTTGAAAAAAGTAAGGACTAAAGTGATGAATTTGAAAAATACCTTTATAAAGGTAACAAATCACCAAAAAGTATGACTTATGTGAAATTCTGCAAATATAGAATAATCAATGTGACCCGAAGGCTAGGGGTCTTCGGTCTTCCTTTGATAATAACATTTTATTTAACTTAAGATTTTATTGTTGAAAATTTTATTGTTTTTCATTTTAATTTAAAACTAAGATAATCATTTTAGTCAAATAAAAATTCATTATGAAAAAAATACAAATTAAGAAAAATTAACGGATTTTTTAATTATTTATTTAAGATTTTATTATTAAGAATTTTATTGTTTTTCATTTTAATTTAAAGCTAATATAACCATTTTAGCGAAATTAAATAGCAATAAGATCAAAAGTGTGCTTTCACAGGTTTTAAAATAGTTAACTTTCACATATTTGGTCAAATGGACTGAAGTGATGAATTTTGAAAAAAATAAGGACTTATATTTAAAAAAATATTTATAAAAGTAATAAATCACCAAAAAGGTACTTCTGATAAAAAATTCTGTCAATATAGAACGATCAATGTGAACCGAAGGCTAGGGGTCTTCGGTCTTCCTTTGATAATAACAATAAATTCCAATTAACGAAGATTTTATATATTGCTTTATTATTATTATAATTTCTTCTTAGTCTTTAAGAGTAGAATTAAATAGAGTTGATTGTCCTTTTCAAAATTTCCTTCATTTTATTTATTTATTTTTTTCTAAAAGCAAAAAACTATTTGTTATTACAAGTGAAACTTGTTTCGAAATTCATTTACAAAAAAGCTAGTGGTGAACAAAAACAGAAGAACGATGAATGATCACCAAAAGAAAGTTGCACATTTCTAAGAATTAGGATTTAAAAAACAGAGAAAACTCTTCCCTTAATTACGTAAAGTATTTGTACCAGCCCCCGATTAATAGGAGAAGAATTTGAAGATTCTTTTTTATTTTTTATTTTAAATCCAACACAAAACATGTGAATGACCTGTCAGAATCTGCACTACAAATTTTCAATCTTAATTAACGGTCAGGAGATATATACATTCACAAATCACAACGCCGACTATTCACACCTAAGGAAGATGATATATACTCCACTTGAGGTAATAATACCAAATATAATTATTTCTCATTTCTTAAATAACAAATCTAATTTCATATTTTTATATAAAGGAACTAATTCTTTAATAACAAATTTTCAATCTTTTGACTAATTATAAGTCTTTGTTGCGGAAAACTGGGTCAATTAATTTGTGCAAATTTTCTATGTAATAATACTCATGTACATATACAAGTTTGATTTTGTATAAGAAAATGAAACATGTAGAATTTAAGGAACCCGTCAAGTACTGCACGACTGACTGACACAACTTGTAAGAAAAATCACATTCTTCAAAATAAGAACCCTATAAATATCCATCAAAATATGAACTGCAATCCACAGCCAACGCTCCAAGCCAACAACTTTTAATTAATATTCTCTGTGTCTGCTATTTCAACAATGGCGTTCAAATCTTTTTCTGTTTTCTCGGCCTTGGCCCTCCTTCTCCTCCTCTCTCTCCTGTCTGCTCACTCAGTCTCATCAGCAGATACTAATAATAAAAAGAAATCCCCAGTTGAGTTTCTGAAACATCTTCAAGGATGTCACAAGGGTGACAAGGTTAAAGGCATCCTTCAGCTCAAGAAATACCTCCATCGGTTTGGTTACTTGGATTACAAGAATTCCAAGAACCGAACCCATGAAAACGATGATGACTTTGATGAATTGTTGGAGTCTGCTGTTAAGACTTACCAGCTCAATTTCCATGTCAACTCCACTGGAGTTTTGGACAGGGAAACGTTGTCGAAAATGGCAATGCCTCGGTGTGGAAATGCAGATATTGTTAATGGCACAAATTATATGAAATCCGGCGAGAAATCCCACCATCACCACCATGGCTCCGGCAGCCCTTACCACACAGTTGCTCATTTCTCCTTTTTTCCCAAGACGTCAAAGATGGCCAAGTTCCCTAACACATTTAACTTACGCATTTCTTCCAGGTAACTTTATATATAAGTAACTTTATGGGATCCCAAACATTTTTCGTGCAAGATTCCAAATAATACACCACTATCTATAGCAAGAATTTATGTGCATTGATTTTGTTGAAATCGTCGGTGTCATATTGATCAGTAGTACCGTAAAGGTCTTGATCAATTTTTTTATGATTTTGACGAGTTTTGATCAATACTTTTTTTGTACAGGGACCAGAGGTGATGCAAGGGAACCCGTGGCAAAAGCTTTTCGGACATGGCAAGGGAACACACACTTCACATTCTCAAGAGTTGCAGATTCCACAAATGCTAACATCAAGATCGGTTTCGGCAGTCGTGATCATGGAGATGGGGCCCCGTTCGACGGGCCAGGTCAAACCTTAGCTCATGCATTTGCACCCACCGATGGAAGGTTTCACTATGATGCAGACGAGCAATGGGCTGCGGGTGCAACCCCCGGTTCGAATTCTTTTGACTTGGAAACTGTTGCATTGCATGAAATTGGTCACCTTCTTGGACTCGGACATAGCCAAGTGCAAGGGGCTATCATGTTTCCTTCCATCCCTAATGGCGTAACCAAGGGGTTGCATCAAGATGATATTCAAGGCATTAGGGTTTTGTATAACAGGTGAGATATATAGTTGGAAGCTTTAGATAATAATCTGATTCCGGATCTAGTTAATTAGGTAAAGGTTCATGTTTCTTTACCTTCTATTGAGTGTCTGAGTGCCTTTTAAGATTTATGTTTTAGGGTCTGTATGTCCCTCTGTTTTACATTTTTTTTTTTAAATTTCTTATTTTTTTCCTTTTTTTATTAATAAAAGAGAGTCAACATGAACCATCAAATAATCAAATTAAAAAAAATTAATTGCATAATTAAATCAATATTAAGGGGAGAGCTAGAAGATAGAGAGAAAAAATTATGTATATTTCTCTGTTTTGTGTAATGCTACGATATTGATTTTGCTTTTAATTAGTTTCTTCTTAATGTGGGTTGTTCTTGTGAGATCATGAACTCTCAAAATTATATAAGTCCATTGATGGATTGAATATTGTATGGACATGCATACGGCATACCTAGACGATTAAAAAATTAATTCCTCAAGTAAAAAATTGAAATAATTAATTGTTGTACAATTATCATACAGATGATGCAATTTGTTTATTTCGAAACATTCAATATTACATATAAGTATATAACAGGCAAGAAAACTTTTTTAAATACTAATTTTATTCTTATTTTTCTCTTTGGCAAGATAATTAGACTATCATCAGCAAAGAACTAACTATTTGTAAAGAATACAAATGACCATTCAAATCAGAGCAATGCCAGACATCTTATATACAATCTCATATTTTTCATCCCAACATATGTGGTTGATGTTGTAATTGGTGAGTAGATATACATTAATTGGTGAGTAGGATACATTGGTAAGTAAGATAAATTACAATTAATATGTATCCACTCATCAAGTGACACCTCGATTACTACATGTATTGAGATGGAAAAAATAAGATTGTAAGTGGGATGTCTAGCATTACTCTTCAAATTAATCATCGATAAATAATCATGTGATCGTTTAAAATAGTATTAATAATATTTTAATACTATTTTACACGATCACCGCCGATGTGGTTTGGTACTGAATATACAATATTCAGTCTGGTAATATCACAAGTTTGAGTTTTTATACAGGGGTCAACCTACGTTGAGACCAGGTGGGACCAGTGCCCCACCTCAAATTCTCAAAAAAAAAATTTGATTATATATATACAGAAATTTTTAAGTCAGTATGTACAGACATAACTTCATCGGTGCGTTGGATACAAATCATTCAATTTATATATTTTGACTCAAAGTGTATGCACTTATCAAAACTTCTCCATAATCAGTGGTCCACATCCAACGCACTGATATAAGTTATGTCAGTGCGCACTTAGAAGAAAATGACTATATATATATATATTAAATAACAGACTATATATTCAACACAACATTATTTAGAACAGTTGGTAACGTTGGTTGAGTATCTTCATTTCACCTGGATAGTCGATCAAGTGTTCATTTCTTGCTATAAGCAAAACAAATAAATTGTCTTATTTTTTATTTATTTTTATTTTACAATCTCTAAACAAATAAATTGTCTTTTTTATTTTACAATCTCTCTTTCTCTTAAATTGTGGGTTACTTAATTCAATTTTATTATATAGTAAATTATCTATTATTATTTTAAAACTTTTTTTATTTCTGATATTTTAGTTTGACATACTTAACACATCCAAACAATAAACCCCGAAATCTCAAATTTTATTTATTGTATTAAAATAGTTCATCTATTATTATGATGCATTTTTATTTTATCCATTATGTTTTTTTCTTTATTTCATTGTTTTAATTTATTTAGAATCAATAATTAGAAGAATAAAAAAATTCAAAAACATGTCTAGTAATATTTTTCAATCAATTGTTTTTGTATAAATTTAAAGTGGATTCATTATAAATACAAAACAAAATTTCTTATTTTAAAATTAGATTTTAAATTTTTTAAGAATAAATATTATAATTTTTCATTGTTTATGTTGATTTTCTTGTTATTATTTATTTTTTAATATTGTGTTTCTTGTTTTTATTTCTTTTAAACTGTAAGATTATTTAGTTCATCCTAAATAAATATTCTATTTGTTTTATTTTATCTAAAATTAATTATACTATCACTTTTTATATATAAAAAATCTCATTTTATTATAATTTTAAATTTTAAGTTTTTTTTATATAAGTATTATTTTTGTTCAAATGCCCCATCTCGTTAAAATTTCTGAATCCACCAATTACCCCACGGGTGGTATATATAAAAAATAATTTAAATTTGGCATTTTAGTTTCTATATAGAGGGAAGTGGAAGACTCATGATAGTGGAATATGAAAAATAACCTTAATTTTCTTGCACGATAGGAGTCTTCCATTGTCACAAATCACAATATCATTTTAATATTCACCAATTTCTCATTATCAGTTATTGGTTCTTTGATTTCTTCTGCTGAATTATTACTTGCATTTTAAGGAAGAATATTAGGCCATTTTGTTTCTTTGTGTGGAATTTTGGCTCGCACTTTTTTATTTTAAGTATTATACTATTATATAAACTCAGAATTTTTTAAAAGAATGATGACTCGAACTCGTAACCTCGTAGTGTAGATATAAGAGGTTTACCCTCAATCTAACCACATCTCATCATTTTAGATACATTGAGCTTCATTGTTATTGTTAATTTAAGTACAAGAATAACTTCTCAATAATAGATAAATTAATAACGTCGGACATCTCAACGAATTATTTCTGCTTGTACTTTCATCATTCTATTATCAACTTGTATTCATTTAATTCTATCATGTATTTGTACATGCCCGAATAAAAAGTACTTGGATTTTTTTTTGTAAATTCGAACATTACACAGATAACATATCCTTTGATATTTACACCATATATACATGGTCCAAATATTTACTTCCATTCCACCGGATACCTTTTCAGTTTTCTGCTCTAAGTAAAGTATTTTCCAACTAAATATTTTCTCTATTCCTAAAAAAACAAATCTATATTTTTTAAACTACAAATCTTTTTTTTTTGTTGAAAAAACAACAAATCTAATTTCTTATTTTATATAACCAACTAATTAATAACAATTATTCAAGTTGTTAACTGTTTTTTTTTTACCACTCGACTGAACAGCCGGAATATGAGACATTTTCAGCTGAATGCACTGTTACCATATTAACTAGTAAGTGATTAATGTTTTTACATGTGGAAAAACAGGGTCAATTTGCGCAAATTTTTACTATGTAATAAGACTTATGAAACATTTAGAATTTAGTGGAAATAAGGAAAAAGTCATTCAACCCCATTAACTTCACTCATGGACGACTGAATGATTCAACTTGTATGAAAAATTCCTCGTTAAGAACCCTTATAAATATCCATCAAAATATGAACTACAATTCACAGCCAAACCATCTGCTACTTTAATTCACAACAATGGCGTTCAAATCTTTTTCTCTTCTCTCCTTGACTCTCCTTATCCTCCTGTCTCTCCTGTCTGCTCACTCAGTCTCATCAGCAGACAGCACTAAAAAGAAATCCCCAGTTGAGTTTCTGAAACATCTTCAAGGATGTCACAAGGGTGACAAGGTTAAAGGCGTCCTTCAGCTCAAGAAATACCTCCATAAGTTTGGTTACTTGGATTACAAGAATTCGAATAACCGAACCCACGAAAACGATGATCATTTTGATGAATTGTTGGAGTCTGCTATCAAAACTTACCAGCACAATTTTAATGTCAACACCACTGGGGTTTTGGACAGGAAAACGTTGTTGAAAATGGCGATGCCTCGGTGTGGAGTTGCAGATATTGTTAATGGCACAAATTATATGAAATCTGGCGAGAAAGACCACCATCATGACCACCATGGCTCCGTCAACTCTTTCCACACAGTGGCTCACTTCTCTTTTTTCCCGAGACGTCAAAGATGGCCAAGTTCACTAACACAATTAACTTATGCATTTCTTCCAGGTAACATGGTAGATTGGTATCTATTGGGGATTCTGTATAAAAAAATGTACAGGATCCCGCACCTGATAATGCGTGCGCACACACATATATATATATATATATATATATAATTTATATCTATAGCAAGGGTGATTGATTGTTTTTTTTTAATGTACGGCGAAACCAGCTTTTTTTATATAAATAAAAATTGATTGTTAAAACAGTATCATTTTGATCAATAATATACTGTATGGGTTTGATCAAAGTTTTTATGGTTTTCGCGAGTTTTGATCAAAGTTTTCTTATATAGGGACTAGAGGTGATGCAATGGAACCTGTGGCACGAGCTTTTCGGACATGGCAAGGGAATACACAGTTCACATTCTCAAGAGTTGAAGATTCGACAAATGCTAACCTCAAGATTGGTTTCGGCAGTGGTGATCATGGAGATGGGTTCCCGTTCGATGGGCCAGGTCGAGTCCTTGCTCATGCATTTGCACCCACCGATGGGAGGCTCCATTATGATGCGGACGAGCAATGGGCTGCGGGTGCTGCCCCTGGTTCGAATTCGTTCGACTTGGAAACCGTTGCATTGCATGAAATCGGTCACCTTCTTGGACTCGGACATAGCAAAGTTGAAGGAGCTATCATGTATCCTTCCATCTCTAAAGGAGTGACTAAGGGGTTGCATCAAGATGATATTCGAGGTATTAGGGTTTTGTATAACAAGTGATCATGTATAGAGATGGAAGTTTTAGATAATAGTGTGATATAAGAATAAATCAAAGATGAGAATAAACTAGTTGCATATATACTTAAATAAATGGAGGGCAGATCAGATCATCAGAAGATAGACGAGAGAAAATCTCAATGTAGTTTTTCTGCTTGTGTAATACTATAATAATGATTTTGCTTGTAGAATTTCTTCTTAATTATGTGGGTTGTTCTTGTCAGATCATGAACTCTTAAAATTATTAAAGTCCATTGATGAATTGAATATTGTAAGGAGATATGCGTAGACGATTAAGAAATTAATTCCTTGAAAGAGCAAATATTTTGTGAAGCAAGTGCATGAAAAACCCAATTAAAGTGGGAAGCCAAGTCCATAGCACATTAGCACTAGAGAGATTGAGCAACTTTTTTATTCATTTACGTTTCCAATCCATAAAGAATTTTTATAAATAAATTATTCTATATCAAGTTGATTACACGAATTTTATCAATAAGAAGACTATCTGTCAGTATACGAGTGCAGAGAAAGAGTGTGCAATCACAGGCGGCTTCGCTGCGCTGAGAAAGCCGGCTTGAAGCTGGCAATGCCAGTGATTTCTCTGCCGGTGACCAAGGTGTTAATATCATAAGTGCCTTCATAAGTGTAGATGGGCTCCAAATCACAGAATGCCTGCAATGTCATTCAAAACAGACCGTAAATAACCTAAATGTTAAAATCAGTGGTTCAATATATGGGTGCCCTCTCTTTCTAAAAGAATTAGGACGATTAAACTTGAATTACATCTAGTTTATCATAAAAACCAGTAACAATTGAAACCTAAATCTACTACAAAATTCTTAGTGAAGAACAATTAAATAAAAAAGACCTTTGCAACCAGAAAATCAGCCAAAACTCCATTGCCACCAAGTAATTCCCGTCCAAGAGAAAGTGTTTCCCTAGCCTTTGAGCTGATCCAAGCCTGAAAGTTATATTATTTTTCAGGGCTATGAAGCACTGCAGAGAGGTCAAATTTATTACAAATTTATTACCTTTGCTAAGCTGGCTTGTCCGTGGGTCATGTTACCCTTATCATACAATTTGCAAAGGCGCCAGCCAACAAGAGTCATTGCTTGGACATTGCCCAGCATTTGAACAAGTTTCTGTTGGTTGAGTTGGAAAACTGCCAATGGTGCTCCAAACTGTTTTCTCTCCTTCAAATACCTTTGAATAACATAAATTTCAAGTCCATAATGAAATCTCAAAATAATTAGGCATACAAGAGAAGAATGGCAGACTGTATTACCTGTAACACATATCATAGACGCCCATTGACATACCAATAGGTTGCCAGGCAACCATTATACGTGAAACAGCCAGAAACCTGTATTGAAATAATAGTATTTAATTAGATGGCTTGATAGTCGAACATGTGAATTCAAGATTTATAGTAGTATATTGACAAAAAGAAGGAACCAACAATATACACGGTGCTTGCAAATTTCCCATAATTACTATAGACAGAGAACATAATGCTGAATAGTCGATTAAAAAATCCTACTTCCAAGGAGTAAAAAGCAAAAATGGTCAGTAAACATTCTTTTGCAGTAAAATGCTTACTTCCGAGGAGTGGTAGTAGCATAGTTATGATAACAGTTTCACTTAAGCTGCCATTTAGGTGAACTAAAGATTTAAAGATTTCTATTTATTCATCTTTGTATCCACCAAGCCTACCAAAGAAGACATTTTCTATAAAATTTTAATCTCCCAGGGTGCAGATGATGATAACGAAGTAGCACATAGTATAGAAAAAAAAATGACGAGATAATTATTTATGAAAACTAGCTAGAAGAACACCTTGTTTGTATCTTGGAAAGAATTGACACCGGTTAATCTGTCCTCATCAGGTACAAATACTTTCTTTAAGAGAATGTCTCCATTTTGCACAATTCGTAGACCAATTTTGTTTTCTATTTTTGTAGCTGTTAATCCAGGAGCATTCTTCTTTACTATATAACTGAAACAAAATGCAGGAAAACTCTACATGTTAGGAAAACGAGCATGCCGGTGAACAAAACCAACTATTACACATAACTTGCAAATAAAAAGCCTGTAGAACATGAAAATTGATCTAAGTTTGAATGTATGTTATAAGACAACAAAAAGCATCAATGTGTATCTTTAGTAAATTAGAGAAGATGATGTTGAGGTTACAATCAAGTGCTAAGTAGGTGCCTTGACAATGAGATTCCAACATTTGAAAGAAAAATGGAAGACAGTTTCCTACTTTCATATGACCTTTAACATACCCATTTATCTGATTTGTTGTGGTATTCCTTGCAAAAATAATTAACAGATCTGCAAAGGTACTGTTTCCTATCCAGCGCTTTTGGCCCTCAAGTATCCAACCTCCTTCAACCTGATCATCAGAGGGCAGAGAATAATATGACATAGCAAGAACCCAGTAGCTTTTATGAATAGAGTGTGTGTGTTTATGTATATAAAAAAAAATTAAAAAATAAATAAACATAAATATAAGAGGTTGAGAGCTTGGACCTTTGTTGCGGTTGTTCTCAAAGAACTTGCATCACTTCCATAGTCAGGTTCAGTCAAAGCCTTGAAAAAGATATTTAAATTTTTAGTAGTTCAATTTTATCAAAACCAACAGTTTCCTGATACCATAAAATAACAAAAGCTGACTACTTACCCAACAACCGACGGTGTTTAACTGTGCCATAGAAGGTAAATATTTCTGCTTCTGTGCTTCTGACCCACAGAGTGCTATTTTTGACATTCCAGACAAGTTATACAAGGTCATGGTTTGTCACAGCTTTTGTTAAAACCAAACCCAAAAGGGAGAAAAGGTCCAACGAATAACATATTATTGGAGAAAGAAGTTACATCAAGATCTCACCAATAGTAAGCATTGCCAGGGAATGCACAGAAAAGAAAGTACAACAACTCGCATCAACTCTAGCAAATTCTGCCACAGCTATTGCAGATGCAGTAATAGAGTGACCAGGACACCCATAACCCTGAGTCACAACATGTTCAATATTCAATTCACTACATATTCTATCAAAGGAAACAGAAAAAAGAAAAAAACTATAACAGATGTACAAAGTACCTTGATCGTACCACCAGCAATATGCAGGGCAGCAAACTTCGGAACTACATGAAACGGAAACTCTGCCTTCTCCCAGTACTTGAATAAAAGAAAATACATATAATCTCTTTCTTTGTAAGCATACAATTGCAGTACATTAAATCAATACCTAAAAACCAACAGTTAGATGTTATACATGCAAACAAAGACTGTTATATTTCAAAAAGAAGCTGTTAGTGACATGAGAAAGACACCTTTGTTATTATTGGAGCTATATCTTTTTCCATACACTCCCTTACTTTCATCCGAATAGTCCGCTCATCAGAAGTCAATAGATCATCAAATTGGTAATAATCTGATGCTGTAACATTCAAATACCAAGACATGAAAATACAAAAACAAAAACAAAAAAAAGTTTTGCCGGCTGAAGTCAGCATACAAATAGAACTGGCAACAAGCCAAAATTATACCATAGATCGAACAAGGAACGTAATACAGATTATCTACCAAAACTCATGATCCTAGATATTTAATCTCCCAAAATTAAAGTTGACAACACAATGACATAATTCATACCCAACTCAACAAGTTTTAGCTGCATCGATATTGTAGCAAATATAGATCAATTAGATCTAATCCAAAATTATCTATCGTGACTGAAGATGCTCTGTGATTTGATCATCAGTCTTACCACAAGGAGGAAACTGGGACACTGGAGTTGCTTGAGGGAATGCAACGGAAACATCCAATGCTGGTAAATTGAAATAAGAACTTCTCGCATTTTCGTCAACCTCATCTGTGCCACATCAATGATAAGTAAATTAATTATACCTTTCACCGCACAAATTCGATCATAAAGCAGCTAAAGTCATTACCCCGAACAAATAACGAAATCGCCAAAACCAGCTGAAATATATATGTATGTAAACAAATTAGCCTTTCGAATTAACTCTCTGTATCTATAATTTGTTGACAAATTGGCTCAACCTCCACCTACCACCTCTTTCAACTACCACCCACCAACTTCTTGAAATTAATATTATTGACAATGGAGAAAAAACCAAACCACCATGTTGAAAATGGGGGAGTGTTGTCTCTGCATTTCCCCTATAAATAAGACCCTTAACAAGGCAAGAATGGGAGAGAAAACAAGCAGCAGAGAAGCAAAGCTTCCAGAGAGAGTGTTCTTGAGAGAGTTGAGAGAAATTCTATTTTTTATTTGTATAATTTCTCAATAATATCAGTTTCCTGCCTCCCGTGGACGTAGGCAATTTGCCAAACCACGAAAATATTTGTGTTTGTGTGTTGTGTGCATTTTCTATAGAATTTTCTAGCCATTTCCGCAACAAATTGGTATCAGAGCTTTGGTTTTTATAAAATCCAGAAAATTCGAAGTGCTCGAATCATTGTTTGGAGGGTATCGTTGTGTTCCTCTTTAAAATACGATTCCAACGCCGGTGACCGCATCTCAAACGGAGCTCAAACGGAGCTCAAACGAACTCTCTAGCTTCGATCAAAGTTCGGTCAACTCTGGAAAAATTTCCAGAAATTTTCTGTAGATTTTTTTTTCAAGGAAGAAGAAGACACTGTAGTGCCACGTCATCTGCCATGCCAGTGACCAGTCATCCACCACGTCAACGACAGTCATCGACACGTCAACCGTGATTCATTGCCATGCCAACGACACGTCATCAATAAGCCACGTCACATGTTAGGGAATATTGTGTTACCATCAGAGAATATTCCGTTATCCGTAGAATATTCCGTTAGTCTAACGGAATATTCCTGAGTCAACTCGGTCTAGAAGTGTTTTTTGCCCAACTTAGTGTAATTTTCACCCGTTTTTCGATCGAGTCGGACCAATTTCCAACTATTTCGACCGTTCCGGATATAATTGTGCCATCATTTTCAGCTAATTCCGCTTGTAAGTACTATTTTTACTTAGTCAAGCTTTATTAACTTTGTTTTCGGGCACGATGGAAGATCCAAAAACTGGAGAAATCTTAGAACAGTCAACTGAACCTCAGACCTCGGCATCAACCAGTAGTTCTTGGCAAAGACGCTCAATATCAAATGCGAAGTTTGATATTGAGAAGTTTGATGGCACCAACAACTTTGGCATGTAGCAATGCGAAGTTCTGAATCTGTTATTTCAGGAAGGATCTGATATTGCCTTGAGTTCTAAACCCAAGGATATTTCAGAAGAAAATTTGAAATATGTAAATCGTCAAGCCTACGGCACAATTCGGTTATGTTTAACCAATGACCAGAAGTACTTTGTCATGAAGGAGACTATGGCAGTGAGTCTCTGGAAGAAGCTGGAGGACAAGTACATGACGAAAAGCATAGAGAACCGACTCTACCTGAAGAAGAAGCTCGTTCGTTTCCTAGTACAAGAAAGGTATTTCTATGATTGAGCATTTGGATAATTACAATAAAATTCTCACCGATTTACAAAATTTAGATGTTGAAATTAGCGATGAAGATAAGGCACTACTGTTGTTAAATTCTCTACCTGATACATATGAACATTTAACCACAACTCTGTTATATGGTAATGATGAGCTTAAATTCATAGACGTTTCTAATGCTCTGGTGAATAATGAGTATGGGAAGAAAGATCAACTTGATCACAGAGAATCAAGATCAGAAGCGCTGACTGTTGCCCGAGGCAGGGCAAACAACAGAAGATCTGTAGTACCTAGTGAGCGTGGTAAATCTCGCTCAAAATCAAGAGGAGCATTCCGCTCGAAGCCAAGTGGAGAATCATCATACAGACGTCCTGCGAAGGACGAGTGTGCCTACTGTCACCAGAAAGGGCACTGGAAGAAAGATTGTCCAAACAAGGACAAATCTAATATGAATGTTGCAGATAAAGCTGATGATGGGGAGGATTCAGCTTTTACAGTTTCATCATCAAACAACCATTCTGATCGATGAATTATGGATTCCGGCTGTTCTTATCATATGTGTCCCAACAGGTAGTGGTTCTCAAGCTTTCAAGAGCTTGACGGAGGAGTTGTCCTTATGGGCAATGACAACACCTGCCAGACGGAAGGGATATGAACTATCCGCTTGAAGATGCACGATGGTACAATCAGACGACTGACAGACGTCAGATATGTTCTTGATATGAAGAAGAACCTCATTTCACTAGGGGTCTTAGACTCCAGCGGTTACAAGGTGACCATGAAAGATGGAGTCCTGAAGGTTGTACGA
This sequence comes from Dipteronia sinensis, assembly GCA_033220585.1. NCBI lineage: Eukaryota > Viridiplantae > Streptophyta > Magnoliopsida > Sapindales > Sapindaceae > Dipteronia > Dipteronia sinensis. The sequence continues at coordinate 77,531,222 of CM065637.1, read as the reverse complement.
GGTGCATTCTTGGCAATGAAAGGTACTCGATAGATAATCTATATTTTCTGAAAGGGTACACAGTCACAGGGAGAGCAGCCGTCTCCAGCAGTCCGACGATGAGTCATCTGATACTTCTAGACTCTAGCACATGCGCTTAGGCATGTCGGTGAGAAGGCTTTGCAAGGTTTGGTGATGCAAGGTTTGGTGAAGCAAGGTCTCCTGAAAGGTGTAAAGACAGGTAAACTTGCTTTCTGCGAGCATTGTGTCATGGGCAAACAGACAAGAGTGAAGTTCAGCACCGCTATTCATCGTACAAAAGTAACACTGGATTACGTTCACACTGATGTTTGAGGGCCTTCCAAAAATGCTTCATTGGGAGGTAAACATTATTTTGTGATGTTTATTGATGATTTCTCCAGGTATGTTTGGGTATACACCATGAAGCATAAATATGAAGTTCTGGATATCTTTCTTCAATGGAAGAAGATGATTGAAAACCAGACAGGCAGAATGATTAAAAGGCTCAGATCAGACAATGGCGGGGAATACAAATCAGATCCTTTCATGAAATTTTATCAGGATGAAGGGATAATCAGACACTTTACAGTTCCCGGAACACCATAGCAGAACGATGTAGCAGAACGGATGAACCGTACTTTGGTGGAGAAAGTTCGATATATGCTTTCTCAATCCGGCCTGAGAAAGACATTCTAGGCAGAGGCTTTGGTGTATGCCTCTCATATAGTCAATAAACTACCTGCTTCCGCACTTAATGGGACAACTCCCAAGGAGGTATGGTCTGGACAACCTGTTTCGGATTATGATCGATTGCATATATTCGGATGTCCAGCATACTTTCATGTTACAGAATCCAAACTGGATCCTAGGGCCAAAAAAGTTATTTTCTTGGGCTTTAGTGAAGGAGTTAAGGGATTCAGACTATGGAATTCCGAGTCAAAGAAGATCGTCTTAAGCCGAAACGTTACCTTTGATGAATCTGAAATGCTGAAACAAATACATCCAGACACAGAGAATGAGAATCCAAATTCTCTACGACAAATGGAGTTTGAGACTCCTAAGAAGTCAGAAAAGGCTTCTCCAACAGTCAACCATCCTGATGATGATTCTGATAGTCAGGACGAGATATCAATTGAGGTGGAGGCTTTAGAACCATTATCTGAGATAAAACAACAGCAGAATCCATAGCCACTAGCAGACCGAAACGAGACATTCGGATGCCCGCCCGCTACACAGACATGGTAGCATACGCTCTTCCAGTAACTGATGATGATGTTCTGTACACCTTCAGAGAGGCTGTGCACTATACAGACAATGTCAAGTGGAAGAAGGCGTTGGATGAGGAGATGCAATCAATTCACCAGAATGAAACTTGGAAATTGACACAACTTCCAAAAGGAAAGAGAGCTATATGGTGCAAATGGGTCTATGCCAAGAAAGAAAGTACTCATGGCAAATACAACATCAGATACAAAGCCAGATTAGTAGCGAAATGCTACGCACAGAAGGAAAGAATATACTACAATGATGTATTCTCACATGTTGTCAAGCATTCGTCTATTCGGATTCTATTGGCTTTGGTTGCACATTTTGATCTAGAGTTAGCTCAACTCGACGTGAAGACTGCATTCCTTCATGGTACTTTAAACGAGGAAATTCACATGTCTCAGCCAGAAGGGTTCAAAGTTCCAGACCGTGAGAACTGGGCTTGTAAGCTGAGTAAGTCCTTATATGGATTGCAGCAGTCACTGCGACAGTGGTACAAATGGTTTGATAGCTTCATGATGACTCAGAAGTACACACGCAGTCATTTTGATCACTGTGTATACTTTCACAAACTCCAAGATGGTACATTTGTCTATTTGCTCTTATATGTGGATGATATGCTGATAACAACTAAGAGCAAGGTGAAGATCGACAGGCTGAAGGCTCAATTGAGCTCAGAGTTTGACATGAAGGATCTTGGAGAGGCCAAGAAGATTCTTGGTATGGAGATTAAAAGGGACCGAGCAAAAGGTACCATTTGTTTGACACAGACTCAGTATTTGAAGACTGTACTTCAGAGGTTTGGCATTGATAGCAAGTCTAAACCTGTAAGTACACCGTTGGCTCCATATTTCAAACTGAGTGCACTGATGTCACCGACTACTGATGATGCAAAAAGAAAATGGATCATGTTCCATATGCAAATGTTGTTGGGGCCTTGATATATGCAATGGTGTGTACGAGACCCGACATTTCACACGCCGTAAGTATGGTGAGCCGTTACATGCACAATCCTGGTAAAGGCCACTGGCAAGCAGTGAAATGGATTCTACGGTACATTTAGTGTACTGTAGATGTTGGTTTGAAGTTCGAGAGAGAGCAGACAATTGACAAACATATCGTAGGATATGTTGATTCTGATTATGCCGGTGATCTTGACAAACACCGATCTACTACTGGTTATGTGTTCACTATAGCAGGAGGACCAGTAAGTTGGATATCAACTTTACAGTCAACATTGGCTTTATCTACAACTGAGGCAGAATAAACGGCTGTAACAGAAGTTTTCAAAGAAGCCATTTGGTTTCATGGTTTGATCAGGGACTTGGGTATTGTTCAGGAAAACATGGAGATTTTCTGCGATAGTCAGAGTGCCATTTGTTTGGCAAAGAACCAGGTCCATCATAATCGCACCAAGCATATAGACGTCATGTTACAACTTTATTCGGGAAATAGTAGATGAAGGGAATATTCTACTTCAGAAGATCGGAACTACAAACAATCCTGCAGATATGTTAACAAAAGTGGTAACAGGGATCAAGTTCCAACACTATATGGACTTGATCAATATCTCTCGAGCTCGTAGCGCCTAAAGGGCGTAATGGAGGCAGCATTGATTGGTGGATTCTTGCCAATGTGGAGATTGTTGACAAATTGGCTCAACCTCCACCTACCACCTCCTTCAACTACCACCCACCAACTTCTTGAAATTAATATTGTTGATTATGGGGAAAAACCAAACCACTATGTTGAAAATGAGGGAGGTTTGTCTTTGTCTTTCCTCTATAAATAAGACCCTCAACAAGGCAAGAATGGGAGAGAAAATAAGCAGCAGAGAAGCAAAGCTTCTAGAGAGAGTTTTTGAAAGAGTTGAGAGAAATTCTGTTTTGTATTTGTATAATTTCTCAATAACATCAGTTTACTGCCTCCCGTGGACATAGACAATTTGCTGAACCACGTAAATATTTGTGTTTGTGTGTTGTGTACATTTTCTATAGAATTTTCTGGCCATTTCCATAACATAATTTTAGTATATTCTTTCACAATTAAGCATATCTACGATGATTAAAACATCAAAACTTGGATTTACATCTAATAATCTCCACTCGTAAGCATCAAAAATCAAATTTTCTACATATCATTCTATTTATCAATTCCAATTTCATAAATTTTATACTGCAATTTATGAGATTGAATAAATTTTCTCCATTCTCACTATCCAAAATCATCTTCTAATCTTCATATATGATCCAATATCCATTCGATACCTCCCATAAAAACAACAATGCCAGCTGAATCGGTTTATATAAAATCACATGTATTATAATTTAAAGACAAACAATTATTAAGCCAAAAAAAAAAAAACGAACCTTGACGCAGAGAGGAGAGAACAGTCATGGTGATTAGAATTGTTGGAAGCTAATTCGCGGTAGAGTCGAGGAAGCGATTGCCGTCGATTGCGAGTTGATTTTTAGAACAAAAATTCAACGGGAAATTATATGTTCGTATGAGTACGACGTGTACAATATAACAAGATAGAGTTGGCACGCAAATTTTTTTTTTTCTCCTTAATATTATATTATTTCTATTTTTTAAGTAATATATTATATTACTAATATTATATTATTACGAGACAGTTAGAGCCTCATCGATATTTTGAATTTTTCCATTTAATACTTAATAGCATTTAATGTATGTTATTAAAAGTATCTTCAATGCAAGCATGATTTGTAAAAAAAAAAAAGATGCTACGTAGGATAAATAGACAATCTTTAAATAATTATGTCTCCAATGCAACCGTGCATATCCAACCTCAAGCTGACGTGACAAAAAAAAATAGACATTGTCGACCGTCCACTTTCAGACGGCATATTGCACATCCTTTTTTTAGGTTGATTCAGTAAACATTGAAAATTGACATTAAATTTTAATCTATTTTTGGTAAATAAATAAAATAAAAAAGAAAATAGAAAATAAAATTGGATACGTCATTAAAACAAAATGTGTTTTAAACGGAAGTATTGCAGATCAAATTTTAAGTTGGTTGGTCTATCAAGTCTATATTTATGCCACATAAGAAACAAGTCTCTTGACATTGTTGTCATGTCAACAATTATTCATATACAAGCCATTTTGCCATCGGATATGCTCTAAGTTGTTCCAATTGATTTTTTAAGTTATAAAATCACTTAATGGGCTCTTAAAAATACTTTTTATAAAAAGTGAAAATTTTTCACTTTTCACTTAATGAAAAATGACTGAAATAAATATCAATTTATTACTTCCAAATTTATCCTTACAAATAGTATTTATTTTCAATTTACTCTTCTCTTACTCCCCTTAACTATATTAATTTTATTCTTCTTCTCAATATTTAAAAAACTTTAGCAGCCACTTTTAAAAAAAAATTGATAAAGATATAGATCTCATTATAAATTTATTATTATTCCACATATATAGTTTAAATATTGTACGGATTATTAATAGCCGACTCTAGTATACTGTTATTTCTTAAACTAAACTTCAATTAATTTGTTCAATTTTTATACTCTAAGGGTTATATTTTATATGGTAATTGTTTTTTAAAAAAAATTGTTATTATATTATTAAATTAATTTTTTAGTTGTCTTTAATATATTAAAATATAAATATATAACAAATAATAGTTGAAAGAGTATAGATGTAAAAGTATTTATTATAATATATTTGTAACTTAAAAAAAAACAAACAATTTATCACTTATATTCAGTTTGCAGTGAAAAATAACAAACATGTTTTTTAGTTTCAGTTTTCAACCACTATTCAGTCTTTAGTATAATTCAGCACTGTTCGGTATTCAGACGAAAAATCAAACGCAACCTTAAACAAGTTAAAAATTCGAATAATAAGAGGATTAGGATCATTAAACAAAACTCCAAATTTAATTGCTGTATAGATAGACATAATAACATTTTATGTAGATATAGATTTTATTTTTAGAGAGAAAAAAAAAAAAGAATTGAACGCTGATTATGCTTAATTTATTCATTTATCATTAATAGAGGATCACCTAAAATATGGGAAGTAAGATTTGTGCGGATAGTTTTTTTTTTAAAGTATTAAATAAATTTGAGACTTTTAGACCAACCTCATATTCGTCTTATGACAATTTGATTAAGCAATCAATAGATGATGAATATAATAATGATAAGATTGGTTCAGCAGTTAAGTCTCTTACACTCACATTAGGAGGTTATGGGTTCAAATCTCTTATCTATCAGAAAACCTAAATTACTGTAATATTTAAAAAAAAAGAGTATAATAATATCATAATTAATATATATTTATAAGTTTGTGAAATTAATCAATTATCATTTATCGCCTTGCACAAACATACAAACAGTCAAATATACATTAATTATGAATTAAATAATGTATAAGTTAATAATTGAAATGAGCTATTCATTGGTTGACGTATTTCAAAAAATATTATTCATTGGTTGATGAGCCGATGGGCCGCATTATCAATACAGTTTAAACAGGCCCATTCTAAAAAATGTTTGGGGGCTCAGCCCAATGGACTCCACCGATCATAAAACGCTGTCGTTTCAGGCAGCAAGTAAAGCGCGTCTCACACCCTTTAATTCCTTTTGTTCCTCTAACAAAGAATCATTAGTTGTCATTTTTTATGTTTGTGTACGTATCTATATATAGTTGGTTGGTTATCAGATGGAGAGAAGCTTATCATTCAAAAAAGAGATTTAAAATCCGTAATTCATGATCTTATTTTGTTACTTGATGGTTTTGAAAAAGGAAACATGACTAAGGATGGCAATTTTATCTAGATCCGTGAGTATCGGACCGAACCCAAACCATATAGGTCAGGTTTGGATCTTCACATTCGGGTTATAGGTCAGGTCTAGATCTAAAATCAAGGGCCCCATTTGGGTTCAGGTTCGGGTCCGGTCTAGGTCCAGTTAAAAACCCGGACCCAAACCGTGTACGCGACTTCTTAACAAAAGCAGGTAATGCATTACCTACGACACAATTAGATTTGCCAGGTTTGGTCCTTTGTCTGTTAGTTATATTTGGGTAATGCTTGAAGTTCGCTCATTTTTACTTTTCTTTTGATTGTTTGATATTCTAGTTGTTTGGTTGGTGAGAAAATGTAGGAAAAGGAAGAAGTCAAGACTCAAGAGTAGTGGATGCTTGTCTAGACTCGTGCTTATTTATCATAGAGTTAGCAGTCCAAATTAAGTGAATAAAAAGGACACTTCAAATCTCAAAATTTTCTGTTTTAAACAAAAAAACCACTGCACAAAAACTTCAAGTAATGATTTATTACTATATTCTTGTCAAATATCTCTCTAACACTTATACTGTATATTACTGAAGAATTGGTGTGGGCAGTGTGGCGCTCACTTTTTAGTACTCTTTAGTCTTTCCCTATCAGAATGATTTATCACAATAAGAGGAAATGCTTTACTTGAAGTGACATGTTGAATCTGGTAAGAGACATTATTGGTTGTAGGTAGCAAGGAATTGAGATTGAAAATTTTAATGATGGCATAATAATGGTGATGATTTCCTGCTTCAAAAGTGTGTTCAGTTGTTTTCTTGCCCCAAGATTCTGGTTAGTCCATTTCAGTTTCTTCTAGGTGCTGTCCAAGCCCTAGTTTGTTGATATACTCTAACAATAGTTCAACAACTTGAAGAAGGCAAGATGCAGTCCTGTAACTACAATTGATATTGGAAGCAGAGTTGAGACTCAACTGCACAAAATCAATGCTGACAGAGAAGCTATGCAAGCGCCTGGAGAATAGAAGGGAATCGGAAGAGGCTGAGGCTGAGAGATTAGCTCAGGAAGAAGGGCATAACTTGTTTTAGAATTATGATAATTTTGATCTCTTTGTATATATCACTGCAGCCTTAGCTAAGTAGCACTGATGAGTACTACTTTTGTTCAAATTCTATTTGTTCATTCATTCATTTCTCTGCCTGATTCAGTTTCTGTATTAGACAATATGGAAAATAAAGGCTCACTGCTTTTGCTTCACAAATAGCATATATGTGGATGCCATGGCACTTTAATCTGTTATATATACAGTGTATAAGGTGATTTTGGGTGGAAGTTCGTGTGATCAAAATTGTTGATTGATTTATTTTGTTCGAACTGTTTGAATGTATGACGATCAATAATGCTTAAGGTAGGTGTTGATGCTAAAATTTGGGTGTGTTTGAATGCACTATGAGATAAGCTTTTTATTAACCGAGCTCAAGCTTGGGTAATCACTTTTCCTTGATGAAAAAAAAATTATGGTAGATAAATTGAATTAAACCTTATAAAAAGTTTGGTTATATTATTACATTCACTTGAAAATGATTTTGAAAATATTCTACCAGACACGTTTTAAGTGTTTTCCCGTTTTCAAGTATTACCACCAGACGTGTTTTTTATATTTTCATTCTATGAATATCGTTTTCAACAATTGCTACCAAACACGTTTTCGAATTCAAAAAATACAAAAACCAGTTTTTCGAAAGCAAATAAAAACGAGAAAACAAAAACACAAAAATGAAAACGTTACCAAACATCCCCTTAATTTAGTAACAAGTAGGGATGTCAATGGTATGGGTCAAATACGGATTTTCTATTACCATCCCCAATACCAATTTGTATGAGAAATATCATCCCCGATGAATACCCACCTTAAAATAAACGGTGCGGGTTCGAGGATTCCCCATTAGGGGATCGGTTTTTTGTCTCATACCATCCCCATCCCATTAAAGCATTTTTTATGCGTTTTTGATAAAGATCATATAAATATTATTGAGTAATATGAAAATAATAGTGTGAAGGGCATATTATATATAATGATATTGAATGGAGCAGTGTTTCAATGGAGGCAAAAAAATGAAAAAAAAAATAGTGAGAAAATTATGTTAGTTTGAGGGAAAATATGAAGGAAATGTATGTTTATATATATATATATATATATATATATATATATATATATAAATATATTTATTTATTTATTGATAGCGGGTACGAGGACGGGGCGGGGCAGGGATTTAAAATTCCGTAACCGTACCGAAATTAAATCGGGGATTGAAAAAAATACCGGCATCATACCACAACTTAAATGGTACAGTTAAAACCGCCATTAACGGGACCGGTCCCCACGGGTCCCCGGACCAATGAGTAATTTTGACATCCCTAGTAACAAGGGAGGGCTAAGAAACCCAGAAAAAAAAAAAAAAAGCTAAGAAATAGCTTTCAGAAGAACATTAACAACCTCAGGAGGAGGGGATTCAAAGAAATGCAAACCAATCTCCAGTTTATGACCCAATTTCGCCATCGCATCCACAACCCTGTTCCCTTCCCTATACTCATGAATAATAGAACAACACCACTCAGCATTAATAAGAGCTATACAACTCATAGCAATACTAAACAGAGGATGATTAGCATTGGTATCCATTTTAAGAAGCTGAACAACGGCAAGAGAGTCAGTTGACATGCCTAAACCTAGCATTCCACACCATAGATAGGCCTTCAAGTAAACCCCACATCTCAGCTTCCAAAATACTACCAACACCCTTGTTAATCACAAAGCCTCTTAACCAATTCTTCGAATGATCTCTCAAAACACCTCCTGCAGTAATCACACCCGAAATGGGATCCCGACTACCATCCACGTTGAGTTTGACCCACCCATCAGAAGGAGGCTGCCAAACAATCTCAACCGGAATGGAAGTTTTAACATTGGCATTAACAATAGCATCCATCCAATCTCTACAATATTGATTGATAATAAGATTGGGGGAACAAGGACTAACAAAATCATTGTCAAAAGCCGTCTTACACCTCCACTTCCACAAGAACCACAAAGCACCCACAAATTGCAACCATCTAGGAATGTTATCAACAGTAATCTCACCATCCTTCAAATTGACCATAAACCAGGCATCGAGATCATGGTTATAAGAAACAGACGAAGACATACCTGGAAGAATGCAATCCCAAACCGAGACAGAGTGCTTTCAGAAACGAAAATGATGATCAATATTTTCAGTACCAGCATCACATCTTGGACAAGAAGCCTTAGAGGCCATACCTCGCACAACCCTTTGTTGATTGGTAAGAATCTTACCGTGAAAAAGGATCCAAAGGAAATGCTGCTCTCTAGGCGGAATTTTCAATTTCCAAATCAATCTTCAAAGCCACAAGTTTTTAATTTTATTATACAGTAAATTATCTATTATTATTTTGAATTTTTTTTTTTAATATTTTTAGTTTGACATACCTAACACATCCAATTAATAAACCCTAAAATCTTAATTTTAATTTATTGTATTAAAATAGTTCATCTATTATTATTATTCATTTTTATTTTATCCATTATGTTTTATTGTTTTTCTTTATTTCATTGTTTTGATTTATTTAGAATCAATAATTAAAAGAATAAAACAAATTTAAAAACATTTCTAGTAATATTTATTAATCAATTGTTTTTGTATAAACTTAAAGTGAATTTATTATAAATACAAAACAAAATTTCTTATTATAAAATTAGATTTTAATTTTTTTAAGAATAAATATTATAATTTTTCATTGTTTATGTTGTTTTTCTTGTTATTATTTATTTTTTAATATTGCGTTTCTTGTTTTTATTTCTTTTGAATATAAGATTATTAAGTTCATCTTGAATAAGTATTCTATTTGTTTTATTTTATCTAAAATTATTTATACTATCAATTTGTTTATATAAAAAATCTCATTTTATTATGATTTTAAATTTTAAATATTTTTTTGTTCAAATGCCCTACCTCGTTAAAATTCCTAGATCCATCAATTACACCGCGGGTAGTATATATGAAAAAATAATTTAAATTTGGCATTTTCGTTTCTATATAGAGGGAAGTGGAAGACTCATGATAGTGAAATATGAAAAATAAACTTAATTTTCTTGCACGATAGGAATCTTGCATTGTCACAAACTCACAATATCATTTTAATATTCACCAATTTCTCATTATCAGTTATTGGTTCTTTGATTTCTTCTACTGAATTGTTACTTGCATTTTGAGGAAAAATATTAGGACATTTTGTTTCTATGTGTGGAATTTTGGCTCGTCCATTTTTTTTTTTTTTGAAGTATTACATTATTATATAAATTTAGAATTTTTTAGAAGTAGGATGAGTCGAACCTGTAATTTTATGGTGTAGGTATGAGAGGTTTACCCTCAGACCAACCTCATCTCATCCTTTTATATACATTGAGCTTTATTGTTATTGTTCATTTAAGTACGAGAATAACCTCTCAATAATAGATAAATTAATAAGGTCAGACATCTCAATGAATTATCCCAGCTTGTACTTTCTGACATTCTATTATTAACTTGTATTCATTTAATTCTCTCAAGTATTTGTACATGCCCAAATAAAAAGTACATGGATTTTTTTTTTAAATTCGAACATTATACGGATAACGGATCTGTCGATATTTACACCACATATTCTTGGTCCAAATATTTACTTCCATTCCACCGGATACCTTTTCAGTTTTCTACTCTCAGAAAAGTATTTTCAAACTAAATACTTTAATTTCTCTATTCCTAAAAAAAACAAATCTAATTTTTTTTAAATGACAATTTTTTTTTTGAAAAAACAAAAAATCTAATTTCTTATTTTATATAAGTATATAACCAACTAATTAATAACAATTATTCAAGCTGTTAACTTTTTTTTTTGTACCACTTGAGTGAAAGGCCGGAATATGAGATATTTTCAGCTGAATGCACTGTTACCATATCAACTAGTAAGTGATTAATGTTTTTACATGTGGAAAAACTGGGTCAATTTGCGCAAATTTTTTCTATGTAATAAGACTTATGAAACATTTAGAATTTAGTGGAAATAAGGAAAATGTTATTCAACCCCATTAACTTCACTCATGTACGACTGAATGATTCAACTTGTATGAAAAATTCCTCGTAAAAACTAAGAACCATTATAAATATCCATCAAAATATGAACTACAATTCACAGCCAAACCATCTGCTACTTCAATTCACAACAATGGCGTTCAAATCTTTTTCTCTTCTCTCCTTGGCTCTCCTTGTCCTCCTGTCTCTCATGTCTGCTCACTCAGTCTCATCAGCAGACAGCACTAAAAAGAAAACCCCAGTTGAGTTTCTGAAACATCTTCAAGGATGTCACAAGGGTGACAAGGTTAAAGGCGTCCTTCAGCTCAAGAAATACCTCCATAAGTTTGGTTACTTGGATTACAAGAATTCCAAGAACCGAACCCACGAAAACGATGATCATTTTGATGAATTGTTGGAGTCTGCTATCAAAACTTACCAGCACAATTTTAATGTCAACACCACTGGGGTTTTGGACAGGAAAACGTTGTTGAAAATGGCGATGCCTCGGTGTGGAGTTGCAGATATTGTTAATGGCACAAATTATATGAAATCTGGCGAGAAAGACCACCATCATGACCACCATGGCTCCGTCAACTCTTTCCACACAGTGGCTCACTTCTCTTTTTTCCCGAGACGTCAAGATGGCCAAGTTCACTAACACAATTAACTTATGCATTTCTTCCAGGTAACATGGTAGATTGGTATCTATTGGGGATTCTGTACGAAATAATGTACAGGATCCCGCACCTCATAATACGCGCACAAATATATATAATTTATATCTATAGCAAGTGTGATTTGATATCTATAGCAAGGGTGATTGATTGTTTTTTTTTATGTACGGCGAAACCAGCTTTTTTTATATAAATAAAAATTGATTGTTAAAACAGTATCATTTTGATCAATAATATACTGTAAGGGTTTGATCAAAGTTTTTTTGGTTTTGGCGAGTTTTGATCAAAGTTTTCTTTTGTAGGGACTAGAGGTGATGCAATGGAACCTGTGGCACGAGCTTTTCGGACATGGTAAGGGAATACACACTTCACATTCTCAAGAGTTCAAGATTGGTTTCGCCAGTGGTGATCATGGAGATGGGTTCCCGTTCGATGGACCAGATCAAATCCTTGCTCATGCATTTGCACCCAACGATGGGAGGCTCCATTATGATGCGGACGAGCAATTGGCTGTGGGTGCTGCCCCTGGTTCGAATTCGTTCGACCTGGAAACTATTGCATTGCATGAAATCGGTCACCTTCTTGGACTTGGACATAGCAAAGTTGAAGGAGCTATCATGTATCCTTCCATCTCTAATGGAGTGACCAAGAGGTTGCATCAAGATGATATTCGAGGTATTAGGGTTTTGTATAACAAGTGATCAAGTATAGAGTTGGAAGTTTTAGATAATAGTGTGATATAAGAATAGATTAAAGTTGTGAATAAATTAGCTGCATATATACTTAAATAATTGAAGGGGAGATCAGAAGACAGACAAGAGAAAATCTCAGTGTAGCTTTTCTGCTTGTGTAATACTATAATAATGATTTTGCTTTTAGAATTTCTTCTTAATTACGTGGGTTGTTCTCGTGAGAGATCATGAACTCTTAAAATTATATAAGTCCATTGATGAATTGAATATTGTAAGGAGATATGCCTACACGATTAAAAAATGAATTCCTTGAGAGAGCAAATAGTTTGTGAAGTGCATAAAAAACCGAATTAAAGTGGGAAGCCCGGTCCATATCACATTAGCACGACAGAGATCAACTTTTTTATTCATTTATGTTTAATAGGAAGATGTTGATCGTTTGATTTTCAATTAGAAATAGCTTTGATAGGATTATCAAAATATTCAAAAACTATTTTAAATGATAGGATTACAATAGGCATTTTAATGTTATTAAAAAAACTCAAAAAGAACTACTTAAAAAAGTCTAAAATTTGAGTTTTTCCAAATAGAGGTAAAACAATTTTTTCAATCATTCAAACAATCTACTGAGTAACAACTAAACGATATAAAAAAATTTGAAAAGAGTTTAACCGGTAGACAAGCTCTTCCAAACGGACACAGTAACTTTTTTATTCATTTATGTTTCCAATCCATAAAGAATTTTTATGCGTAAATTATTCTATATTAATTGGATTACACGAATTTTCTCAATAAGAAGACTATCTGTCAATATACAAGTGCAGAGAGTGTGTGCAATCACAGGCGGCTTCGATGTGTGTGCAATCACAGGCGGCTTCGATGCGCTGAGGACGCCGGCTTGAAGCTGGCGATGCCAGTGATTTCTCTGCCGGTGACCAGGGTGTTAATATCATAAGTGCCTTCATAAGTGTAGATGGGCTCCAAATCACAGAATGCCTGTAATGTCATTCAAAACAGACCGTAAATAACCTAAATGTTAAAATAATTGGTTCAATATATAGGCACGCTCTGTCTTTCTAAAAGAATTAGCTTGATTAAACATGAATTACATCTAGTTTATCATAAAAACCAGTAACAATTAAAACCTAAATCTACTACAAATTTCTTAGTGAAGAACAATTAAATAAAAAAGACCTTTGCAACCAGAAAATCAGCCAAAACTCCATTGCCACCAAGTAATTCACGTCCAAGAGAAATTGTTTCCCTAGCCTTTGAGCTGATCCAAGCCTGAAAGTTATATTATTTTTCAGGGCTATGAAGCACTGCAGAGAGGTCAAATTTATTACAAATTTATTACCTTTGCTAAGCTGGCTTGTCCGTGGGTCATGTTACCCTTATCATACAATTTGCAAAGGCGCCAGCCAACAAGAGTCATTGCTTGGACATTGCCCAGCATTTGAACAAGTTTCTGTTGGTTGAGTTGGAAAGCTGCCAACGGTGCTCCAAACTGTTTTCTCTCCTTCAAATACCTTTGAATAACATAAATTTCAAGTCCATAATGAAATCTCAAAATAATTAGGCATACAAGAGAAGAATGGCAGACTGTATTACCTGTGACACATATCATAGACGCCCATTGACATACCGACAGGTTGCCAGGCAACCATTATACGTGAAACAGCCAGAACCTGTATTGAAATAGTAGTATTTAATTAGATGGCTTAATGGTAAGATTTTATAGCAGTATGTTGACAAAAAGAAAGAACCAACAATATACACGATGCTTGCAAATTTCCCATAATTACTATAGACACAGAGAACATAATGTTGAATAAAAAATTAAGAAATCTTTCTTCCAAGGAGTAAAAAGGAAAAATGGTCAGTAAACTTTCTTTGGCAGTAAAATGCTTACTGCCAAGGAGTGGTAGTAGCATGTTATGATAACAGTTTCACTTAAGCTGCCATATAGGTGAACTAAAGATTTAAAGAGTTCTATTTATTCATCTTTGTATCCACCAAGCCTACCAAAGAAGACATTTTCTATAAAATTACAATCTCCCAGAGTGTAGATGATCATGAAATAGCACATAGTATAGAAAATAAATAAATAAATAATGACAAGATAATTATTTATGAAAACTAGCTAGAAGAACACCTTGTTTGTATCCTGGAAAGAATTGACACCAGTTAGTCTGTCCTCATCAGGTACAAATACTTTCTTTAAGAGAATGTCTCCATTTTGCACAATCCTTAGACCAATTTTGTTTTCTATTTTAGTAGCTGTTAATCCAGGAGCATTCTTCTTTACTATATAACTGAAACAAAAAGCAAAAAATACTCTACATGTTAAGGAAACGAGCATTCCGGTGAACAAAACCAACTATTACACATAACTTGCAAATAAAAAGCTTGTAGAACATGCATATTAATCTAAGTTTGAATGTATGTTATAAGACAACAAAAAGCGTCAATGTTTATCTTCCAAGTAAATTAGAGAAGATGATTTGAGGTTCCAATCAAGTGCTAAGTAGGTGCCTTGACAATGAGATTCCAACATTTGAAAGAAAAATGGAAGACAGTTTCCTACTTTTCATATGACCTTTAACATACCCATTTATATGATTTGTTGTGGTATTCCTTGCAAAAATAATTAACAAATCTGCAAAGGTACTGTTTCCTATCCAGCGCTTTTGGCCCTCAAGTATCCAACCTCCTTCAACCTGATCATCAGAGGGCACGGAATAATATGACATAGCAAGAACCCAGTTGCTTTTATGAATAGATTGTGTGTATGTATGTATGTATATGTATATATATATATATATATAAACTAAACATAAATATAAGAGGTTGAGAGCTTGGACCTTTGTTGCGGTTGTTCTCAGAGAACTTGCATCACTTCCATAGTCAGGTTCAGTCAAAGCCTTGAAGAAGATATTTGAATTTTTTGTAGTTCAATTTTATCAGAACCAACAGTTTCCAGATACCATAAAATACCGAAAGCAAACTACTTACCCAACAGCCGACGGTGTTTAACTGTGCCATAGAAGGTAAATATTTCTGCTTCTGTGCTTCTGACCCACAGAGTGCTATTTTTGACATTCCAGACAAGTTATACAAGGTCAAGGTTTGTCACAGCTTTTGTTTAAACCAAACCCAAAAGGGAGAAAAGGTCCAACAAATAACATATTATTGGAGAAAGAAGTTACATCAAGATCTCACCAATAGTAAGCATTGCCAGACAGGAATGCACAGAAAAGAAAGTACAACAACTCGCATCAACTCTAGCAATTTCTGCCACAGCTACTTGCAGATGCAGTAATAGAGTGACCAGGACACCCATAACCCTGAGTCACAAGAAGTTCAAAATTCAACTCACTACATTTTCTACCACAGGAAGCAGAAAAAAGTAACAACTATACCAGATGTATAAAGTACCTTGATCGTACCACCAGCAATATGCAGGGCAGCAATCTTCGGAACTACATGAAACGGAAACTCAGCCTTCTCCCAGTACTGGAATAAAAAGAAAATACATATAATCTCTTTCTTTGTAAGCATACAATTGCAGCACATTAAATCAATGCCTAAAAACCAACAGTTAGATGTTATACATGCAAACAAAGACACTGTTATATTTCAAAAAGAAGCTGTTAGTGACATGAGAAAGACACCTTTGTCATTATTGGTGCTATATCTTTTTCCATACACTCCCTTACTTTCATCCGAATAGCTCGCTCTTCAGAAGTCAATAGATCATCAAATTGGTAATAATCTGATGCTGTAACATTCAAATACCAAGACATGAAAATGCAAAAAAAAAAAAAAAAATAAATAAATAAAAGGGTTCTGGCTGAAGTCAGCATACAAATAGAACTTGCAACAAGCTAAAGTGCAGGACGGTCTACCAAAATTATACCATAGATCGAACAAGGAACATAATTCAGATTATCTACCAAAACTCATAATTCTAGATATTTAATCTCCCAAGATTAAAGTTGACAACACAATGACATAATTCATGCCCAACTCAACAAGTTTTAGCTGCATCGATATTGTAGCAAATATAGATCAATTAGATCTAATCCAATCCAATCCAATCCATAAAATTCACTAGCGTGACTGAAGATGCTCTGTGATTTGATCATCATTCTTACCACAAGGAGGAAACTGGGACACTGGAGTTGCTTGAGGGAATGCAACAGAAACATCCAATGCAGGTAAATTGAAATAAGAACTTCTTGCATTTTCGTCAACCTCATCTGTGCCAAATCAATGATAAGTAAATTAATTATACCTTTCATCGCACAAATTCGATCATAAAGCAGCTAAACAACGCTAAAAGCACATGTTATTTCCCCAAACAAATAACGAAATCGCTAAAACCAGCTGAAATATATATATATATATATATATATATATATATATGTATATATGTAAAACAAATAGCCTTTCGAATTAACTCTCTGTATCCATATTTTTAGCATATTCTTTCACAATTACGCATATCTATGACGATTAAAATCATCAAAACTTGGATTTACATCTAATAATCTCCACTCGTAAACATCAAAAATCAAATTTTCTACATATCATTCTATTTATCAATTCCAATATCATAAATTTTATACTGCAATTTATGAGATTGAATACATTTTCTCGATTCTCACTATCCAAAATCATCTTCTAATCTTCATATATGATCCAATATCCATTCGATACCTCACATAAAAACAACAGTGCCATCTGAATCGGCTTATATAAAATCACATGTATTAAAATTTGAAGACAAAAAATTATTAAGCCAAAATAAAAAAACGAACCTTGGCGCAGAGAGGAGAGATCAGTCATGGTGATTAGAATTGTTGAAAGCAAATTCGCGGTAGACTCGACGAAGCGATTGCCTTCGATTGCGAGTAGAATTTTAGAACAAAAAATCAACGGGAAATTATATTTTCGTATGAGTATGACGTGTACTAGATAGAGTTGGCACGCAAATTTATGTTTTTCTTTTCTTTCTTTAACATTATATTATATCGAGACCGTTGGATAAGTTAAAAATTCGAATAAAAAGATAAGCAGAGGACGTCAGATTAACGAGCTTGAGGAATTTAGTATATGACTGTAAGATCAACGGTTCGAATTCTACCGATGATAAAAGTTTTAAAAAGATATCTGATTTTGAATCAATAGATATTATATTTAATAAATTCAAGATTTTGTAGACAAACCTTATATCGTCTTTTTAAGTCATATTTTGAATTCTAATTGGCATGACAATTTGATTATGTAATCAATAGATTATGAACATAATAATAACATAAATAAGATGATGTTGGTTTAGTAGTTACGTCTCTCACATCCACACCACGAGAGGTTGTATGTTCGAATTTCTCCTGTATCCAGAAAACTCGAATTATTGTAATAATTTAAAAAAGAGTATAATAATATCATAATTAATATATATTTATAAGTTTGTGAAATTAATCAATTATCATTTATCGTCTTGCACAAACATACAAATAGTCAAATATGCATTAATTATGAATTAAATAATGTATAAGTTAATAATTGTAATGAGCTATTCATTGGTTGTATTTCAAAAAAAATTATTCATTGGTTGATGGACTGATGGGCCGTATTATCAAATAAAGTTTAAACAGGCCCATTCTTAAAAACGTTTGGGGGCTCAGCCCAATGGACTCTACCGATAATAAAACGCTGTCGTTTCAGACAGCAAGTAAAACGCGTCTCAGTGTCTCACACCCTTTGATTCCTTTTGTTCCTCTAACAAAGAATCATTAGTTGTCATTTCTTATGTCTGTGTAAGTATCTATATATAGTTGGTTGGTTATCAAATGGAGAGAAGCTTATCATACAAAAAAGAGATTTTAAATCCGTATTTCATGATCTTGTTTTGTTACTTGATGGTTTTGAAAAAGGCAACATGACTAGAGATGGCAATTTTAACCGGACTCGTGAGTATCGAACTGAACCCGAACTGTATGGGTTAGGTTTGGATCTTCACATTCGGGTCGCAAGTTGGGTCTAGATCTAAAATCAATGATCCGATTCGGGTTTGGGTCCAGTCCAGGTCCGGTTAAAAATCCGGACCCGAACTGTGGACGCAACTTTTTAACATGGTGTATAAAATTATAAAGTGTGAAAATAGTAAGAAAAACGAGCAAGAGCTGAGTATTTGAAAGACTACACAACCTGTTTGACAAAAGTTCTAAAAGAAAAGGAAAACTAAAACATAGAGTTTTTCGGAAGCCATTAATGGCTACTCTGAGATTTTTCTATATTGAAGAATATGATGATTACAAGCCATGAAGCCAATACACACACTTCACGTGAGTTTCTTCTTTTATATCACAAGTTGCTTACAACTAACGTTACCTAACTTCTAACAACTTCTTTATAATTAGAAAATTACATTTAATGAAAAGCTGACACCTCAACTTTTGTAACTGACTCAACCACCTAAACTGACCACTAGAATTAATTGTTGTTTCTACGTGTGGAATTTGGGTCAATTGTTAAGATTTTTTTTTTATTTTTGAGAAGGATTTTATCATTAAGATTATTATGAAAGTAGACCTCATATAACATGTTTAGTCAAGAAGATATGATAAACGACCTAAATTACCTTGCCTGCACGATAGGAGTCTTCCATTGATAAATACAAGTCTTTTTTGTTTCTTTGTGTGTAATTCTGGGTCAATATCTTTTTTCCTTGTGTTTCTTTCTTGAATTTCAGGCCTATATATATATATATATATATATATATATATATATGTGGTCAGTTATACCTAAAGATATTATCGTGTGATTTTACTAATTCTCGCTACCTAGAAATAGTGTAAATTTTTTAAAACTAATTCTCAGTAACGAGAATTAGTGAAACAACACAATAATATCATCAAATGTACTTGATCTGATAATTGTTATAAATATAGTGAGTTTCTCATAATAGATCTCTTATTTTAATTTCGACTAAGGATCTTAATGAAAATATATCGATTTTAATGAATTTTGATCTGAATTTTTTTGTGGATGATGAGTTCATTAAAATCTACATATAAACAAAATTTGAGAATTTTTGAATACTATAAATATTTTTCTTGAATTTTTCTATATTTCACATATTTTCCAATGTATTCATATTTAAAAAAATTTGGATAAATAGTTATAGTGTTCGAAAAATTCTCAAATTTTGTTCATATGTAGATTTTATTGAACTTATCATCCGCAAAAACATTCAGATTAAAATTCATTAAATTCGATATTTTTTCATTATGGTTCTTACCGAAATTAAAATAAGGTATCCCAAAATTACTAATTATTATATATATAGTGAGTCTCTCATGAGGGATCCCTTACTTTAATTTAAGTAAGAATCATGATGAAATCATATCGATTTTTATGAATTTTGATCTTAATTTTTTTTGTGAATGATAATTTCATTGAAATATACCTACAAATAAAATTTAAGGATTTTTCAAGCACTAGAACTATTGTTTTGAATTTTCCTATATTTCTCACATTTTTTTTGATGCTTTTATATTTAAGAAAATCGAGAGTTCTAGTGCTTTAAAAATTCTCAAATTTTACGTGTAGATAGATTTCATTAAACCTACCATCCACAAAAAAATCCAAATCAAAATTCATAAAAATCCATATAATTTTATCAAAATCCTTACTGAAATTAAAGTAAAGGATCCCTCATTTGAAAGTTACTATATATATATATAATATTTTTATGCAAATATTGATATTAATTTTAATTATTATTATCATTATAATTTTTAAATATGATACAAACTTCTTAAATAAATAGACAATTATAAGTGACTTGTGATTATGAAATATAGAAATAATTATGTGACTTGCAAATTATGGTTCCTTTGATAATGACAATAAAAATATTTTCCTATTTACGAACTTTCTTTGATGTTGATTCTTTGAATTTTTCTTGGTCTTCAAGTGTAGAATTAAAGGATCATTGGTAATTGTCGTTTTCAATTTTTTTTTCCTTATGTATAAATCAAAAACTAAGAAAACACCTATTTGATGAAAAAAAAATAATTAAATTCATTTACAAAAAGCTATTGATTAACAAAATTACCAGAAAATGAAACCAAAATTTATTCTAAATTTTTCTTCACAAATGATGTAGCAACTCTAAAATATAGCACCAATTCAATCATCTTTTCATCATTCATTTTAATTCTTATAAATTAATTAAACCGTTGTTTTCATATGTGGATATCACTATTACATAACCACTCATATCATATGCATATGAAGTCATTCAACTTATAAGACAAACCGCATCCTTTTCACATTCCTCGTAAGAGCCCTATAAATACCTATCAAAATATGAACTACAATTCACAGAAATATTCTCTGCTACTACAATTCACAACAATGGCGTCCAAATCTTTTTCTCTCTTCTCCTTTGCCCTCCTTGTCCTCCTGTCTCTCCTGTCTGATCACTCAGTCTCATCAGCAGACAGTAAAAAGAAATCCCCAGTTGAGTTTCTGAAACATCTTCAAGGATGTCACAAAGGTGACAAGGTTAAAGGCATCCGCCAGCTCAAGAAATACCTCAAACAGTTCGGTTACTTGAATTACAAGAATACCAAGAACCGAACCCACGAAAACGACGATGACTTCGACGAATCGTTGGAGTCTGCTGTCAAGACTTACCAGCTCAATTTCCATGTGAACTCCACTGGAGTTTTGGACAAGAAAACCTTGTCGAAAATGGCAATGCCTCGGTGTGGAATTGCAGATATTGTTAATGGAACAAACTGCATGAAATCTGGCAACAAAAACCACCATCACAGCCATGGCTCCAGCAGCCCTTTTCACACAGTTTCTCACTACACTTTCATCCCAGGAAATCCGAGATGGCCAGCTTCCCAGACACATTTAACCTACTCTTTTCTTCCGGGTAATTAATTTCGCATGAAGAAATATGAAAATAGAAATTGAATTTTGAATCATTTATACATTATAAATTTAAATATATACTTTTAGTTAAGTTGTTTGTATATATCCTCAATCTCTGTGAGGGGATTCGAGAGTATTGTGTGTAAGGGTGAAACCAGATTCATCGAATTTGGTGGATCTGGGGTCAAATTGAAAAATTAATAAAAATTTAAATAACAAAACATATAGGGTAAGATTTAACTAAAGCTCCCCAACATCATTGTGGCTTCTAAATAATTATCCGGACTGCCTAGCAGTGTTTGATTTAGACGGTTCCCGACAAAATCTCACTATAAAATTTACTAACAATCTATGCATTTTTTCTTACAGGGACAAGAAGTGATGCAATAAATCCAGTTGCAAAAGCATTTCAGACATGGCAAGGGAACACACACTTCAGATTCACAAGAGTACAAGACTCGTCAAATTCTAACATCAAGATCGGTTTTGGGCGTGGTGATCATGGAGATGGGAGGAGGAATGCGTTCGACGGGCCAGGTCGAGTCCTAGCTCACGCATTTCCACCCCCTGATGGGAGGTTCCACTATGATGCAGATGAGCGATGGGCTGTGGGCGCAATCCCGAATTCGTTAGACTTGGAAACTGTTGCATTGCATGAAATCGGTCACCTGCTTGGACTTGGACATAGCGAAGTTGTAAGAGCTATCATGTATCCTTCCATCACTACTGGAGTCACTAAGGGGTTGCATAGAGATGATATTGATGGTATTAAGGCTTTGTATGGAGTCTGAGAGGAATATTATTATCAAGTGATTAGAGAATAAATTAACGAGAGTATTGAGTTGAATACTTAAATCAATGGTGGGGAGAAGAGAAAAATGTTAATTAGTTTATAGTAATGCTACACATCCCACCTACAATCTCACCATTTTCATCTCAACACACGTGGCAGCTGATGTGTCACTTGGTGAGTGAACAAACATTAATTGTTGAGTGAATACATGGATAAGAGAGATAAATATCAATTAATGTGAGTCCACACACCAAGTGACATCTCATCTACCACATGTGTTGGGATGGAAATTATGAGATTGTAGGTGAGATGTTTAGTATTATTCATTAGTTTATGATATAATGGGTTTGCTTATAAATGTTGTTATATATATATATATATATATATATATATATATATATATATATATACGGTTAGATTCCGAGGAAGAAGAAACTGTCAATTATGTACTTTATTATGGGTATTGTAGATCAATAATCAAACGGCATCGTTTAGGATACTGCTTTGATGGGCTCCTTCTAACTATGGGCATAATTATAGGAATTTGTCTATGGGCTTCATATATTTTCTTTTTCTTTTTTTTTGGTCCATTTTAAATTCTGTTTAATTCTTTTCAGAATAAAGAAAAATAATTAATTAAAATTGATTGAATTTATTTTGAACATATATGAACGGATTAATCACAAAGAGTAATACCACTTGATTGAAATTTTTTATCTGAAAACTTATTCTAAATAATATGAGGCGTGAATCAATCTTATGGTAAATGATATAAATGCTAAGTAGTTTTTTTCTTTAAGTACCAGTCTTAAAACAATTATCACATATTAAAAAAAAAAAACCTCTTAAAACAATTAAAATACGCTTGAAAATGACAACACTAGTAGATTTTGTATGAAAATTATTATAAGAGATTGGTTTTCCTTATCTTGACTTTGATATTGGGTTTTGGGAAATTGGATTTTTCCATACAGGGATCGCATGTGAAACAACTGAGATGTTTTGATAAAAGTAGCTTTATGGATTTTGATACAGTTCCAAGAGAAAAGGAAATTGAAGTATTCTATGAACAGAGAGTAAGAGACTCCATTGAAGGAGTTTTAGCTTCGAAGCTTTTGTATTTTATTAATTTCATATCATTACAGAGACCTGGTTTATATACCAGATGATTCTTATCATGCAAATAGCATGACCGTGAATCACGGAATTGATAGCCAATGATATTCATTTATTTAGCCACATCAGCTAGGTGGTTAGTTAACTATAACTAATTATTCTGTTAACACTAACTAACTTCTTAACTAGCTAATTACAAAGTTATCGTTAACTATTAACAGTGAAGCTAATATTTGCTTTCTTTAGACTATTTAATCACAGAATGATCACATGATGATCTGCGTTGTTGATCAAGAGTAGTGACACCAGAATACTTTGTTCTTGGCAACATAGTAGCTACTCTGTTTCTACACTTCAATGAGCTGATCATGCTTGTAGGTTCCTTGAGTGAGCTACTGGTTGTTGTAGGTTGATCAGACAAGTGCATATGCTTATCAGCATGGCCATACAGGAGATCTGAAATTCTAATAAAAACTGAATAAAATGGAGAAATAGAGTCAATATTTTCATTATTAATAACAATGGCACAGCTCTCTGCCCTTGCATATGCCTCCTCTGCATTCTTTTGTTCAAAAATCTGTGCAATCCGGTGCATGATAGATCTAGAGGCATTCTAGTCTTCATGCATTAGATCCACAAATATGCTGATACTTGTGAAATAATAATTTTTTTTAAATGATAACATGTCCAATGGAAAAATTCCTTAAAATATATTTTTTTAACAAAACCTTCAAATAATTATATTAATAAAATAATAATAATAATAAAACTGTGAAAAAATTGAAATAATAATAATAATAATAATAAGTGTCTCTTAAAAAAACAATATTAAAATTGTGTAAAAATATAATAATAATAATAATAATAATAATAATAATAATAATAATGAGATACTAATGAAAAATTAAAAAAAATTTAAAAAAATATATTAAAACATAAAAATAAAAACTTGATTTTTTTGTATTTGATTATGGATTTTTTTAATTGTTAATGGGTTTGCTGTATTATTTTTTGTTTATTTAAGATTTTATTAAATATGTTGTTTTTATTTATTTTAATATGAAGCTAAAATTGTAATTTATCTAAATTAAATAAAAATAAGGGTAAAAGTGTACTTTAACCCATTTTATTAAAGTTGACTATTAACTATTTGATCAAATGGATTAAGGTGGTGAGTTTTGAAAAAAGAGGGACTAAAGTGATGAATATGGTAAGACATTTTAAATGGTGACAAATCGTGAAAAAAATGTGACTTGTGTGAAATTTGCCATATAAAAAATTATAAATACAAATAAAAATTAATCGTGATTCATAAGTTCATAACACTAATTTGAATGTGAAGTTAATAAATTATTTATAGTTAGGGTTCAAATTAAGAGAGCATGGAAATGGGGAAATAGAGGAAAATAATAAATTATATATATATATATATATATATATATATATATATATATATATATATATTAGAGAAAATGGAGATGGGGGACCTTCCTCCCCCATCCCCATTTAAGTTTAGGGATGATTTTCATCACCATCCCTCTCTATTTTTCTATTTGGGGATGGTTTTTTTCCCTTCAATGGAGTTGGGAAAGTGAGGATTTAGGGATAGGGGGAAAAATTCCCATCTCTAAACTGAGCTAACGGAAAAAATGAGACAGTTAAGTAATAATAAAAAGGGTTAATGGTATAGATGCCCCTGAATTATTCGCGTATTGCTGATTTCCCCCCTAAATTTTTAAAATGGTCACTAAACCCTTTGAACTGTTTGAAATTGGCAGCAAGTGACAGAAGGGGTGACGGACGTCTATGGCAAATTACAATTAGATACCCTGATTATATGTATAATTACATTAAAACTGAAAAAAATATAATAATAACACCACATACCCTTTGACCAGTTGACTAATGTCTAAAAAAATTTAAAATTTTTAAAAAATTAATAATAATAATAATAAATATAGTAATAATGATAATAATAATAATAATAATAATAATAATAATAAATAACAACAACAACAACATCAACAATAATAATAATAATAAAATAATAACAATAATAATAACAACAACGACAACAACAATAAAATAATAATAATAATAAATAATAAATAATTTTAAGGGCACGGATATTGACACTCATAAAACTTATTAGTACATCCATTTTTATAAGTACACTCATGTTTAAAATTTAAAAAATAAATATTACTATAAGTACCCATCATAATACCAATAGTACCCTCATTGAAATAAATATATTCATTTTAATATATATTATTTATAAATAATCTTAAATTATTATAACATCCAATTTATAAAAAAAAATCATATTATTTTTGTACTAATAATTTTTATGGATGCCAATATCAGCACCCTAATTTTAATTATAATGGATGGTGGAGATCCAATCTGAAAATTTAGAAATGTAATTTTAATTTTTGTTGTTTTTGTTTTAATTTCCAGATCTCTTCTAACCTAAAACTTTCCATATTTAAAGAAATTGGTTATTAATTTATGTCTTGAATCCCGGCTTATGTGTTACGTTATAAACTACAACCCCAAAACACATGTACTGACTAGTGTAATGGAATTAGAATAGTTATGACTAAATAACTATGACTTTTCAAATATTTTATTATTATTATTATTATTATTATTATTATTATTATTATTATTATTATTATTATTACTATTGTTATTATTATTTTTATTTTTATTTTTATTTTTTATTTTTTATTTTATTTTTATTGTTATTGTTATTGTTATTGTTGTTATTATTTATTATTATTATTATTATTATTATTATTTTGGATATTAGTCAACCGGTCAAAAGGTGTGTGGTGTTATTATTATATATTTTTCAATTTTAATGTAATTATGTATATAATCAAGGTATGTAAATGTAATTTGCCATAGGCGTTCATCACCCATTCTGTCACTTGCTGCTAATTTCAAACAGTTCAGGGGATTTAGTGACCATTTTAAGAACTCAGGAGTAAAATCAGCAATACGCGAATAATTCAGGGGCCATTTATACCGTTAACCCTAAGATAAAAACATCTTATTTCTAAAGCAGCCAGTTGACTACGGACTGGACTTGTTTTTTCTACCGGGGAATGGGCCTGTTTTGTTCTCCTAATAGATGGATTTAAATTTCATGGATTGGGCTTGCTTTCGTATTTTTTGTTGGCTTAAAGCTTTCTTCAGGATTTCTTGTTTTTTTTTTCAAATTGCCTTAGCAACAGATATTATTGATAAAATTTAGAGCAAACAATATGCTGAATACAATGATATTTATCACATCCATTTCCTTAGTGGTTGGAGTCTTAGAGACTTCGAAATGAAGCTACACCAAAAATATTCAAACCTTGATATTATAAATAGAAGTCCACTCCCGTAGAGCATTTATGTACCCACACCCTATCATTATCACAAGACAATGCATACTTGGCCAGAGTATGAGCAGCCATATATTGCAAATACGCCAGACAAACACGCAAGGAATGTCACAAAATAAAGATAAAAGCCTGTGGACATTTGGGTAACAGAAAAAGGTTGATGATTTAAACTATTTCTTGCAGCAATTATGTTTGTTTTCTTTATCTGTAAGGGAAAATGCTTTGCTTCTTGATATGTAAGTAACACTAAAGGTATCATATTCTAGTTCCATAGACCCCTGACTTTAAGAATATTCAAGAACAAATTGCCGATGAACTATGCCTAAAATTTGAAGAGCAGAGTTTATCTAGAAGAGCTGCTCGATTACGTGGTAGGTTGAAGAAAGAAAAGAAGGTCCTTGTGGTATTAGTTAATCTTTGGGCAAAACTTGACCTTGAGGCTGTTGGAATTCCTCTGAGGGAAGAGGAGAAGAGAAGTTCCATGCAAGAAGAAGATCGGAAAGGAAGAAATTATGATCAGAGGCAATGCAAAATATTGTTGACATCTAGAAGTGAAGTTGTATTAAGCAACGATATGAATGTTGAAAAGAATTTCTCGATTAACATTTTATCTCACCAGGAAGCAGAGAATTTGTTTTGGTAGACTGTGGGTGATTCAGCCAAAAAATCTGATTTTGAAACTATCGGAATTGAGATAGTACAGTTCTGTGCTGGATTGCCTGTTGCAATTGCAACAATTGCAAGTGCATTGAAAAATAAAAGTCTTTTTTATTGGAAGGATGCCTTGGATCAGCTAAGGAGGTCGAACCCAAGACGGATCAAAGGGATGGATGCAAATGTATATTCTGCCATAAAATTGAGTTACGATTTTTTGGAGAGTGAGGAAGCAAAATCACTATTTCTACTCTGTAGTCTAAACGATGCAAGTTTCAATATAAGTTTGATGGACTTGTTGAAATATTGTATGGGAATACGATTGTTTCAAGATGTTTCTACAATGAAACAAGGACGAAACAGGCTACACACGTGAATCAATTATCTAAAAGCTTCGTCTCTACTGTTAGATGGTTACACAAATGAGCTTGTTAAAATGCATGATATTATTCATGTTGTTGCCGTTTCAATTGCATTCACAAATAAGCTTATGTTTAACATTCAAACTGTCGTTGACTTGAAAACAATTCTGGAGGAGAAATTGCCTAAAGATGCAATTGCTGTTTCTCTACCTGACAGAGATATATGTGAGCTTCCTGAAAGGTTGGAACTTCCTAAACTCAGGTTAAGAATGATCCCTTACCAATTTTAGATACTTTTTTTGAAGGAGTAAAAGAACTTGAAGTTTTAGATTTGACAAAATTCCATTTGTTGTCACTGCCTTCATCTCTTCAATTGTTAACGAACCTTCAAACATTATGTTTGGACCAATGTGTGATAGGAGATATAGCAACTATTGGATATCTAACAAAATTAGAAGTTCTTAGCCTTTTGCACTCTAATATTGAACATTTGCCCAGAGAAATTAGAACTTAATCGACGATTAAGGTTGCTAGATATGAGTAATTGTCCAAAACTTAAAACAATCACTCCGGGGGTCATATCAAGCTTGATTCGGTTGGAAGAACTCTATATGGGTAATAATTTTATTCAGTGGGATGTTAATGGACAGACTAGTGCTAGTCTTACTGAGTTGAATCAATTGTCTCACCTAACAACATTGGAAATACATATTCTTGATGCCCGCATTATGCCACAAGACTCTTTCCCTAGGAAGTTTGATAAATATAGGATATTTATTGGAGATGTGTGGGACTGATTGGGTAATTATGAAACCTCAAGGACACTGAAACTGAAATGGAGTAATAGAATTTATTTGGGCAATGGGATTAAAAAGTTGTTGAATAGATCTGAAGATCTCTATTTAGATGAATTGAAGGATGTTAAGAATGTTCTTATGAACTTGATGAGGAAGGTTTTCCACAATTGAAGCATCTACATGTACAAAATGGTTCTAAGATTTACTACATTATCAACTCAGTTGAATATGGTATATCCACTTTCTTTCCCAGCCTAGAGTCATTGTTTCTTCATAATTTGATTGACTTGGAGAAGATATGTCATGGTAAACTTGCAACAGAGTCTTTCAGCCAATTAACAATCATGAAAGTTGGAAAATGTGATAGATTGAAGCATCTCTTTCCATTTTCCATGGCCAAAAACCTTTTGCCGTTGGAAGAAATTGTAGTGACTAATTGCAAGAAGCTAGAGGAGATTGTTTTTACAGAAAGCCATGAACAATTCCAACAACATAACAGGATTAGTAAGATCGAGTTCACTCAACTGCGCACCTTGAGACTACAATTCCTACCACAGCTCACTAGTTTTGGCTCAAAAGAGTTCACGCCAGATACCGGGTCTCAAGAAATCCTTGCAGAAGACGAGATTGGCAGTTTCATATCATCATTCAGTCAAAATGTATGTTCTTCTTGTTGTTCTCCTCCTTTCTTTTCGTTTTGTGTTGGAGGTTGGTGATGTTAAAAAGGAATATTAGTAATTGTTTATAGCCTTGATTTTTAATCATTAATAACAAATAAAAGAAAAAATTGTATTTACAGGTTTTACTCCCACGCTTGCAGAATTTGAAGTTGTCTTCAATTAACATTGAATGTATGTGGCTTGATCAACTTCCAACAATGTCTTCTTGTTCTCAAACTTTAACAAGCTTGACTTTGGAGTTGTATAGGGGTAATCTGAAGTTTTTGTTTTCATATTCAATGGTTAAGAGTCTTGTGCTACTAGACAAACTTGAGATACAAAATTGTAAGTCAATTGAAGGGATAATCAACATAGAAGAATTAAGAGGAGAGGGAAGAGTGATTAAGATGGTTTTCCCTAAACTAACCAACCTTCAGCTCAACGGTCTTCCAAACCTCACACAATTTACCTCTGGAAATTCAGTTGAATTCCCCTCCTTGAGTCAACTATCCATTCAGGATTGCCCAAAGTTGAAGACATTCTCCACTGCCGCTATGTCTGTGGACATAAAACAGAGCGAAGAAGTTGAAGAAACGAACTGCCAAGATGACATTCATCCTTTATTTGACCAAAAGGTAACACTATTTTATTCAAAAGTGCAATTAATAGAAGTTCTTAGTTTTAAATTCACATTAACTTGTTCCTCACTTAGCTATACAGATTAAACAATGACATTTTTTTTCTTCCATTTAGGTTGTATTACCCACATTGGTCCTTGAACCTGTCCTCCATCTGTATCCAAACGATATGGCACAAACAACTTCAGCCAATGTCATCTTGCTTCCAGAAATTAACAAAACTTATTGTGTACGGTTGTGATACTTTAAAATATCTATTTTCATCTTATATGGTTGAAAGTCTCATCCAACTTGAGGTCCTTGAGATTTCCAAATGTACGTAAGTTCATGGAAGGAGTGATAATCACCGATGGAGAAAGAATAAGCAACAATCTGTTCCCTAAATTGTACCTGCTCCAATCCATTTTTTATTTTATTTAATTTTTCTATTTCATTTTATTTTTATTTTAATCCAAGGGAAAGTTCAATATTTCACAAAACAGCATTGGTCAAGCTAACGATGCCCATAAAGACCATTAGTTCCAGGGGGTCTGAGTGTAGGAAAACCATCTTCACTCATCTGACTGCAGTTTTAACAAACCTTAGGGGAAGTCAGTGCAATTCTCTCATTATAAAAAGGTTTCATACCTTGGGGTTTTCCTTTCAACAAAGAAACGACAAGATTGAAAAAAATATATGTAAGAATCTTGAAGTTCATACGTTGTGCACCTTTTTAAAAGCTATGTTTATCTTGAAAAAATATTTTAATTCTCTTATATAAACTCCATTTTAGCTATATATATAAACTTAATTTCTCTTAATTTGACATATGTGAGTTGTCCGACACCAAGTTCACTCTTAATTATCACACCATAGTTCAGACTGCAATCCCCAACTTTGAACAATTGTCTAACATCAAGTTTATTGTGTAATATTTTATCTCTACACCAGCTAAACTTTTATTCATACTCCAGGTTGCATTCCCCAACTTAGAAACATTGTCATTGGAGTGGAATTGCATTGCGAAAGAGTTGAAGAACAAAAACTTTTCAGGGAACTCATGCAAACCCAAAGATCTTCAGTTGATAGATGCCAGTAAAGAGGCTGCTCTTTGTCCATGTTTTTTCCTTCACAAACTACCCAATCTTGAGACACTTGAAGTTTTTGACGGTGTTCTGGATGAAATGTTCAGGGTGTACGTATCTATATATTAATATATATTGTTGGTTGGTTATCAAATGGAGAGAAGCTTATCATACAAAAAAGAAATTTAAAATCCGTCATTCATGATCTTATTTTGTTACTTGATGGTTTTGAAAAGGGTAACATGACTAGGGATGGCAATTTTATTCGGACCCGCGAATATTGAACCGAACCCCGAACTATATGGATTGGGTTTAGATCTTCACATTCGGGTCATAGGTCGGGTCTGAATCTAAAATCAAGGGCTCGATTCGGGTTTGGGTCCGGTCTAGATCCGGTTAAAAATCCAGACCCGAATCGTGAACTCGACTTTTTAACATGGTGTATAAAATTATAAAGAACCATCATAAACCTAATTTCTTCTTCTCTTCTTCTTGCTGCCGCAAATCAGTTCTCAAAGTCTCAACCTGAAAGTGAGATGGTGGACATCTGTTTGCTGCCACGTGAAAGTGATTCTAATTTGTAAATTGTAAGAGCAAATCACTCTATCATGCAAATAATCATATACTAATTCGAAATTTTTTTTTGAGTAATTTCTGTTTCATTATGTTATAAGTACGGAACCGACATTCTCCACATTGGTATGATATTGTCCGCTTTGGGCCTAAGGCCGCACGGATTTGCTCTTATGGACACTTCTCAAAAGGCCTCATACCAATGGAGGTTGTTTCCATACTTATATACCCAAGATCATCCCCATGTCTAGCCAATGTGGGACTTTGGTTGCACACCCAACAATCCTCCCCTCGAACAAAGGACCATCATTATCTTTACGGTCCGAGCCTCCCCTCAAGCGATCATCCATCCGTCAATGCTAGGTGGGAACCTCCATCGAGGTCACTCCTCTCCACCGCGTCGGAGCACACGCCTTACGTGAAGCACTGGAGCATTTCTTGCCTCGAGAGCTAACATCACGGACCCATCACGAGCTACCTGGGCCCACCATCTCTTGGTTTGGTTCGGCTACGTTTGGCTAAGTCTGGGGGTCGGCTTTGATACCACTTGTTATAAGTATGGAACCCACATTCTCCACATTGGTATGATATTGTCCGCTTTGGGCCTAAGCCCGCACGGATTTGCTCTTAGGACACTTCCCAAAAGGCCTCATACCAATGGAGGTTGTTTCCATACTTATATACCCAAGATCATCCCCATGTCTAGCCAATGTGGGACTTTGGTTGCACACCCAACACGTTACAATTTTGCTTCGTCCTGGAAAATGAACGATCGAAAAACAAAGGGTGCTCAAGCCAAAAAGTCTGGTGCCTCATAAAAAACCTATAAAATATTTTATTATTTTTCTATTTTATTTGCTGTGAAGCAGAAACTCAAATGGTGACATCTCAATACTGCTTATTTTAGCATTCATTTATTAAAGAACAAATAGAATAATTAAGAATCTCAAAAAAAATATATAGAATAATTCAGTAATGCATAATAATCTTGAATTGGCTATGTACATTTTTGTATCATACAAGCACATTGAGAACTATCCTAAATCAGGTTTTACCGGTCCATGGGTCTGCGGGTCCAGACCCGGATCTGTGAAAATTCATAGGCCCTCGGGGTGGGTCTGGGTCTACTTAAGACCCACGGGTCTAGACCTGTACCTAATCCTGCAAATCTTTATGGGTTTGGGCTTTGATCCAAATTTTTTTAATGTGTCTGGATCTTTTTTTTTTGAAAAGGCAAATTGATAATAAAAGGGCGCAACGAAACACCCCACCACAACCAGATTACAACAAATCAAGCTCTCCCAGCCCCACAGCAGGGCCACCACAAGCAAAACAAAACCACAAACTAGCACAAACAGAGTAAAGGCAAAACCAACACGCCAAAACACACACCTTCGTAAAAAACCAAAGCAAAACCGAAAGAAACAACAAAAGAAAAACAGAGCAAGCCACTACGACTAAAGGAAACGCCAGCTCCGAAGACTCAGCAATCCCCCCAGTCAACGAAATCGCCCGCCAAACTTGATCCCATCTTTGCCAGACTGTCTGCAAAAGAGTTAAAGATTCTGGGCTCGAAAACCACCTTCATACCTCCCACTGCCTTCATGACAGTCCGAATGTCTCTAATTGAGTTCATGTGATCAATATTTCCGAAATCCCCTTTGTTAACCCAAGACACAGCAACCTTTGAGTCACTAATTACTGTAATGCTCCGTCCTCGAAGCTCCGGGTTTGAATGGCACAGCTCCACAGCTCTATGAATAGCCCATAACTCTGCTGAGTTAGAGTCTAAAATCCCCATATAGAAGGAGAAAAGACATATGACTTTTCCATTCGAATCCCTTAAAACTCTGCATATTCCTGCATGGTCTGGCTGCCTCTTGATGAGCCATCAACATTGAATTTTAGGCTGTCATTTCGTGGAGGAATCCAATCTGCAATTTTAGGCTTCTTTGATACCTTTGATTCCACACACAGTTGCTGCACATTGAGTAACAAGGCATCCACAGAATCCAACGACCCTTTTCCAAGGTATTTAAACCACCATACTATCCGAAACTTAACCGCATCGACCATCTGTTCAATCCTCGGTTGCTTTTCATCGAACACTAGCTGGTTTCTAGCTTCCCAAATGGTCCACACGATTGTGTAAAAAAGCGAGGACCACACTCTCTCCTGCTTTGAATTCGGACACAGGCCTGTCCAGCTCTCCATCCACTCTTTAATACTCAAGTTAACACAGAAAAGAACCCCCCACCACGACATACATGCTACCTACAGTGAATTGGCCCACGAACACTGGAGAAAGAGATGGTCCATTGTTTCCCTGTCTATTTTGCAAAATGGGCACTCCAGGTCCCCAGCTGACTCATTCCAAATCTGTGAAGCATCTCCTTGACAAACACTCTGCCTTTCCACAATTGCCATATAAACATCTCTATCTTTGGGGGGCAGTACCCCTGCCACACGAGCTTTGGAACACTGTCTACACTTGGCCTGGAAGCCTCCATTTCTTTGCTAAAGGAACTCATCGTGTAAATCCCAGTTGAGTTTAACGTCCAAGCAATCATGTCTGGGGAGCTGTTTCGAATGGGAATACAAGCCAAAAAGGAGACAAAACATCCCCATTGATCCTTTTCCCAATCGAAAGGCAATCTTCTAGTGGGGATTGACCAAACACATCCATCATCAGACTAACTTCCAAAATTTTTGACCACTCCACTCTTGTTATCAGCAAGAGCATGACATCTCGGAAAGGCTTCCTTCAACGGTCTGCCATCCACACCTAAGTCAACCCAGAAATCCGCCCTCTCACCATTGCCAACCACTGTGTGAAAACCACGACTGATCACCATAGCCGTTCGGGACCCCTCCTTCAGAAGACTCTCCATAGACTTAACAAAGACCGAAGCATCTTTTGCACTCTTCCAGTCCCAGAACAGACGCCCCTCCTCTATTCTGTATTTCGAGCAGACTACTCTACGCCACAAGGAAGTTTCCTCTCTACCAAACCTTCATATCCATTTAGCTAACATTGCTTTATTCTTGTCAAGTATTCTCCCGATTCCCAGACCCCCTTTCTTCTTGTCTTTGCAAACCTTATCCCATTTCACTGCATGTAGTTTTTTTTTGAGCTCCATCTCCCCATAAGAAGCATCTTTGTAACTTCTCAATCTTATGAGCCACCCCCACCGGGATTTTAAACACAAAGGAAGTAGGTGGGAATGCTTGCAATCACTGCCTTGATCGAAACCAGCCTCCCCCCTTTAGAAAGGAACTTCCTCTTCCATGGAGCCAATCTCATCTCAATTTTGGTAATTAGAGGTCGCCAAAATTCCTTAGAGCCTGGTCTCCCCCCTAGAGGAAAACCAAGATAGGAAATTGGGAGGGTTGTTTGTTGCATTTGAAAGCCGAAGCCCAACATGTATTTTCCCTGTCACAATTCTTGCCCACTCTAACAACACACGACTTGTGAAAGTTTATTCTCAAACCCGAAGCCATTTCAAAACATCTGAGCACTCTCTTAGCATTGACTAGGAAATCTAACCTTGGTTTGATGAACAATATGGTGTCGTCCGCAAACTGGAGATGAGATATGTGAACTTTGTTGCCTTCAAAAGTTTCACCTTGAATCAAGTTTAATGTTGTTGCTTTTAAAAGAAGGCAATTCAGTCCTTCCACCACTATGTTAAAGAGGAAAGGGGATAAAGGATCTCCTTGCCTCAGACCCTTCTCGACCCCAAATTGAGGTGTTGGCTTTCCATTAATCAATACTGATATCAAGGGGGTTGATATACATTCCTTAATCCAACCTCTCCACCTCACTCCAAAACCCATACCCTCCATCATGGCATCAAGAAAGTCATGGTCAACACTATCATATGCCTTTTCAAAGTCTAGTTTTACTAACAATCCACCATCATTGTCGCTTCTCCATTTGCGAATAATCTCCTCCGCTATCACAAAGCTATCCGAGCTTTGCCGATCACTAATAAAGGCCATCTGCGACTCCCCGATGACCGAATCCATCACCTTCCTTAGTCTATTGGCCAAGACCTTTGCTAGAACTTTGTATAAATACCCCACAAGGCAAATAGGTCTGAAGTCCTTAACGTTCTCCGGTTTGGAAACTTTAGGAATAAGAGTTATAAAAGTTCTATTCAGATTCTTCACTACTGACCCGTCTTTATGGAATTCATTGATGAACCCTAAGAGGTCTTCCTGAATCTCTTCCCACTGAGCTTTAAAGAAATTCAAATTGAAACCATCTGGTCCTGGCGACTTGTTGCCATCACAGCTGGAAAGAGCTGTCCAGATTTTTGCCATGCTGAAATCCTCTTCCAATCCCACCCTCTCCATTTCAGAATTTTTTTTTAAGTTTAGTCTAGGTAGCCTCGGTCTCTCCCATTGTTCCTTTTGAAAATGCTTCTTAAAAAATTTAAAAACTTCTACGCTTAAACGAGTAGGATCCGAGATCGTGTTTCCCTCAATTATCATTTCCCCAATCAAATTCCTTCTCATTCTACTACTAGCCATGCAATGGTAAAACTTTGTGTTTCTATCACCCTCCTTTAACCAAGCAACCCTCGATTTTTGGCCACACGATTGTTCTTCTAAACACAGGCTTCTCCATAAAACCTCCATCGTATTCAATCTGTCATTCCTTAGATCATCCGACCATCCGTTTGCTTCCGCTTTTCGATCAATGAGTGCCAGCTTCTACTCCACTTCAAAGGGCTGTGTTATGGACAGCTTTTTGGATTTAATCCAATTCTTCAAACGCTGTTTCGAAGCTTTCACCTTTGAAAAGAGCACCCATCCTTTTGAACCCTGAGCATTACAATCCTTCTATCCTTTAATGGCGTCCTTCATCATCTCCTTTTGATCTAACCAGATGTTGTAAAATCTGAATGGGTAGGTTCCCTATTTAATTCCCACATCAGCGAGCATTATCGGGTTGTGATCCGAAATGCATCTTGGAAGTCCTCTTTGCATCAGGTTGGGAAGCCA
Organism: Dipteronia sinensis; assembly: GCA_033220585.1. Taxonomy (NCBI): domain Eukaryota; kingdom Viridiplantae; phylum Streptophyta; class Magnoliopsida; order Sapindales; family Sapindaceae; genus Dipteronia; species Dipteronia sinensis. The sequence goes on along the minus strand of CM065637.1, from coordinate 77,494,662 downwards.
AGACAGTATTATCGGCGAGATGAGAAACCGATTAAGTCTTTCCCAAGCTTCAACAGCTCTATTGTTGGACCATGTGTATTTTGGGCCATGCATGGGGATGTCCATAATTCCTGCCTGAGTGATGAAACTGTGGAAATTTCTCATAGAAACCAAATCGTAACCCACTCCCACCCTTTCCGAAGGTTCAAGAATAGTGTTGAAATCTCCCGCCACAAACCACGGAACCGGAAACGACTGTTGAGCGCACAAGATGAAGTCCTATAGTTCTTTTCTCTCTTTCTCCACAGAGGGTGCATACACATTACACACTACCAAGTCCTTCTTATTTTTAGTTAAAGTTCCAGCCAGGATAATGCACATGTGATTGGAAATGCATGCTTCCACCTTGAAGGCATCATCGTTCCACAAGGTGAACAGACCACCAGACGCTCATACCGCCTCTACTCCAACACCCCTTTGTGAGCCAAGTTCCGCCAACCGATCTTATGGTGCGATTGTCAAAGACCTTAAGTTTGGACTCCTGCACAAACATGATTTCCGGCTTATGTCTATTAACCACTCCTCTAACCATTCTCCTTTTCTCTCCCTTGCCCAGACCTCTTACATTCCATGAAATAACTATCATCAAAATACTACAGCCTGAACACACACCCGTCCAAGAAAGAAAACTTACTTGACATTGCCTACAGCCATAAGTTCCTCGTCCTCCCTCTCTCTACGAGCAATTCTTTCCCCTATTTCTGTTTCCTTCCCATTGAAATCCAATCCCAAAGCTATTCCCACCTCAATTACTTTAGTTACTTCATCTTCTAAATTCCATAACTTCTCTGTTCTCTCTCCATTTTCATCTTGACTTTCCTCTTGATTTTTCCTGGTTGTTCTGCCCGTCTCTGTATTTGTGGAGTGAAGCACGTATCCCAGTGCCACTCCCTTTTCGATTACCTTAGTAATCTCTTCCTCTAAATTCTAGTCTGGCGCTTCAGTATCACCATTCTTGTCTTTCGAGGTCCTTCTTTGGATTTCTGGTCTCCTGTCTGCTTCCCGAGTAGACGCAATTGACACTGTTCTAGCTACATCGCCCTCCAATTCCACGGTTAAAGGTAGAGCTTCCAAATCTCTCCCCATAATCAGATTCCCTCGTAACCCAATCAGAGGTAATTGAATTGGCCCTTTTAAAGGAAGGCTTAAAAGTCTCCCTTCTTTGTCTGAAAGGGACACTAAGTGATGCTCCTTATGTCTTAACAACATTTGTCTAGCGCCCTCAACAGGATTACTAAAGACCTCATTCTCACAGCCCATAGTTGTAATACTAATAGTTTTTGGGCTATCGCTTGATTCACCTTCTTCATTTGGGCTTTCCGTCAGCCCATTAGCTCTCCTAGCAGCATTGAGCCCCTTAGATATGAGTTTAGAGCATTCGCCTTGGTGCAAATCCCGAAACCCCCTCTCTCCCTCTGTTGGTTCTGACTTAGACGAGACAGACTAGGTATCTCCTATGTTTATGGCCCTCTCTGACGGGCATGTCGTTGATGTGCCATCAAAAGATTGAACATTTAAGTTCGGTCTCGCAAGCGTGCGAGTCACAGAGACTAGCACAACGGCAAGCAAGGATCGTTCCGCAGGGAGGTGGGATTCACCGACCGTATCTAGTTCTAGCTAATATTACAACACTCCGAGCGGACTCGTGTGTTGCGTATGCAAAAGAATGTAGAAAAGTAAATGCTAAACTAACCTAGCAAACTACATAAACAAACAATATGTACAAGGATAGGATGGAATGGAGTGATATGGAATGTAAATGGTTACACTAAGTAAATGACTCCACCATAGCAATCACACATTTTCATACAAACATGCATAGTCAATGTTGAATGTCGTGCTCACTTAATCCTCGCCGATTGTCCTCACTCCAGCAACAATCGACTATACCGATATGCACCAGCAACCTATTGTTACATGGTTGCCCGAACTGCACTCGAGTTCATTAAGAACTATGAGACACATAACGACAATACATGCAAAACCGCACGCAGACTCTACATGTAGTGGCCAACCTACCAGTGCACATTGAGTGCTTCTCCTCTCGGTCATTCACACAACAACCTAAGTTCATTTAAGTGGTGGCTAACCACTCAAAAGCGTTAAGCACTTCAAATGGCCACTCAACCATCAACAAACACATTCAATAAAAAAAGGCAACAATGCTAGGTTTATATCAATTCCATAATGAATGAAAGTACACATCAAATAAGAGAAACAAATATAAGGAAAGAAATACAAAATAGATAGAAAGGAGACCCCTCATCCGTAACCGGGAATCGAACACCGGGTCTTCTCGGGTGTCAATCCGAGATGTCCTCACCACTGGACTACTACGGCGTTCTCCAATCTCATGAATGCACAACCCTCTCAATAAAAGAGAAAGCTCTTTCCTTATTTCTCTAAACTCCCTAAGATGGATGGATATGAATGGAAAATAAGCTTACCAACAACTATATGCACTAAAGTTGATTGTTAAACATTAAGAGCATTCAATTAAAGAATTTAAGAGCAATCAATACATTTATTACACAAGTGTAGGTTTACAATATCCCCAAATTCGTGATACACAATTAAGAAAACAAGAAATACAAAGAGAATGAGTAAATGAAATACAACCCTTGAAGAAAACTCCTCAAAGAGCTCATTTCCATGCTTGGCTCGTTTTTGGTCAAAGACTCCTCCTATCTCCTTGCAATCTACTCTCAATTGGGTGGATGAAGTGTAGAAAAAGGGTGGTGGAGGTGTATGGTGAGCTCCCATGGAGGAAAAACCTCCATGGGAGCTTGAATCACTCATTTGGTGAAGAAGATGGAAGAGATGAAGAAGATGGAAGAAAATGGTAGAGAAGGGATTGAGAGAGGGGAAGAGATCTCTGAAGAAAGAGGAGAAATGGGGTATTTATAGTGTTGGGAGGTTAGGGCAAGAATTGGGTGTGAAAAGACAAGTTTTCTCCTCAAAAACGGGCTGGAAAACGAGTTTGACAGTGCTACAGGCGACATGTGAGGCTACATGGGTGAAGTCGCCTAACCCTCTGGAGCAGAATTTCCAGCTTCGCGCACCGTTACGGAAATGGCCATATCTTCCTCTAGAATACCTGGAATTGCAATCTGTAAAAACTGCTGGAAAGTAGACATCCGGGGCTTTCCGAAAATAGGTAATGGGAAACATAGTTCCATTTGAAGAGGGAGATATGGTCCCAGAAAGTTAGTTGTACTGCACGGCATCCAAATCAGCCAAAATAACACCAAAACTCTTCAATTAAGCTCAAATACCTCCCGTAGAGAACATGTACCTACAAAACGCTCACAAACACATTATATACCCAAATATGCTCAAAAACGAGAACAAAAGATAGGAAATGGGGACCTCAAATAGGTATATAAATCGGTACGATCACTCTCCCCGTTTCCAATTTTTAGCTTTCCACTATTACCCTCTGGAAAAGAAGGTCTCTTCCTAGCAACACTGATATACCCACCTTTTCCTTTAACATCTGTCTTTTCCTTATGTAGCCCCTCATCTTCTTCTATCAGACTAGAGAGGCTTCTGTTGTCTTTTCTGTTCACCACTCCCCTGCCCTCTTTCCATCTTTCGTGCTTGACCCATTGCTCTATGTTTTTTTTCTCCTGTCTATCATAGGCCCTGCCCTGCCGTCTATCACTCTTCCCAACATTGATTTGCCCGTCATTTCGCGTGTGGTTGTTCTCATGGACTCCTTTCTTCTCCGGGAAATCCTCTAGGAGAAACTCCATCTCTTGAGACACATATTCAAAATTTAAATCCAATATTTTACCCACCCAAGCAGGATCCACCGGAACTGAGTTCTCCTCCACCTTTACCAGAAAGGGCCGTGAGCCAGTTGCCACCTTGACATATTTTGGACATGGACGATTCCCGTTAATCGCAACAAGCAACTGTGCCCTGTCCATTCTCTTTCTTTGTAAAGTATCGCTTTCTACGAGTAGGAGTTCTCCAAACCTATTTCCAATCTTCTGGAAAAAGTAGATATTCCAAAACCTCAAAGGGAGTCCAGCTATGTTGATCCAAACGGATTTTGGCTGGTTTTCCAAAGATTCTGACCATTTCTTCATTGACCTAAAGGTGTCTTTCCAAAAAAAGCCGTTTCTGATGAAGCCCTCATTCTCATGAGTCGATTCGAATGTCCACAAAACTGCTTTCCCACCTAAGTATGATGATGAGAAGCGAAAACCTCTATCCGACAACCGTTCATTAACTTGAGTAACCTTGGAGAAATCAATTAACTCCCCTATCGCACTTCTCTCCAGCCATCCGATGTCAGAAGATGTATCATCCACCACCATCCGAATCGATTCATCACTGCTTTCTTCCTCGCGTTCCTCTGAAACCCGTTGTTTCCTTGTTACCACCTCTACAAAGGATCTACTCCCCTTAATCTCACCGCTTTCAATGTTCCTTGTACGATGGTGCATTGGCTTTGGTCCTTCTTCTTCTGTACTTCCTCCTCTCCCATTCCTTTCCGCAAATTCAACTCGTGGACCAGTCAATCTCCTACTATTCCAATCGTAATGTGCAACTTTAGTACTGATAGGCCAACCGTAGACATGCATCCCATTTGTCATATCTGCCACATTTCTAGCCTCCTTCAACGATGCAAACCTAACAAAAGCAAAACCACTCCTCCTAGGGCTTTTAGGTGCCGAAAGATATACATCTCTGACCTTACCAAAGGTTTTGAACAGGCTCCAAAGGCATAACAGATATGTTTTGTGATTAAGATTATCAACAAAGATAGAAAAAAGGTTCTCCCTGAAGTCCCTCTAGAAAAACGATTATCAACAAAGCGAGAGTATCGTTCCACAGGGAGGTGGGATTCATCGACCGTCTCTAGTTCTAGCTGTACAACACGCCGAGCGAACTCGTGTGTTGCGTGTGCGGAAAAGTAAATAATGATATAACTAAATAAATTACATAAATAATATATACATGGATATGATGAAATGGAGAGATGCATGAAATGTGGATACGCTAAGGAAATGACTTAACCGTGACAATCCTCCTAATTAAGCACTAGACTCACCTAGTCCCTCAAATGTGCAAGTATATCATAGGCTCGTGTCCCCTTAATTGATCTCTATTCTCTCTCGATATCTTAGAGATCACACCCACACAATTGCATGGATTCATTAAGTGACGTGGCACATATAAAAGAGCCATGTACACCAGCCTAGTGATACTCTCACTTTCTGATCATATACATGGGTTATTTCGTTGGGCATGTAATGCGCAACCGCGTGGGCCATACTACAGCCAATAATTCATCCACAAGGCTAACCAAATACGGGATGGCAACCAAGTGAAAGCATTAAGAATACGAGATACACATACAACACGTATGTTATATGCTTGTGTCCCCTTAATTAATCTCTACCCTCTCTCGAGTGCATAGAGATTGCATCCATGCAAAAACATGATTCCATTAAGAGCTGTGGGACACACACGAGCTCTACACGCCAGCCTAGTGATCTCTCAACTTACTGGTCAAATGTAGAGGATACCACGATGAGCATGTTAATGCGAACCACACGATATATAACACACAACCTAAATATCATTCATAGGGTGGCTAACCAAGTGAAAGCATTAAGCAATGAAATACCCCTATAACTACACGAGCACAAGAGGAATTCGGTTTATCTTTACTCTAGATACGGATTCGGTTTAGTCAACTCCCTAGGATGGCTAGACATGGAAAACAAGTTCACCAAACAACAATGTGCAATAAGTTGGTTGATTAGCATTAAGACCATTCAAATTAAGTTAGGGGTTCATCCTCTTGACTTAGGAATCATCCCAAATCAATTCATCACCCAATCCGGCCAAGGATGGGCATATGTGTCTTAAAAAGGCCCATTAAGCACAAGGATTGAACCAAGGCTAATTTAGTAACTAAATGCCTGAACTGAAACCTTTTCCACTCTTTGGGGCTAAAATTCCTAATACTCAAATTACTCAATACATGGTATTTTGGCCATTCATTAACATACAAACACTCATGGGAAGCTAAATTACACTACTCCTACATTAAATGACTCTACTCCTACATTAAATTACTCTACTCCTAAACCCAATCATGTATACAAATCAATTTTGACCATCCACACACATGGATTTCACAACAAGAGTTTAATTCATGAAATTAGCAAAGAGTAAAACATAACCCACATGAATTTAAACACCAACATACATATATTGCACATGTGAAGGTTTACAATATTCCCAAAATCGGGGTTACACATCAAAGACAACAAGAAATACAAAGAAATGAGGAAATAAGAGCAAACCCTTGAAGACAAGCCTCCAAAGATGCTCTTAGCCATCCTAGCTCGAAATTGGCTCATAATTCCTTGCAATCTACTCTAAGATGGATGGAGAAGGTGTGAAATGGTGTGGTGGAGGTGTATGGCGAGCTCCTATGGAGGAAAAACCTCCATGGGAGCTGGGTCTCTCACTTCTTGGTGAAGAAGATGAAGAAAAGAGAATAAAAGGGAAGAGAGATGAGAAGAGGCGTGAGAAGGGGAAGAGAGTCTGTGAAAAAAAAAGAGGAGAGAAAATGGGGGTTTTTATAGTGTTGGGAGGTTAGGTCACGAGTTGGGGGTGAAAGGACAAGTTTGCCCTTCAGAAAATGGCTAAAAATCGCAAATCTGGGCATTTCCGCGGTACGTTCCGTGGTAGGCTTCGACGGGCGAACCGCGGAACGTTTTTTGGTGCTTTCTGGACATTTCCGCAGTACGCCCGCGGTACGTTCCGTGGTACACCTGACAGGTATATGCACCGTTACAGAAACGGCCATAACTTCCTCCAGAAACCTTGAAATCATAATCCGTAAAAACTGTTGGAAAGAAGACAGCTGGGGCTTTCTGAATCTATTTGGATCTCAACGTGGTTCGATCTGAAGAGAGAGATATGACCTTCCAAAGTTGGGTGTTCTGCACTGGTCATTTTCCATTTCAACCCAAAAAACTCAAAACACTTCAATTAAGCTCTAACACCTTATATAACCTACACAAGGCTCACAAAACACATTATACACAAAAATACGCTCGAAAACAAAAGCAAACGATAGGAAATGGGACCTCAAATAGTGTATTTTACGATGTTATCAACAACTCTCTCAATAAAAGAGAAAGCTTTCTCCTTATATCTCTAATCTCCCTAAGGTGGATGACTAAAATGAGAACAAGCTCACCAAACAACAATGCACGAATAGTTGATTGTTAAACATAAAGAACATTCAATTTAAGTTAGGGTTCATTCTCTTGAATTAGGAATTCACCAAAATCAATTCATCCCCCAACCCAAGCCATATGATGAGCAATTGTGCCTCAATACAAAGACCCATTAAGCATAAGAATATAGAACCAAAGCCTAATCCAGCATGTGAATGCATAGTCAACCAAACCTCTCCCACTCTTTGGAGCTAAAGCTCAAACACTCAAATCATTCTACTCATGGCATTTAGGTTCATCCACCAACATACAAACAATCATGGGATGCTAAATTACACTACTCCTAAATTAAATTACTCTACTCCTAATCCCATTCATGCATACATATCAATTTCGAGCCTCCACACACATGAATATCACAATAAGAGATTAAATCATGCATAAATCAAAGAGTAAAACAAAACCCAAATGAATTTAAGAAACATTCATACATATATAGCACAAGTGTAGGTTTACAAAATTCCCAAATGGTGTTTATACATCAAAGAAAACAAGAAATACGAAAAGAAATGAGTTGTAGAGAAAACCCTTGAAGAAATCTCCTCCAAAGCTTCTCCATTTCCATTTATTGTGCTTGGCCCGAAATTGATCCAGAGCCCTCTTTTCTCCTTGCAATCTACTCTAAGATGGTGGAAGAAGTGTGAAATGAGGTGGTGGAGATGTATGGTGAGCTCCCATGGAGGTTTTGGTGGAGATGTATGGTGAGCTCCCATGGAGGAAAAACCTCCATGGGAGCTTGAAACTCTATCTTATTTGGTGAAGAAGATGAAGAGATGAATAAGATGATGTGAGGTTCGGTTTTGAGGTATAGGAGGTGTGGAAGATTCTGGTTTCAAACCAAAATGGGGGTATTTATAGTATGGGAGAGTGAGGGCACGAAATGGGAGTGAAAGGACGAAGCTGCCCTTTAAATTCGGCCAAAAAGACGTAAAAACTGGTGCCCAATCGCTGTACAACCGTTGTACGTACAGCGGGTTGCACGCGAGGTACGTAGGGCGGGTGAACAGTGGTTTTGGCATTTTCAGCATTTCCAGCTTCGCGCACCGTTACGAAAATGGTCATAACTTCCTCTAGAAACCCTGGAATTGTGATCTGTAAAAATCACTGGAAAGAAGACATCCGGGGCTTTCCGAAAATAGGTAATAGGAAATGTGGTTCGATCTGAGGAGGGAGAGATGGCCCCCAAAATCTGAGTGTACTGCATAGGAGAATTTCCATTTTAGCCCAAAAAACTCCAAACTCTTCAATTAAGCTCAAATACCTTCCGCAGGGAACATGTACCTGCACAAAGCTCACAAACACATTAAACACACAAAAATTCTCGAAAACAATAACAAAAGCTAGGTAATAGGGACATCAAAAGGTGTATTTATCGGTACAATCACACCCCTAAACTTATCGTTTGCTCGTCCTCAAGCAAAACAAGAACATAAAATAAACAAACAAACAACACATGAAACCTAAAAATCTAGGCTAGTCCACTTTCATAGGAAACACAATGACACTTAGCCCATGCCACAAGCCTTTCAACTACTAGGCGATCCCTAGATAGAGAAGTTTTGTCTTCTGAGGGCTTACAGCTACGACACCCACAAACGTATTACTCTGCAAATAAGCTGAGATGCAATCCAAACATACCAAATATAGAATACACATGCATGCTAGTATCTCAAATATACCAATAATAACAATGCTTCACACAATGCAAATATGCCAATACATAGGATGCTTTCGTTTTACAAAACAATTACGCTCGAATTGCCTAAGAAAAAATCGCCTTGACTCTAATCCTCACCGGATTTCAGTCATGAATTTTCGCTCAGAACCTAGGCACACTCTCTAGCAAACATATGCAATTTGGAAGTTATGTTCATGGAATCAAATATATCGCATATGAGTATATTCAATAAAGTACATTTTCTGAAAATGGATCTCATGGAAGGAATTGAAATACCATGAACGTGAAAATAGCATGCATCAATTCATATTCCCAATATAGACTTCCTAAGAGATCAAATGGACTTCCCTCACTTGTATTGTGTCCAAGGTGACTTAGGGTGGTGTATGAGATATAAGATATGGTAGGAGTGGGAAGATAAAGTTACCAACCATGCTAAGGTGTTATTACATTACATTACATTGGTTTGCTCTAAAGCACATTACAAAACAAGTGACTAGGCTAATAAATTTACATTGCACATTTGTAATGGAGAGTAACTTTACATTTGAAGAATTGAAGGCTTAAGTGTTTATAATTCACACTTTTTTTTTCTTTTTTTATAAGCCTATGCCTTTGCACATTTACATATATTTGCCTAAGTACACATTTCTACAAAATTTAGAGCTACATGACTTCTTCTAAGCTATGCACCTTAACATGATCAATAACTAGGGTATGGCTTGTGTTTAGGTTATGTAGGTATATGGAGGTTTAGTGTTTGGCCTCAACTTTTTTACAATATAAGCACACATTGGGACATGGGAGTGTTTGGGCTATATATGGAGTTTAAGAACACACTCAAGTCCAAAATCATTTCTAAAAATCCATCTAACAAGGGAATACAAATCTCAACAAGCAGTCCACATGATGAAGTTCTCTGGCAATCAATGAAAAGATGAAGTACAATGAGATCACAATGAAGAAGAAAATCAGAAACTGTATAAAGAGTAGAAACAAACCCCACAAATATCGCTTTTTAGGCTTAAGTGTAGCTCACGGGTAGTCTCCACAATTTCCTAAGCTAAACAAACATAATGTCTCATCCACCTCAACATTAAAAGATTGGCACTGTACAAGCAAATTTAAGTGATGCACGAAGCTAAAAGCATACAATGCATGTCTCTACCAGCCCATAACGAAAACAACTCAACAAAAATGAACTCTAATTCCAAAAAAATTCAAAAAATGACCGATTTGAGCAGAGATTTAAAAATTGTCTAAAACAAACACTCTAAGATCTAAGCACAACACAAATCCACCCTTAAATCTAAACAAAAATAGAAAGAAACGTGACAAGAACATAACGGAAGTGTCCACACCCCCAAACCTAAACTCAACATTGTCCTCAATGTTGCTCAACTCATAAAATAAGGACAACGTTTAGCAAGATTTGGAGATAAGAACACTGAAAATACAGCTCTTAACGTGTGTCTACAACCTAGAGGGGGGGTGAATGGGTTGTTAATCGATTATTACCAATTTTTTGATTAGTCAATATTAAACAAATAACCCAATTAAATTAAACATACAAAATCAAGTGTAAAGTGCGGAATAATAAATAACACTTGATTTTTACGTGGAAACCCTTAAACAAAGGGAAAAACCACGGGCTATCCTTCTAGCCACACACGATCCTCAAATCCACTATATGAGTAAAATGTTACACCCTCAAGTGATACTCGGACTCTCACTCTAGATAACCTCAGGCTATGGACACTACCACTCGCCACTCTTGGTTCAATCCCTAGTGATATCCACTGATACACTACTATCGGCGTGAGCACCTCCTACTCTACCCGCAGGCCTTTTACAATGGATTCTTGACCAATGCTTGCCAACCACAACTTGGTTGCAAGACTACAATGCTTGTGCAACTTCACCCCGAAGCCACAAGACTTTGACTCAATGAAGAGAATTATGTGTCTATGTGATCATGTAAATGATGCTCAATGCAAATTATGCTAGACAACACAAATTGCTCAACTAGGAGTTTGTAGAAACAAATCCAAGTTGTCAAATGTCTAAATGCAAGGCATAAAGACTTAGCTAGATGTTATCAATAACAACCAATCCTAGCTATCACAAACAATCACAATGAATCAACAAATATGCTCACAATGTATTCAACATAAACTTAGCATATATTCATGTGATTAAGACAAGACATTTAATCATTCACTAAATGCAAGTCTTAGACAAAAGTCTATCAACAAACAAACTCAATTAGATTTGTAGAGAATTTCCAACAAACTAATTGTTACACAAAATATGCATAAACATTCAATAAGCTTAACTAGTTGATTAAGAATCAATATTTCAACCTAGTTATCAATGAATCACAAATAAATGTTTATGACCTAGCTTTTAGGCAAAAATGACCTAATCAATTAAGCTATCAAAATACAAACTCAATCATGTTATCAAGACTCATAAATATGCAATAAGATAGAGTCTAGGTATTTAATCATGCAATAAATACCTAATCTAGTGTAAGAAGAACAATAAATGATATTCAAAGAAGTTCTTGCTTACCTAGTCATGAAACAATGAAGACCCATGCTCAAATGATGTTGAATGATGCAAGATGGAGATGGGTTTTGGGTTTGGAGAGTCAAAGAAGCTTTCTTGAAGCTTTCTCTCTCTAGGAGCTCTAACCTCTCTCTAAAAATGAATTTGTGAGGTCTTGGTCGGCCAAGAAGAGAAGAGGAAGAATATATATGAAACCCTAGTTAAAACTACATCGTTTTGAACTTGGGAACCAGAATCCCGTCAAAACCGCTTGCCAGACCGCGGCTCAGGTAAGTGTCCAGACCGCGGTACATACAGCAGTGCACCGTCTGGACAACACCGCGGTTGGGACCGCTGTGCGTGCAAGTGCACAGGTCACGGTCCACGTCGCGCATGACGCACTGGAGAATACCGCTCCGTGCGCCGCGGTGCAAGCAAAGCCTGCCGAGCGGTTTAGGCAGTGCTAAAGGGAAAAATCCCTTTTTAACACTCAAGAGAAAAGTCTATCTTACATGAATGTTGTGCAAGTGTGAAGTGAGTGAGATGCACACAATGAAGCACAATTAACATGTCAAACATGTTATCAAATAAGATACAATGCAAGATATGATATCTAATGTAAGTTAGTGAGTGTTTTAGAAAAGGGTGCACACTTATACAAACAATAAAGAACACAAATGCAAGATAAACAAAACATGCATGAAGTGTGTGTGTGCACCTAAACTCTTCAAGAGACAAAGTCAAGTGAATATACCTTTTGCTCTTGAAGTCATGGAGATGCTTGGAAGCTTGCCAATACGGACCTAAGCTACCCATTACACAATCATCCCCAATGTGGTGGTTTGTCATGAAATAAGCCAATCATAAAATCGAGGTCCTTACAACACAACATTACAAACACAACAAACATAGCATTCCTATCATTAAGCGCATGGGCGGTTTCCGTCCAAGTCGACAACTACTCCACAAGCACCCAAATTTAAGTTCAAAATTTAGAGGATACCTCTTATGGTTGCAGCCACATAGCCTTTGTGGCTATGCCATTTCACTTGGAGAGTTTTTGCGGTACGATAGGCGCACACCTTGTTCTCATAAGTCGTGCGATCCATAAAACCTGAAAATTTTCGTTCCTTGCACAAGCACAACTCAAAAACATCAAATGCATATGCTTTAACAAAAATAAGAAAACAAAAACATGATCAACACCCCCAAACCTAGCTTAAACATTTCGGTGCATAAACAATGAAAAGCATGAGTAAGAGAAGTGCTTATTTTTAACATAAGAAGCTACTCCGCAAAGCAATCAAAAGCAATAAAATGAAGCTAAAACTATCAACTAACAATGAATGAACCACCTCCCTGGCAGCGGCGCCAAAAATTGATCACTCCAAGATGAGCACCCGTAATAGTACGGAGCCGTGGGAGTAGCACAATGATAATAAAGTTCGTTCCATAAGGATTTATGAATTGAGTACCACAATTGATTGATTAACTACTATTTAGACAAGCAAATATTTGATGATTGGATTCTAATACTCAAAACTAATGAAATTAAACTATAACTAGAAAAATGCAAAAAGTAAGACTAACAAGCAAGTAACAAGCAAATCACACACAAGTAAGTGGTTGTATTACTTATAAGTAATGAGGCCAAGACCATGAATCCACCTAACCAATTCTCACCAATTTATAGACACACTGTTAGAGATAAATTATGCAAGTGTGAATGTAGACTCGTGACACCCTAAATTAGTCTCTACTCTCTCTCGAGTTATAGAGACAACACTTATATGCACCAACAACCTATCTCTCGATGGCCATTCGAAATGCACACAAGTTCATTAAGTATAGTGGTACACTAATTGATTCCTAGAGACTAGCCTCGATATTTCTACCTTACTAGACCTCTGTCATGCATTTCATCGAGCACGTTGTGTGCTTCTCCTCTCGGTACATCACACAACAACCAAATAAATATTAAATGCTAGCTAGACATTCAACATTAATTATAGCATGAAACACACATACATAAACACAAGCAATAGGGATAAAATGGTGGTCTTTCATTGATAATTCATGGTAAAGGCTTCATCTTGGCCTTAGCCAAGTAAAGTTTAGTTCATAATGTGAGATATGGCCATTGACTCGCTCCAAGTGGGCGCTCGCAATTGTACGCGGCCGGAGTGTAGCACAATAATAAGTAAAGTTTGTTCCCACGAAGATTGAGGAGTTGATTACCAAAATTGATTGTTTCGATTACTATTTGAACAATGATTAAATAGAGTGATTTTCTTGAACTATAATTACTCTAAATTAAACTATCAAGGAACTTCAAATTAAATGATGAAATGGAAAGTAAGAATGAATGTAACTATATGATGAGAAATGCTAAGACATAGAATCCACCTAACCCTTTTTAACTAATGAAGTTCTAGACTCACTCAACTACCCACTTAGTGCACTTGTGTGTTGTAGACCTGTGTACCCAATAAGAATCTCTACTCTCCCTCGAGTAATAGAAATTACATCCAAGCATACCCAAAGCCTATCCTTCAATAACCCTAGAATATATGCATGAATTCATTTAGGACTTTGGCACACACATAAGGGTCCTATACGCTAGCCTCGCGTATCTAAACCTTACTAGACATATATAGTGGACATTTCATCAAACATGTGGCGTGCATCACCCCTCGGTCCATAACATACCACCAAAAATCATTCACAAGGTGATCAATCTAGTGAAAACATTAAGTATTCAAAAACATCCATACATAACACAAGGCATAAATGAATAAAAGAGTAGTCTTTATAGATAAAATCAAGGGTTTGGTTTCATCAAGTCTTAGCAAGAGAAAATTAGTTCATGTTACAAACTAGAGCCATCCACAACATATATGAAAATAAACACATGGCTCTACAACAAAATGTAAAAGAGAAAGAGTTTAGAGAAAACTAGATGGAAAGTCTCCTCATTTTCTTGATTCTTATTCTTCTTCTTGTTGTCTTCAGCTCCCCTTTGCCCAAAAAAATCAAGAAAAGATGGATTTGGTGAATGGAAGTAGTGAAGGCTTTGGATTGTAGGGAAATGTGGTGTCTTAGTAGTTTTCTTGGGAGGTGTGTGGGTTGTGTTTAAGGAATATCAAAGGGTGAGGGTTTAGGAGAATTTTTGGGTCGAGAGTGGTAGTAGGTCTGAAAATGGCAAAGAAATTTATAAAATAATGAATTAGGGCAAGGGCAAAAAGATAATTTTCTTGATTTTATACCTTTTTCTGGCAAAGGGGCGACCTGGGTTGAAGTCGCCCTGAGGTCGCTTTCTTCTCGGACTAATGTCCCGCGGCAATAGCGACCTTGGGGCGACCTTGGTTGAAGTCGCCATGAGGTCACTTTCTTCTCTGCTGATGAAGCTTCAACCCGATGACATAGCAACCTTAGGGCGACCTTGGTTGAGGTCGCCCTGAGGTTGCTTTCTTCTCTGCTGGAGGAGTCCATGGGCCGATTGTATAGCGACCTTGAGGCGACCTTGGTTGAGGTCGCCTTGAGGTCGCTTTTGCCTCTGTGCTAGCTTCTTGGACTGATTCTGGTCCCTTTCGACTCTCGCCAACACAATTAAGCTCCAATCCTATCTTGACCTACATAACTTGATTTAAAGCTAAAAACGTGGTTTTACCCGAGGGACGGGCATAAATTGATAAGATTTTGGGACTACATTTACATGTAGAAATGGAGCAGTCAGCCATACAAGATATGGGATAAGTACAAGCCATTAATGAGTACAAATAAAATTAAAGAGAGAAAGGAAAAGAGTAAACTAAATGTTGAAGAACTCCTCCTCTCTAGCTAGCTTTTGCTTGGTTCCTTCTCTCCTTGACTTCTTTAGCTCTAAGATGTTATCTTGATGGTAGATCTAGGTGAGGAGATGGAGTGTCGAGTGGTTGGTAAGGTGGGGTGTGAGTTTGGATAATGGTTTGATGAAGGTTTTAGGTGATTTGGTGGAGGATTTGGGTTGAAGATTGGATCTTAGAGGTTTTGAAGTGTAAAGAGAGGGTTTTTAACTTAAGGGTCGTGGTCTCCCCCTCAAGAAGAGCTAAAATGGGGTATTTATAGTATGTGGGAATTAGGGCATGAAACCATAAAAATTCTTCAGAAATTAAGTCTGGCCGCTGTTCACTCGCTGTACGTACAGCGGGTGAACGGTGGTTCTCCTTTGAAAACTCTATAGCGAGCTACAGGCGGGACATAAGTGGTGACTCTCTAGAGCAAATCCGATGTACACCCGATGTACGTAAGGCAGGTGAACAATCAGTTCTTCTTTGAAATGGTGGTACCAAATCATTGTTAGAATGTCGATAATGAGACGAGCTGGGGGCGATGACATTCTGGAGCAAAACCGCCTTGACACTCGCTGTACATAGGGCCGGTGTACGGCGGTTTAAGCTCTACTTCTTCATAAATTCCAGATTTGCCTCAAACTTCTTCAATCTTTGCATAAACGCCCCTGTAAGCTACTGATCGGTCTATTTCTATATATATTTTAGGTCCCCATTTCTTATTATTTGTGCTTTGTTCTTAGGGTGAAATTAGATATTTTATGTGTTTGTTGAGCATGTGTAGGTCACATTCCTTAGATGAAGTGGTTGATGTTATTTTCAAGGAAAA
The DNA here is from genome assembly GCA_033220585.1 of Dipteronia sinensis. NCBI lineage: Eukaryota > Viridiplantae > Streptophyta > Magnoliopsida > Sapindales > Sapindaceae > Dipteronia > Dipteronia sinensis. The sequence continues at coordinate 77,478,465 of CM065637.1, read as the reverse complement.
AGAGCTTAAATGTAAAGAAAAAGGGCAAAACTGTTAACAACAGCTGCGTAGGTCGCTCTCCATGCATGACCTCAACAGCGGTGTGTCTAGCGGTACATTCTAGTAGGCCTTTCTAGTTCATTTCCGTGGTCCATACTGCTTCCCAGGCATCAACCTCAACCGCGGTCTAAGCCGTGCAACACTCCGGGAAAGGCTGAATTTCGGCCAATGCAGAATAGCAAGATCGCGGGGCCTATATCTCTCAGCTTCGATTGAATTGTATGTCCTAATACCTATGGATGAAAAGCCCCAGAAGTCTAGTTTCTGGAGCACTTTTCAGATCGTAATTCTGATATTCGTAGAAGAAGTTATGCCCATTTTAGTACCCGATGGTCAGATCAGTCATAATTCCGTAAATAGTGACGGGATTTATTTTGCAAGTTGTCGGAATGGGAAATATTACCTTCTTGGACATGAGTGGGAGTCTTGGGAGTCTTGGGAAACAAGTTGACACCTAATCATTATCTTCCTTCAATAAGTAATCAATTTTAATGGTTTAGGAAAGAAATAAAATCCCAAAAAGGTAGAGTTCTAAAAGGGAATTGATTTCCTTGTTGTTTAAGGACTTGGCTTAGCATCTAAAGCCTATTTAAACCTCTTTGAACCCTAATTTTAGGACACAAGCCAAGGGAGGTTCCAAGCCACCAAGGGGGCCATCCCCCATCACACCACCACCATTGTTGCACTTGGAAGCTTGAAGAAGACATTCATGGGTTTTATCAACTCTTTCTCTTCTTCTTTTAAGCTTTTTCATGTGTAGTTAATTCCATAGTTGGGAATCGATGTGAACCTATGTGATACTCTTGTTTTGATTTAATTCTATATTTATTCATCAATTCGAATTTAGATTTATTCAATTCATTATATATCTTATTCTTGACTTGTATTGATCTATGGAAATTAATTGATGCTTGTCTAGTGTTTCGATAATTTATTAATTGAGATTGCATTATAGGAATATATGTTGTCTTAATTACTTTTCAATTGAATAAGTATAATTGTTCTTGATATAGGAATATGCGAGACAATTTTGGTTCACTAATTCTTGAACGTAATGGGTTTTTGGCTATTGCTTACACATTGGAAAAGGGTTAGTAAAGCACGTGGTTAAACCCGAGTAGGAATAACGGTAATACCATAATTAAGATAAGAATGAACCCTAATTTGGATTGAATCTTGTTAATGGAGTTAATTGATGAACATTGAGTATTATATATGGGGAGTATTGGTTACCTAGTTCTTCTTCCCTTGATCACAAACAAACATTCTTTCTAATTGTTTTCTTAGTTTAATTTAATTTAGTTCTAGTTTAATCAATCAATCATAAATCTCTTGGTTACTTTTATTTAATTAGAATTAGAATTAGTTTAATCAATAAATTACTTTTCCTCGTGGGAACGATCTCTATTTGCTACTGTACTTATCTTCACGATTTGTGCACTAGCGAGTGAGTATTTTATAACAAGATTTACACATCAGCTACAAACCTGCACAAACTCGATTTAACCATTAAATACCTAGTTATACCCGGGAAACTGGAGGCGAAAAAGATAAGAAATTTCGGTTACACAAAGTGTAGAAATAAGCAATATCAGTCATCTGAAGATCTGTTTTCTAAATAAATGAATAAATCATTTATTTCTAATAATTCTCTAAATAACTTAATCTAACATACAGTTTTTAATAAATAACTTTAATAAAAGTATCCACTCACATAACTCTTGTGCTCAATCTGCTCATGGGGCTCTTGTGCTCAATTTGCTTCTGGGGCTGGATTCCATTTGAATTCATCTATTTCTGGATCCATCCTAAAATACATATAAAACTCAGTTTAGGATCTGCTTGGAAATCTAATAACTATTGTATTCAAATATTATGAATACAATATCACTTATCTGTATCCAATACACTGTACATAACTCTATGGTTGCACCATAATTCATCTTCTTCTTCTCGCTGTCTCTATCTCTCTCTCACCTGATCTGCCTCTCTTCTTCCATTCTTTTCTCACGCATGTCATTTTCTTTCTTCATCTATTTCTATCTTTCTCGGCTACTACTTCTGATCTCCCACGTCTCTTGTTTTCTTTCTCTTTCAATTCTTCTCTTTTCACCTTCCTTTTCTTTCTCACTTGGCTGTTCCCTTCTTCCTCTTCTTCTTCTATTTCTTTCTCTTATTTCTCACTAGGTTTATATCTCTCCTGCTGCACCTAATTTCTTACAAAATCCCATATTCCATCTCTTTGATCTGGTATGGATTCTCAGCTCACAAAACTTTATATATATCTCTTCCTCTCTCTAGATCTCGGTCTCTCTCTATCTCTCTCACGCGATCTCACGATCTGCTTCTCTTTTATTCTTTCTTTCTTTTCTTTTCTCTGTTCTTTCTCTCATCCTCTGTTTTATCTTTGATTGTTCTCTCTCCCTTAGTCTCTTAGCCGAGTCCCTTCTCTTTCCCTCTCTCTCTCTCTCTCTCTCTCTCTCTCTCTTATCTTTCCTCTTTAATATATCACGCCTCCTCAGACCTCACTTCTCTTTCCTTTCTTTTTCTTTTCTTAATTTTCTATTCTAACTTTACCACCACTACACCAATTCTTGCCACCTCTCACCCAACTTACCACCTTGCCTCATTCTATGTTTTCCACGTATCACCCAAATTGCCACATTTCTCCAGCTGCTGCCACCTGCCAATTTTATACCAACAAGTCTTATTTTCTATTTTGATCTCAGGTGGATCAACTTTTAGATCTTGGGTCATGTGTTTGGGTTTAGGTTATGGATTTGGTATATTTCTGAGATTGGGGTATTACAATTCTTCCCACCTTATAAGAATTTCGTCCTCGAAATTCATACCCATCCTGGATTCTTGACATGTTGCTTATAAATAATGGAGCTGGACCTTACATTTTTCATTTTAAAGTATCATCCGGATCATGTGACATGCACAATAAATTTTGAACGAAACCTTAAAGGATTGTTATCATCAGTACTTGAAGTAACTTGGGTTGGTTCAATAAGCCATTCTAATTGCTTAAATGGATCCACAGATTTTGGCATATTACAAATGAGCAACTCTGTTTCTGCTCTGTTATTTATCATCTTTGCTCTTCTTTTGTGATCGAACCATATTTATACCTATTAATTGAGGTCCCCATTTTCTATCATTTATTCTCATTTTCGAGCATATTTTGGTTTATAACATGTTTTGTGAGCTTTGTGTAGGATTTATTCTCTTAAAATAAGGGGTTGAGCTAAACTGAAGAGTTTTGGAGTTAGAAGGGATGAAATTAAAAATCTTCGTGCAGTACACTCAACTTTCGAGGGCTATATCTCTCTCCTCAGATCGAATTGGGTTTTGTACTACCTATTTTTGGAAAGCCCCAGATGTTTACTTTTCGACGGTTTTTACAGATCACGATTCCGATGTTTTTGGAGGAAGTTATAGCCAATTTTGTAACGGTGAGCGCAGTAGAAAACAGACCTGCGAACTGACCCGCGAAATTTGGGGCAGTAGATTTCATTTTCACACCTTCGCGGGTGAGTTGGATGATGCCACCTGCGAAAGCCCTGTTTTCAGCCAATTTAAGCCAATCTTTGAGGGGCATTCTTGTCCTTTCACCCTGACCTCGTGACCTAACTTCTAAACTCTATAAATACCCCTATTTTCTCACCTCTCTTGAGAATCCCTAACCTCTCCTCACGCCTCTTCTCTTCTATCTTCCATTTTCTTCATCTCTTCCATTTTCTTCACAAAATAAGTGAGAGATACTAGCTCCCATGGAGGATTTTCCTCAATGAGAGCTTACCATACATCTCCACAATACCATTTTACACTTCATCCACCCATCTTAGAGTATATTACAAGAAGAAATGAGTGGTCTTTGGGCCAAAAATGAGGTAGGAAATCAAGAAGAGCTTGGAGGGTTTTCTTCAAGTGTTGTCTCATTTAAACTCATTTCTTTTTGTATTTCTTGTTTTGTTTGATGTGTATCCTCAAATTTGGGAATATTGTAAACCTTCACATGTACAATAAATGTATGTTTGTGCTTAAATTCGGTTGGGTTTTGTTATACTCTTCGTTAATTTCATGAATTAAACTCTTTTTGTGATATTCATGTATGTGGAGAGTCTATAATTGATATGTGTCCATGAATGAGATTAAGAGTAGAGTAATTAATTTAGGAGTAGTGTAATTTATCATCCCATGATTGTTGATTGATTGATGATGACTCAATATACCATGTATTGAGTGATTTGAGTGCTAGAGCTTTAGCTCTAAAGAGTGAGAAAAGTTTGGTTGATGCATGTTCATGCTAAATTAGGCTTGGTTCAATATTCTTGTGCTTAATGGGTCTTTGTTTCAAAGACACGATTGCTCTCTCATAGCTTGGGTTGGGTAATAAATTGATTTTGGTGAATTCCTTAATCAAGAGAATGAACCCTTAACTTAAATTAAATGGTTTTAATGAATAACAATCAACTTATTGCATATTGTTGTTTGGTAAACTTGTTTTCTATTTTTAGCCATCCTAGGGAGATTGATAAAATCGAATCCTTGACCTAGAGTAAAGATCACCGAAATTCCTTTTGTGCTCGTGTAGTTATTGGGGCATTTCATTGCTTAATGCTTTCACTCGGTTAGCCACCTTATGAATGATATTTAGGCTTTGTGTTATATATCGTGCGGTTCGCATTAACATACTCAACTGTGATATCCTCTACATTTGACCAAAAAGTTGAGAGATTACTAGGCTGGCTTGTAGAGCTCGTGTGTGTATCCCACAGTCCTTAATGAATCCAAGCATTTATGCAATGGATGTAATCTCTATACGCTTGAGAGAAGGTAGAGATTAATTAAGGGGACACGAGCATTATAACATACGTGTTGTATGGGTATCTCATATTCTTAATGCTTTCACTCGGTTGACATACGTGTTATTTGGTTAGCCTCGTGGATGAATTATTGGCTGTAGTATGGCCCACGCGGTTGCGCATTACATGCCCAACTGAAATAACCATTGTCTTTGACCAGAAAGTTGAGAGATCACTAGGTTGGCGTGTATAGCTCGTGTTTTTGTCCCATAGAACTTAATGGATTCATGCATATGTATGAATGCAATCTCTAACAGCTCGAGAGAGGGTAGAGATTAATTAAGGGGACACGAGCCTATGATATACTTGCACATTTGAGGGACTAAGTGAGTCTAGTTCTTAATTAGGAGGATTGTTACGGTTGAGTCATTTCATTAGCATATCCATACATTTCATGTCATCTTTCCATTCCATCATATCCATGTAAATATTATCTATTTAATTTATTTAGTTATATTATTATTTACTTTTCCGCACACACAACACACGAGTTCACTCGGCGTGTTGTAATAATAGCTAGAACCGATAACGGTTGACGGATCCCACCTTCCTGCGGAACGATACCCTCACTTGGAGTTGTGCTAGTCCATGTGGCTCACGCGTTTGTGAGGCCGAACTTAATGTTCAATCTTTTGACGACACTGCAACGACGTGTCATCACTTTGCCTTTCTTTCAAAATAGAACCGTTGCTTCAAAGGAATTATCAGTATTGAATTTGTCATGTTTTAATGGGACTTGGATTCTCTCCTCACCTCACCTCATCGTCACCTCACTTAATCTCATGACACATAAGCATTGCAATAAATGAATGATTAAGATGCGATTGACGCTTTATCAACAACCAATCACATGCTTTAAAAACGTGAGGTGAGGAGAGGATCATGGTCCGTTGTAATGAAGGAGTTTATATATATCGGTTGACACTTGTTTTTCTAGCTAGCTAATATCTCTTTCTCTTGCAATTTTTATATGTGCAATTTTCCAAATGAATTGCTACATTTTTTTAATTAATTATAATTTGGTAGCATAATTGGGTGAATTGTTGATTGCTCTGTTTGAAACCACGGGAATTTAATAGCAATAATGTTTGCCAAATTGTTTGCTTGGAAATAAAAGTCATTGAGTTTAAAATTTTGAACATATATACAGTTAAAAGCCATATTGTAAGTACGGAGACAAACAGGCAAGTAATGATTCGAAAGAGCAAGAACCACATGTGAAACTGGTCTTGGACCTAAGTGTAACTCCCCAAGAGTTAGCTCATAGGGTGAGGGTTGTCCTCAAACTTATCAATTGCACTTCCTCTTAATGCCCAAGTGATGTAGGACAGTTTAAGAGAATTTCAATTCTAGTAGGATTTATTTTGTAATTTATTTTCAATTCTAGGTGAATTTGTTTAGGATTTCCTTTTTAGTAGTTTTCAGCAATAACTCAAATTACCTTTTGGGTAATTTTGAGATTTTCTATTTTAGTCAATTTTGGGATCCTGAATCCTAGATGATTTTGGTAATTTTGAGCTTTTCTATTTTAGTCAATTTAGGAATCCTGAATCCTAGATGATTTGGGTAATATTGGTCTTTTCTTTTTAGTCAAGTTAGGAGTCCCAAATCCTAGAGGATTCTAGTTTGTTTTATTTTCTATTTAAACAAGTGTCAAAATTATTATTTGTAACCTTTGATTGATTTTAATAAAATAGTTCCTTTGGAACATTTATCTGTTGTGGATTCGACATGCTCTTTGAGGATTCGAGAGCACCATTTTCTAACAAAGATTAGGGAATGATGGCTCCTGCATGGCGGTCCATGCTTGGGTAACTACCGGTCGCAGCGTCAAGGTTTGTCTGAGTGTGCCTCACGGTTCAATGAAGTGATCATTCTTGTTTTCGTCATTCCCCGCTACGTCACCAAGCAATGTGGGACTGTGATTCACACAATACCTCACACGCAGCATGCTCAATCACTCGGTAGCAATCAATGAATGAAATTTCGGAGGAATAAAATAAATTTAATCTCTGCCAAATGATATAAAATTTTTGGTATTGTATATTCATTTGGTGTTTTATTTATCAAATGAATTGCTACTTGCTTTTAGCAAAATTTGGTAAACCGTTACATATTCTGTTTCAAATGGTCCATTTGTTTTTGGTTTTTTTTTTTCACTCTTTTAAATCATTTCTTGAAGCAATATTTTTTAATCTATTAGTGAAAATGCTTTGCTTCTTGATATGCAAAACTTGTAACACGAAAGGTATTATGACATTCCAGGAAAACAGCAATTTTGTAGGGACAACTGCCTCACTTTTTCTTTTTGTGGAGGTCCCTCTGCAATGTCCATGAAAACAGAATATATACTAATTTAAAGTTTCAAAAGATGAGATATTACATCATTTAAGTCCAAGATTTGGTGAGATATGGAATATTTGTTTTTGATACAATACCGGGATTGGAATGGATTGATGCTTAAGTGTTCATTAAAATGAAGGGGGAATTACGAGTTTGGTCCTTATCTTTTAAGGAAATGTCATTTTTTTTACCCGACTCATGCGTATTAGGGTCTTTGATCCTCATCATTTTGGAAATACATCAAAAACGTCCATTTGACCAAAATCAAAGAGATGGTTTTACCTCTAAGCTATGCGAAAAGACTGAAATGCCCCTCTAACAATTATTCTTAAACCCATTTAATATTGGGAAATTAAAAATGCATCCATCAAGGATTGAACCTTCGACCTTATGGTTAAAAGCAACAAGCTATTGAAGGTTCGTTGATTTAAATGTGTATATAGTTAAATAATTTGTTTAAAATAATTTAATATGTTTATATAATTTAAAATAAACTCACATATATATATATAATTTGAAATAAACTCATACTTAATAATAATATATCAAAACAGATTTATGAAAAATAAAAACAAAATAAGAAAACAAAAGGAAAAAAATTCTTTTTTTCCTTTCTTTCTTTTTATTTTTTGAACTTTTTCCCTTTTCAATTTATGGGCTTTGATTTTCTGTGTTTTTTTATCAAATTGAAATAAAACATTTTTGAAAAGGAAAAAAATTCAAAAAAAAAAGAAACAAATTTACGGGCTTTGATTTTCTGGATTTCCTTTTATTTTCTTATTTCAATTTGATAAAAAAAAACTAGAAAATCAAAGTTCATCAATTGAAAAGGGAAAAAATTCAAAAAAGAAAATGAAAGAAAGGAAAAAAAATTTGAATTTTTTTTTCTTTTTTTTTGATATATTATTATTAAATATGAGTTTATTTCAAATTATATATATGAGTTTATTTTAAATTATATAAACATATTTAAATTATTTAGAACAAATTATATAACTATATATATATATATATATTTAAATCAACAAACCTCCAACCTTTAACCACGAGGTTGAAGGTTCAATCCCTGATGGAGGCGTTTTTAATTTTTCAATATTAAATGGGGTTTAAGAGTAATTGTTAGAGGGGTATTTCAATCTTTTCGGATAGATTAGGGATAAAACCGTCTTTTTGACACTTCCAGTACTAAAAGTACCATTTTACTCCTCAACCAGTTAACTTTGACTAACCATTGACTGACGGAGGGACCTTTTTGATGCATTTTCAAAAAGATGAGGGCTAAAGAACCTAATACACGTAAGTAGGGTAAAAAAAATGACGTTTCCTTAAAAGATAAGGACCAAACTGTAATTCCCCCTAAAATGAATCGTCTAGTGTTGATTGAGGATTCTAATTTCCACTTAATTACTAGATTGACTTTAATTTTCAAGTTAAATGTTAATTTTCCTCAACAAAAAAAGAAAAAGAAAAAGTTATATGTTAATTTCATCCCCACGTCTTGTGATTTTCGACTTGGAGTAGTAGAGATCAGGATTTAATCCCGGCTACATAACAAATATAAGATTGGACAAAATCACATGCCAAACATCCAACAAATGTTGAGACATCCTTGTCAAAATTATTCCTTAACTCTTCTTTTCGTCTAACCTAAAGGTGAAATCCAACTAATGTAGGGGAGGAACTTATTCCTCACTTTCTTTTTTCTTCCGAGGGTCGTCATTTAAAATGCAACACATATACGATCAACATCACCCTTATTCTACAATACGTCATGCTGTCAATATGTGTAATGCTGCTATACAAGGCCTGTATAATTACTAAGTGGTTAATACTTGTTCGTTTATATTTTAAGTTTAAAAAAGTATAAAGTTCATCACCGTCCAATAAGTTCATCCAGCTTTATAATATTCAAAATTTCTTTAGAATGCTTTATCCATAGTAACCATACAATTTAGTATACTAGTAAAATCTCTACAACACAAATATAGATGGTATCACCACCGCTTAATGTGGCATATGTAAAAAGTGTTTATTCAGTATGATAATTTCTAAAATTTAAGTCGTCATATCCACAAATTGATATATCAAAGAAAAAATATGTATCGACACATGGCTGAGAATATAAAGGCATTTCCTTATATTAAAGGCATGAATGACCCTACAAGTACTTTTCCTTTTTTAGTGTTGGGACGAATATTTCAAGTTTGAATGTTTGATCTTGCCATTCAATTGATTATTTGGTTGTTATTAGAGAAGAAGAAAAACATCAAAAACTCTCAACACAAAAAACAGCACGCTGCTCAGACTGCTCTGCCTCTAGCCATCCGTGAGAGGTGCAATTTCCTCCAAACCTTTCTCAACTTTCTTCTTTTATTACTTGTTATTGATTATTACATTTTCTTTGCTGTTTGTTATTCCAATTTCAGTTTCTGGTTTTTGAAAATTATCTAAAATAATAATATATATAAAATCCTATCCAAAGTTACTATTAAGTTCTCTTATTCTTTGTTGATGTTGCTTCTTAGATTTATGTGTTAGTGATCTAGTTTTGAATTATAATCTTCACTTTGTTTTTCAGTTTCGTTTTCTTTTGGTAAAGAAAAAAAAAGTATTTCTACTACTCTGGCATTAGCTTCACTTTGTCAAATTTTTCAAAAGAATAAAAAAAATGAAAAGGAAAGAAAGCAAGGAGTGATAAGAAACAGACATGGTAGAGATAGTTATTTATTTCCATTGCAGCAAAAGTTGCAGAGCTGTTCGTTGTTCCGACATATGTTCATTCATAGTCTAATAATCATAACTTAAACACATGTTTAAATTAATTTATAGTTCAATATTCATGCTGCTTGTCTTTATAGTACTATGTGGCTGATGTTTCCATTAACTGTGATTAGAAATTCTTCAACTATTTGTATTAGCAGTATTGAACTTTTGATTTCTTGATTTTCACGATTCAAAATCTTTATTCATGATATTGATCAAATCCATTGCTAAACTTTTCATATATAGTAGAACTCTTTCTAATGATGCAATTGCCACTTTTGTTGTTTAATATCAAGTAGGATGTTTTATTAAATTCTCTTTTTCCCGGTTGTTTCATTGTTGTTTAAATTGATGAACCGGAATATATAGGTTAACATGTGCAATTTTTTCAGTCTCATTACTTTCTTCATTTAATTAATTGTTTTGCTGGCTGCCATTTTTTTGTTTCCCCCTTTTTGTCTCTGTTTTTCCTCCATTTTTAGGCTTTGCTATCAGTTTTTGTTTCATTTTATTAATCATTAATTTTTAAGTCAGTCATTTGAGTTTATAACTTTCGCCAAATACAGTAATTGAAAAAAGAATCCAGTGTTACTCTCTTGCTTCTTTCTTAAATTCACTAATTGTCCTGCTTATAAGTATAAATTATCTGTGGTAGTGATATATAGTAGCATCATTCTGCTTAATCAACATTGCTTTTATTAATTGCATGTTGTCCTTTAAAAAAAAAAAAAAAAACTCCTCCTCTTAAATGTTGTCATAGCCACCCTGTTTCTTATCCCAAAAAGAAAAAAAAAATTGTTATTGCACTCTTTATTTAGCTTCACTTTGTTAATTTATTTGTCACTGTTCTGTTTTTTAAAGAAAGAGGGAGAGAAGAAGGAATCACGAGAAACAAAAAAAAAAAATGGTCGACATAGTTATTTCCATTGCAGCAAAAGTTGCAGAGTTGTTGGTTGTTCCAATTGGAAAACACATATGTTATCCTTTCAAATACAAAAGCAACATGGAGGAGCTTAAGAAACAAGTCGAGAAGGTAAGGGATGTAAGAGAGATGGTGCAGCATTCTGTTGACGAGGCCAAGAGACAAGGTGATGAGATTGAAAAGGTTGTTGAGAAATGGCTCAACAGCGTCGATGAGTTCACTAATGGGGTTGCAAAACCCATCATTGGTGATCATGTCAAAGCAGGGAAGCTCTGTTCATTTGGCTTCGTCCCCAATCTGATGGCTCGTTACTTGCTTAGCAGGAAAGCAGCGAAGACGACAAAGGACGGGCTCAGCCTCTTGGGAGAAGGAAAATTTGAGAAAGTTTCATACCGTCCTCTCCTTCGAAAAACAACTTCCATCTATATCAGAGGCTATGGGTACTTCGATTCAAGAAAGCTGGTTTTTGATAATCTTATTGAGGCATTAACGGAGGCCGATGTTAACTTGATTGGGGTATACGGCATGGGAGGTGTGGGTAAAACTACACTTGTCAAAAGAGTTGTTGCACAAGCCATAGAAGACAAGTTATTTGATGCAGTGGCTATGGCTGATGTAACAGAGACCCCAGATATTAAGAAAATTCAAGGACAAATTGCTGATGAGCTAGGACTAAAATTGGAAGAGGAGAGTTTATCTGGAAGAGCTGCTCGATTACGTGACAGGTTGAAAAAAGAAAAAAATATCCTTGTGGTATTAGATAATATTTGGGCAAAGCTTGACCTTGAGGCTATTGGAATTCCTTTAATGGGTGATGAGAAAGGAAGTATCATGCAAAAGGTAGATCGGGAGGAAGGAGAAAATGATAATAAAAAGCAATGCAAAATATTGTTTACATCTAGAAATCTAGATGTATTACGCAATGATATGGATACTCAGAAGAATTTCAAGATTGAAATTTTGTCTGATGCAGAAGCGGAGAGTTTATTTTGGAAGACTGTGGGGTATTCAGAAGAAAATTCCGATTTAAATCCTATTGCAATTGATATAGTTGGAAAATGTGTTGGCTTGCCAATTGCCATTAAAACAATAGCAAATGCACTAAAAAATAAAAGTCCTCCTTTTTGGAAGAATGCTTTGGATCAGCTTAAAAAGGCTAATCCAAAAAACATCAAAGGAATGGATGCAAATGTGTACTCTACAATAGAATTGAGTTTCAAGTTTTTGGAAGGTGAGGAAGCAAAATCACTGTTTATACTGTGCAGTCTATGGGGCGCAGGTCACAGAATTAGCATCGGTGACTTGTTGAAATATGGTATGGGGTTGGGTTTGTTTCAAGATGTTTATACAATAGAAAAAGGGAGGAACAAGCTGCATATGTTGATCGATTATCTTAAAACTTCATGTCTGTTGATGGACGGTAATAGCAATAGTCCTTTCATTAAAATGCACGACATCATCCATGCTGTTGCTATTTCGATAGCATCCACCACTAAGCTTCACTTTAATATTCAAGATGTTGCTGGCTTGAAAGAGTTGCTAGAGGAGAAACTGCCAAAAGATTCAGTTGCTATTTCTCTGCCTTATAGAGATATTCATGAGATTCCTGAAAAGTTGGAATTTCCAAAACTTGAGCTATTCTTGTTGTTCATGAATGATTCGTCTTTACGAATTCCAGATGCCTTTTTTGAAGGGATGAAAGGTATCAAAGTGTTAGATATGAGTGGAATTCATTTTTTATCACTACCATCCTCCCTTTGCTGCCTAACAAACCTTCGTTCGCTCAGTTTAGATAGATCCCAGTTAGGAGATGTAGCAATTATCGGAAAGCTGAAGAAACTAGAAATTCTTAGTTTTTCGAATTCTGATATTGAACAGTTACCTGAAGAAATTAAACTATTGACTCGTTTAAGGTTGTTAGATTTGAGGAATTGTACAGAACTCAAAGTAATCAATCCAAATGTGATATCAAGCTTGACTCGGTTAGAAGAGTTACTTATGAGTAATAGTTTTGTTCAATGGGAGGTTGAAGGAGGAAATAATGCTAGTCTTGCCGGGTTGAAGCAACTATCTTGCCTAACAACTTTGGAAATACATATTCTTGATGCCCGGCTGATTATGCCACAAGACTTGTTCTCTACGAAGTTGGATAGATATAAGATACTTATCGGAAATGTGTGGGACTGGTCTAGTAATTATGATACCTCAAATACGCTGAAACTGAAATGTAGTAATAGAATTTATTTTGACAGTGGAGTTAAAATTTTGTTGAATAGAACTGAAGATCTCTATTTAGACGAATTGAAAGGTGTCAAGAACGTTCTATATGATCTTGATGCGGAAGGTTTTCCACAATTGAAGCATCTACATGTACAAAATGGTCTTGAGATTCAATACATTATTAACTCGGTTGGATATGGTCCATCCACTTTCTTTCCCAAGCTGGAGTCATTGTTTCTTCATAATTTGATTAACTTGGAGAAGATATGTCATGGCCAACTTGCAACAGAGTCTTTCAGCCAATTAAGAATCATGAAAGTTGGAAAATGTGATAGATTGAAGCATCTCTTTTCATTTTCCATGGCCAAAAACCTTTTGAAGTTGGAAGAAATTGAAGTGACTAATTGCAAGAAGCTAGAGGAGATTGTTTTTAAAGAAAGCCATGAACAATTCCAACAACATAACAGGGTTAGTAAGATCGAGTTCACTCAATTGCGCACCTTGAGACTAGAATGCCTACCACAGCTCTCAAGTTTTGGCTCTCAAGAGTTCACGCCAGATACCGGGTCTCAAGAAATCCTTGCTGAAGACGAGATTGGCAGTTTCATATCATCATTCGGTCAAAATGTATGTTCTTCTTCTTGTTGTTCTCCTCCTTTCTTTTCGTTTTGTGTTGGAGGTTGGTGATGTTAAAAAGGAATATTAGTAATTGTTTATAGCCTTGATTTTTAATCATTACTAACAAATAAAAGAAAAAATTGTATTTACAGGTTTTGCTCCCGCGCTTGGAGAACTTGAAGTTGTCTTCAATTAACATTAAATGTATGTGGCTTGATCAACTTCCAGCGATGTCTTCTTGCTGTCAAACTCTAACGAGCCTGACTCTGGAGTTGTGTAGTGGTAATCTGAAATTTTTGTTTTCATATTCAATGGTTAAGAGTCTTGTGCTACTAGAAAAATTTGAGATAAGGAATTGTAAGTCGATTGAAGGAATAATCAACATAGAAGAATTAAGAGGAGGAGAAGGAAGAGTGATTAAGATGGTATTCCCTAAACTAATCAACCTGCAGCTCAAAGGTCATCCAAACCTGACACAATTTGCCTCTGGAAATTCAGTTGAATTCCCCTCCTTGAGTCAACTATCCATTCAGAATTGCCCAAAGTTGAAGACATTTGCCACTGCCGTTATGTCTGCGGACAAAAAACAGAGCGAAGAAGTTAAAGAAATGAGCAGCCAAGATGACATTCGTCCTTTGTTCGACCAAAAGGTAACTCTGTTTTATTCTAAAGTGCAATTAATAGAAATTCTTTGTTTTAAATTCACATTTACTTGTTCCTCATTTAGCTATATATACAGATTAAACAACAACATTTTTTTTCCATTTAGGTTGTATTACCCACATTGGCATCCTTGAACCTGTCCTCCATCTGTATCCAAACCATATGGCACAAACAACTTCATCCAATGTCATCTTGCTTCCAGAAATTAACAAAACTTATTGTGGACGGTTGTGATACTTTAAAATATCTATTTTCATCTTCTATGGTTGAAAGTCTCATCCAACTTGAGGTCCTTGAAATTTCCAATTGTAAGTTCATGGAAGGAGTGATAATCACCGGTGGAGAAAGAATTGTTACTTGCAACAATCTGTTCCCTAAATTGTACCAGCTGAAACTCAAACACCTTTCGGAACTCACAAGCTTCTGCAGCTTTTCCGGAAATTCAATTGAGTTGCTCTCCTTGGCTCGATTGTGGATTGAGAATTGCCCTAAAATGCATACATTTGTCTATAGTTCTCCACTTGCAGATATGCCAGCAAGCCATGGAAGAACAAATGAATTTAGAGGAGAACCTCCATTCAAACGTACAATCTCTTTTTGATGAAAAGGTATTGTTTCAGCATCTTCATATCCTATCTCTTTTTTATTTTTTCTTTCAGCATCTTCATGCTATTACATCTCTTTTTTTTAACTAGCTGTTGTAGAGCTTTGTTTAATATTTAGTTTCCAAATATATTTGTCGGTCTCATCTCTTCTTCAATCTTGGTGTCTTATATATAATTGTTTTTTATTAATTAATGCAATCAATTGAATTATTCAGGTACGGATCCCTAAATTAAAGTTTTTGAGAATAGACAAAATGGATAACATTAGAAAAATATGGTACCATCAACTTACTCCGGACTCCTTCTCCAAAATAGATATTTTTGCAGTATTTGATTGTCATAAATTGTTGAATATTTTTCCATCTAATATGCTTGGAAGACTCCAAAAACTAGAGCTGTTGGTGGTATCAAATTGTAAATCATTGGAAGTGATATTTGAAGAGCTTGACATATCTTCTTGTATGGTGGACGAAATTGTTACCAAGGAAGAAGATGTAAAAGCGGTTCCTAAGCTAGTGCTTCCTCAATTAACAACACTGAGACTATCGGATCTACCAAGATTAAGAATATTGTATCCAGGATTATATCTTTCACAGTGGCCTATGTTAAAAACATTTAGGATGTGGAGATGTAAGAACCTTACTTCAGAATTTCAGAGCCACCAAGAGACCCATATGGAGACTCAACACCAGAATTTTTCGATTCAACAACCGTTGTTCGTAGTTGACAAGGTACCAGTTCTAAAGCTTTATTCGTAATTTAACTTTAATTATGATAATATCCAAAATATCATTAAATTTAAAAAAAAAACAAAGAATAAAAACTAAATTTAGAACAAATTTTAAATAGAAAAAAAGAATTGAAATCAATTTAAAAATTTAGAAGAAATATTAAAAAGAACTTTATGTTTTTCACATCATACCATTTTTTCGCTATTTGTAAAATAAGATAGAAATAAAATAACCACAAATGTCTATTGTCATCGATGTCCATTATCAAACCATTGGGTGACTATGTTTGACTTTTTAAGAGACCAAAATATTATTTTTAATCAAGTAAATCTTAAAATTAACTATTAATCTAAATAAAAATTATTATATAAACAACAAATTAAAAAAAAAAAAAAAAAAAAAAAGAGCACCTCCACCATGGCAGAGTTTGACCGTTGATTTTATTATTTAAGTTTTAAAAAATGTATTTTTAATTTATTCTAAAATTTAATTTTAATTTGTGTTTTTTTTAATATTTCTTATTTTCTAGCAGTTTCTAATCATTATTTTATGGGTTTTTTTTTTGAAAATGTTATTTTATGGGTTAAGCCTGACCCTTATTTTATTCTTCACAGTTTAATTTTTTTTTTTTTTTTGCAACATAAAGATTAACCTTTGACCATAACTAGAGATGCACATTTTCCCCCGGATCCCCAAATCCCCACGTTCCCATCCCCATTTGGGAAATTATTTTTGGGGAAAAATGGGGAATGGGGTGGGGATGGGGATGATTTTCATCCCCAAATTGAAATGGGGATGGGGATGGGGATGGGGGGAGGTCCCCCCATCCCCATTTCCCCATTTCCCCCATAAATATATTGAAATGGGGATGGGGTTGGGGGGAGGTCACCCCATCCCCATTTCCCCATTTCCCCCAAAACATATATAAATAAATAAATATATTATGTAACATTTTATGATTTTATTATGTATTTATAATGCACTAATGGATTTTAATTTTAATTTGTAATTGAATTATTTTTTTTAATTTTTAATTTTTAATCAAAAGGGAGAATGGGGAAACGGGGAAATGGGGAAACGGGAAAAAATAGGGAAAAACAGGGAAAACGGGGAACTAGGGTTGGGGATGGATATACCTCCCCCCAAAATTTCTCATCCCCATTTTCCCCAAATGGGGAAATGGGGGGGGATGGGAGAAGGGTCTGGGAAGTGGGGATGGGGATGGGGGGACCTATATCCATCCTCATTCCCCAAATGTGCATCTCTAACCATAACTCCATATGGATTACTAGTTTCTACCAGAAGCTTGATCTCACGAACTAATTTACTGATATTTGAAAGGATAATGTTTGGGTGCTGACCGGTCAGCACCCAAAATACTGATTCAGTGATGTGGTTTAATGGAAATGTAACAGATGTCCTTTTTTCTTTTACACATTCCAAATAATTAAACCCCTCATCTTCACATGTTCAAACATAGAAGCTGAACAATTAGATAAGTATTCAAACACATATGTATGTGTTACAATTCAATTGGGCCATATCACTGGGTTAGTATTTTAAGTGCTGACCGATCGGCACCCAAGCATTATCTTTTTTGACATATTTAGATCATTTGAACAGTTAAAAGAAATAAAATTGAGGTCAAAATTGCCTTCAAAATCCGAAATTCTACATCCATTTTGTTAAATTTCTATACTTTGTACTTTTATGTGTTATGGTGGATAGCATTACACCCCTAATCCCTAAAGACTAATCTATGGGTTGTGTTTCTTTCGAAACAAAAAATAAATTCTATGGTTTGTGAAATTAATTCATATATATATATACCCTACTTTTATTATATGATTTTCGAATTTTCCAATGTGAGATTGATGAAGATCAAGTTATAGGGTTGGTCTCGTGATAAAATCTCTCACACCTACACCACAAGGTTACGGGCTCGAGTCCCCCCTCCACAAAAAAAAACTCTAATTTATGTAATAGTGTAATATATAAATAAAAAAAAAGTTATGGGAGGATTGCATAAATCATGGTGTTGACAACTTGATTTTTGCAATTTTATCAATCACATATGATGAAGGCAATTGCTTGATTTATGGGATTTGGTGATGGAGAATATTTTTGGATTCAAATTATGATTTTTATTTGTTTCCTTTTATTTGTTTTTTCTACTCCTATATAAGAAAGCTTTGTAGCCATTTGATGGCAGACTTGAGTTGATGAATAAAATATAGTTCTGAATTTTCTTCTGTTTGCTTTCTCGGTATTCTAGTGAATCAACAAATTAGCAATGTGTTCATAGTCCTGGATATTCTCAAAATCAACCAGTATGGGTGATCAAGCCATGTTGATTCATGTAATACACATGATTATGAATACATTGCTAAATCATTGATTCACTAGATTACCGAGAAAACAAACAGAAGAAAATTCATAACTACATTTTATTCATCAACCCAAGTCTGCCATCAAATGGCTACAAAACTCCCTTACAAAAAAACAAATAAAAATCATAATTTGAATCCTAAAAATATCATCATCAAATCCTATAAATCAATCAATTGCCTTCAACATAGGTGATTGATGAAATTGCATAAATCGAGTTGTTGTCAACACCATGATTTATACAATCCTCCCATAACTTGATCTTATCAAAGATTCATCCCATCTTCTTGCTCCTTGTGGGTTCTCTAACACATTTTCATTAAAAAAAATATTACAAAATATCTCTAATCAAATTACTTATAAACCCTAATTTCTTTTAAATATCAAAATTTTAGTCTGTTTTTATTCTTAGGGAAGAATAATAGATCAAAACAATGGTAAAATAGCGGAAGAATAATCTATTGCTGGACCTATACATATGATCCAAAATGAATTTTACAAGCCATTGCCTCAAAATATTCTTTTTTTTAGTATAATTTGGGAAATTTTATAAAGGTTTCTTTAATTTAAAAAAAAATGTATCAACACTTATGAAAATACCACCCGAAATAGAATGGCACCATTTAAGTTTAGATATAGAATATACATGTGTATTAACAAAGAAAAGAGAGTAAGAATGTTTATCTTATAAAAATAAATTCATTCTTTTATATACCTTCATTTTAGCTATATATCTTCACTTTTTCTATCTTCACACGTGAGTGCACTAACATCAAATTCACTCTTTATCTCACCATATTTTATGCCCACACCAACTAAACTATTATTCACACTCCAGGTTCCATTCCCCAACTTAGAAGAATTGTCATTGGAGTGGAATTACATTGCAAAAGAGATGCTAAATGAAAACTTTTCAGGGTATTCATGCAAACTCAAAGATCTTCAGTTGATAGATGCCAGTAAAGAGACCAGTCTTTGCCCATGTTTTTTCCTTCACTCATTACCCAATCTTGAGAAACTTAATGTTTTTGACGGTGTTCTTGAGGATATGTTCATATGTGAAGGATTTGGTTGCAAAGAAAAATATGTTGAGGCTCCTAGTAAATTGAACAACTTAAGCCTTGTGGGATTAAATGACTCGTTGAATCTAGGGGAGGAGAATTCTCTACTTTGTAAAATATTTCAAATGCTGACAACTCTTGAAGTATTAAGCTGTAAAAAATTAAAAACTTTAGTATCATCCTCAGTGTCATTTCAAAATTTGATAACTCTAGAAGTATCGAAGAGTGATGGATTGCTCAATTTAATGACGATCTCAACGGCTAAAAGTATGGTTCAACTTACGAGATTGAAAGTACTAGAATGCAAAATGATTGAAGAAATCATAATACATGGGGGAGATAGAGGGGAAAACCATATCATTTTCAACAAAGTGAAATATTTGGAACTTCATTGTCTACCAAGGCTTACAAGCGTCTACAGCGGGAATTATGCTATTGAATTTCCATCTTTGCAACAAGTAGACGTGATACAATGCCCAAATATGAAGTTTTTTTCACAGGGAGCCTTGAGCACACCAAGACTGCACAAATTACAAACAAAAGAAGCAGAGGAAGGATTTTGGGAAGGCAGTCTTAATACAACCATACAAAAATTGTTCAAAGACATGGTATGTGTTGATCATTCATCAGATTCTAGTATATTCCTTGCAATACTAATGCATTGCCTATTGATTTATTTTGTGTGGTTTTTCCATTTTTTTTCTCAATATATAAGACCAGATGCAATTTAAGAGAAGTAAACTATCATCGTTATTTTTCTTTATTCTAAAAGAATATAAATGAAATATTTGGGTTTGGCAGGATCGATTCTATGGTATAGAAAATTTTACGGTCTCTGACTTTCCCCAGTTGAAAGAAGTATGGGCGAATAAACAATTTCTAGGCAGGTACTTCAGCAATTTAAAGACATTGGTAGTGGATGACAAATGTTGCAGCTTGACATATATATTTACTCTATCTGTGGCCTTGGGCTTAGTGCAACTCCAGCAATTGCAAATAAAAAACTGTGCTATTTTGGAAGCGATAATAGTCAAAGAAGAAGAAACGATAGGGAACACTCTGTTTCCCAATCTAAATAGTCTAGAGCTCATCGATCTCCCTGAATTCACGAGTTTCTGCAACTTTGGCGGAAATGCAATTGAAATGCCCTCCTTGACCAGATTGTGGATTAGGAATTGCCCCAACATGCAAACATTTATCTCCAATTCAACAAGCAAGGACAACCTCCACAATGACATACAACCTCTCTTTGATGAAAAGGTATTCTTTTTCTTTTCCACCTGAAATTCTTCATTCACATTTCTTTCCACCTTTTGTTATCTCATCCATATTCATTCGTGGTGTCTTATAATGTGTAACTTTATTTTATTATTGTTCTATTAATAAATGCAATGAATGGAATTGTTCAGGTACAACTCCCTAATTTAAATTTTTTACTACTAGAAGAGATGGATAAATTGAAAAAAATATGGCACCATCAACTCAATTCGGATTCCTTTTGCAAAATAGCTACCTTTGGGGTACATTACTGCCATAATGTGTTGAATGTTTTTCCATCAAATATGTTTAGAAGACTCCAAAAATTAGACGGGTTGTGGCTAACAAATTGTAGCTCACTAGATGAGATATTTGAACTTCAAGCTTCCAGTACTTGCGGGAAAACACAAGCTATAACAGCCACTCCATTGAGCAAATTGGTGCTATATGACTTGCCAAAGCTGAAGCATATATGGGATGTGGACTCACAAGGTCTCCTAACCTGGCAGAATCTACTTTCAATACAAGTTCTACGTTGTGACAGTCTGAAAAGCATCTTTCCAGCCTCAATAGCTAGAAGTCTTCTTCAACTTGAAGAGCTTAAGATAGAACAGTGCTGCATGTTGGAGGAAATTGTTGCCAAAGAGGAAGAAGTGGATGAAGCAGTGCCTAGGTTTCCTCAATTATTTGAAGTACTTCATGCTTCCGGTCGTGGGAAATCACAAATCATAACAGCCACTCATTTGAGAAAATTGGTGTTAAATTATTTGCCAAAGCTAAAGCATATATGGGATATGGACTCGCAAGTTCTTCTGTCCTTTCAGAGTCTACTTTCAATAGAAGTTGATACTTGTAACATTTTGAAAAGCATCTTTCCAGCCTCCATAGCTAGAAGTCTTCTTCAACTTGAAAAGCTTAAGATAGAAGATTGCTGCATGTTGGAGGAAATTGTTGCCAAGGAGGAAGAAGTAGATGAAGCAGTGCCTAGGTTCGTGTTTCCTCAATTAACATCGCTGGATCTATTTCAACTATCAAGCCTCAAAAGTTTTTACCCAGGGTTACATATTTCAGAATGGCCACTGTTAAAGAATTTGGAAGTGTGGAAATGTGACAGAGTAGAGACATTTTCGTTAGAATCTTTGAGCTTTCAAGTGACCAATGGGGGGAGCCAACATGAGATGCCAATGAGACAACACCTGTTCTTAGTTGACAAGGTACGAGACCAAGTAGTACGTTATCTAATTTCGGCATAAATATCATTGTTCTAACCTCCAGCATCGTTCTATATTTTTACACTACTTGTACTCTTCATTTTAGCTATAAGTCTATAATCACTAATTATTTCTTATATATGTAATTACACCAAGTCCACTCTTATCACGCGACATTTAATGCCTCCACTTACTAATACTTTTGGTTCATTTCCAGGTTTCATTCACCAACCTCGAAACTTTGGCGTTGGAATGGAATTTGACTGAGAAAGAAGTGTTGCTTGAAAAACTTCCAGAGTACTCATGCAAATTAAAAGTCCTTGGACTAAGAGGCTTCCATAAGGAAACTGATATTTGTGTATCATGTTTCCTTCATAAATTACCCAACCTTGAGAAACTTATAGTTCATCAAGGCTTTTTCAAGGAAATATTCTCATGTGAAGGGCTTGGTTGTGAGGAGAATCACGTTGAAGCACCTAGTAAATTAAGCTACTTAAGGCTTTATGCTGTGTCTGACTCGTTGCATTTGTGGGAGGAAAATTCTTTGACTAGTAAAGTTTTTCAAAATCTGGCAACTCTAGAAGTAGTATGTTGCGGCAACATAAAAAGTTTGGTGCCATCCTTGGTGTCTTTCCAAAATTTGACTACTCTAGAAGTGTCATATTGTGTTGCATTGCTCAGTTTAGTTACACTTTCAACTGCTAAAAGTTTTGTGCAACTTGTGAAATTGAGTATAACTAAATGCCAAATGATAAAAGAAGTCATAGCACATGAGGGAGATGAAGTGGAAGATCGGATCATTTTCAAAAAATTGAGATATTTGGAACTTGATTGTTTACCAAGCATTACAAGCTTCAACTCCGGGAACTATACTATTGAATTTCCATATTTGCAACAAGTAGTTGTGAGACAATGTCCGAATATGAAGATTTTTTCTGGGGGAGACTTAAGCACACCAAGGCTGCACAAGCTACAAACAGAAAAGCAGAGGAGGAAGGATTTTGGAATGGCAACCTTAATACTACAGTAGAACTTTTATTCATAGAGGTACGCATCAATTTACCAAATTTTCTTCTCTCCAATGTGTGGAAATATATTCACTACTTGAAATGAAATAATTAAATTGGTTGAAGCCAGAACGTATCATGATCTCTTATTTCATTTTTTGTTCGGTAGATATATTTGAGACTCCCGGAAGATGAAGCACACTGAGAGTTGAGATTTTGTGGTTGCAAAATTGTTCATAAAAATCCAAATTAAAATTGATAATGAATGCATCAAAATAAGTTTTGAATCAAATTAGTTGAGAATATATTAAATTGTTTGAGTGACTGAAACTTTTTTTTTCTTATTTTCTCAATCCATATTTGTTTTTAGATTCAAGCTTTTGTCTCTGTTATGCTATATGGTTCTGGATAAATTTGTTTTACACACTACTATATGTGTTATTAAGGTTTAAAATTTTTGATCTGTTTTCATATCGTTGAGTGGAATTTCAAATGATTAAATCAATGAACATTTTTTAAATTTATGCTTCAACTAAATCCAATAAAAATATACGTAGCAAAATAAAGCTGTTTTCATTTCAATATTGTATGATGTTTTAAAAGCACTTTATCTCAATATATTTTGAAAGAAAGATTTTTTTTATAAATAATGGTGTGTTTTGTATTGTCTCTCCTTGTAGTGAATGTTAAATAATCATATTGAATAAAGAAGATTTAAAAATACGATAGAAAGTTGATTTGTGTTACAGTTAGAGAATTATTTATTACTAATACAATTCTTTATAGTTACAGAATGCCCATAATTCTAAAGAAGATTGAGACTATCTTTTCACATACAAGCTGAAACAAGTCAAGTCTATTGTGGTTTGTGAAGATTGCAGCTCATTTTCCTCCTTTTGCTTCCTTGGGAGTGGTGACACTATTATTTCATCATTTGAAGAGAGTCTATTGTGGTGTATGTTTCATTGATGAGGAACTCTGTTTCTGCTCTGCTTTGGCTTCCTCTGTTTCTGCTATTGTTTTCCAATGATTATATATAGTCAATAAGAATTAAACTTTCTGTTGTCAATTCATGTTGTTTGTATAAATGTTCAAATCTTTTTTTTTAGAGAAATATATGTTCAAATATAGTTTCTTGTGAATGTGTTTGTTCTTGTGATCAAAACCTGATCTTCAAGCACATCACTTCCTAGCAGAGCTGGTAGTGCATCTCCCTTTTATATAAGTGATAGATAGATTCAAATCTCACCATACGCATTTTAAAAGTATGTGTGGAGAGTTTTCTTCCCAAGTTGTGGGAGTAGTTATCTCTCGTTATGAGAGTAGATTTCTGGACCGCAAATATATTGTTTGATCTCAGCAGATCCCGACAGTCCTATTGTAATATTCTTGTAATACTTCAAATAAATAAAAAACTTAATCTTCAAAAATGTTCAATATATATAATGAATTGTAAGGATTAATTCATTCAAGAATATTAATGCCAAGACAATTATTAAGAAAAATAATTCATTGAGTCAAGCTTCTCATTAATATATATATATATATATATATATATATATATATATATATATAGTTTTTCTACTGTCAGTTTATCCTGGTATAAAATATATCAGGACGAAGAACGTAGACCACAAATTATGGAGAAGTTTTGACAAGTATATATATCTTGCATGAGATCAAGATCAACCTATAAACTAAGCAACGACCTGGAAGTTGGAAGTTGGAGGGTCACTTATGTAATTATTGGTATTGTCGAGCAATGAGAAAAAGGTGCCGTTTAGGATACCGCTTTGATAGGCTCATTCTGTCTATGGGCGTTATTATAGAAACTTGTAAAACGGCACCGTTTTGAATACCAGCTGTATATTATCCCTATCTCGAGAATTTAGACAATGTTGTGTTATTCACTCATTCGTGACAATGTAGTGTTTCTCATTGTGGTCTTAAATAATTATGTTAATTAAACGAAGATCGTTGCAGAGGCTGCTTGTGAGTTTGTGACTTACCCAAGTTGGGCCTTGCAACGCTGACCCAACCCGTTGGCCTTGATCTTAACCTGATTGGGCCTGAAAACGGACCAAGTTTATGTGACTAAATTTGACCACTACAGTGATCATCTTTTATACACCATATCATTTGCCCGGATTGAATCTATTTTACATTACAAAAAGAGAAAAAAAAAATGTGTTAATGAGTTGAAAATACAAGTTTAATGGAGTTATAAACAACAAAAACTATGAGAACAACAACTAAATGATGCGACAAGTTCTTATCATATTATTTTAATAACTTATATCGAAATAACAACTCATTTACTATATAATTTGAATTGATTTTTTTTAATTGTATAATATTACCGATAAAAAATATCTTTTTTTTTAAAAGCAGACAGTTGACTCGGGACAGGGACTTGTGGATGCTGAGCTCTTGACTGTATTACCAATGGGCCTATTTTGTTCTCCTGATAGATGATTAGATTTCATGGACTGGACTTGCTTTCGTACATGGTACATTTTTTTTTCTAGGCTCAAAGTCTTATTAAGGATTTAAAATCTTTGTTTAATTCATAAATCATAATGAATATTAATAATTTAAGTTAATATTACAATGCTTATAGGCTAGGTTGCACGGATACGGATATGGCACGATACGTAGATAAAATAAATCTCTAAAAACTAGGATACGGATATGGCAAGATATGCCACTTAAAATAATATATATTTTTATTTTATATTTAAAAAAATATAATCCAATAATTCATTCAAAACATATTCTATATAAACATAATCCAATAATCCATTCCATTCAAATTTCAAAATAAAAACATAATCCAATAATGAGAAAATAGGCCTTTTTAGTCAAAAAATTAAGGGTTTTATTAAATTTACCCAACATTAGTATTGTTATTGTTTTTACCAAACTTTGCCTTGAAGAGACAAAATTGACCCTCATCGTGAAATTATCCCTTCTCTCTTTTCTTTATCTCTCACGACTCTCTCTTCTCTCTCTCTCTCCTTTTGAAAATACACTCTTAACGTGTGTCTACAACCTAGAGGGGGGGTGAATGAGTTGTTAATCGATTGTTACCAATTTTTCGATTAGTCAATATTAATAATATAACCCAACATAAACAAACATACAAAATCAAGTAAAAGTGCGGAATATAAATAACACTTGATTTTTACGTGGAAACCCTTCAACAAGGGAAAAACCACGGGCTATCCTTCTAGCCACACACAATCCTCAAATCCACTATTGTAATGATGTTTACAACCTAGGTTGACCTCTAGTCACACCGTTCTCGGTCACTAACCCACCACTACTACCCAACGGGCCTTTATAGTGAATCCTTGATCACTTTGCTTGCCAACCACACCTTGGTTGCAAGACTTCACTTGCTTGTGCACTACACCTTGTAGTCACAAGACTTAACTCTCAATAAGAGATTAACAACCTAAGTGAATATATGAATACTCAAAATACAAATAATGCTAGGCAACACTAAATGCTTATATAGGGATTTAAGATGACACTAAGTGTAAATCCTAGATATCAATGTCTATATGAATGCTCATAAAGACCTAACTAGATATAGATGTGCAAGTCTAAACTCTAGTCATCAAACAAAGCCATATCAACATATGTTGTCATTAATCATGGCAAGGACAATAAATGCAATTAACAAATGCAATCAATGAGTCCTAATTAGCTAGAGGGCAAATATGTCCTAAATGCAAGCTATCACAATACAAACCCAATCATACAAAGGAACTCATAAATATATGCATTAAATAGAGTCCTAGCATTTAATCAACTAATAAATGCAATAAAAACACAATCTTGGAAAGTATGAACAAATGATAAATATGGGGTTTTTGTTCAACTTACCAAGTCAACTAATGATGAAGACCCATGCCTTAAAGATGCTTAGAAATGCATGAAGGTAATGGGTTTTGGGTTTGGAGAGTCAAGGAACAAAGCTTGAAGCTTTCTCTCTCTAAGGGTTGTTCTCTCTCATAAAAATGGGTTCATGAAGCTCTGAAAACGAGTTGGTGAAGAAGAGAACATATATATAGAAACCCTAGACAAAACTGCGTCGTTTTGGGTTTGAGAAACAAAATCCCGTCAATAACCCTTGCTGGACCGCGGCTCGGGTAAGTGTCCAGACCGCGGTACACACAGCAGTGCACCGTCTGGACAACAGCGCGGTGCAGGGCGCTGTGCATGCATGGTGCACAGGCCGCGGTATGGGCAACAGAGGCCTACTGGACAACACCGCGACTTGGGTCGCTTTGCGTGCAAGTGTACAAGAAGCGGTACAGGAAGCATGACCCTGCTGAGGTATACCGCTCTGTATGCCGCGGTGCAAGCATGTCTTGCCAAGCGGTCTAGGCCGCGCTAAGAGAAGAAATTATCTTTTCTGGGCAAACTCAACACACTAAGTGATGTGCAAAATGTGCAAGTGTGGAGTGTGAAAAGAGGCATACAATGCATCATTCAATAGCATGTAATCAAGAATATAATAACTTATATTATTTTAATAACTTATCATATTATTTTAATAACTTATATCGAAATAACAACTCACTTACTATATAATTTGAATTGATTTTTTTTAATTGTATAATATTACTGATAAAAAATATCTTTTTTTCAAAAGCAGACAGTTGACTCGGGACAGGGACTTGTGGATGCTGGGCTCTTGACTGTATTACCAATGGGCCTATTTTGTTCTCCTGATAGATGATTAGATTTCATGGACTGGACTTGCTTTCGTACATGGTACATTTTTTTTTCTAGGCTCAAAGTCTTATTAAGGATTTAAAATCTTTGTTTAATTCATAAATCATAATGAATATTAATAATTTAAGTTAATATTACAATGCTTATAGGCTAGGTTGCACGGATATGGATATGGCACGATACGTAGATAAAATAAATCTCTAAAAACTAGGATACGGATATGGCAAGATATGCCACTTAAAATAATATATAGTTTTATTTTATATTTAAAAAAATATAATCCAATAATTCATTCAAAACATATTCTATATAAACATAATCCAATAATCCATTCCATTCAAATTTCAAAATAAAAACATAATCCAATAATGAGAAAAATAGGCCTTTTTAGTCAAAAAATTAAGGGCTTTATTAAATTTACCCAATATTAGTATTGTTATTGTTTTTACCAAACTTTGCCTTGAAGAGACAAAATTGACCCTCATCGTGAAATTGTCCCTTCTCTCTTTCTTTTATCTCTCACGACTCTCTCTTCTCTCTCTCTCCTTTTTCTCACACCATTAACACATCAATTTCTCTCTTCTTTCTCTTCTCTCTGATGCACTAATCAACTTCCCTCATATCTCCACCCACATCCATCACCGCTGCCGCCTCCCTCCACACGGCACTCCACCGACACCACCTTCACTCCATCTCCCGTGAAACCCAGCAAACCCAGTCGTCGAAAACATCGGCCACCACGAAACACACCTTCTCGCTGCCTTCTTTCTCTCCCATTTCATGTGATTTCGTGTTTGGGTTTTGTGGTGGTTGACTAGTTCGATTTCTGGTTTGGTGGTGGTGCGATTTCGTCGATTTCATCTTTGGATTTTGGTGGTGGTTGACTGGTTCGATTTCGGGTTTGGTGGTGGTGCAATTTCGTCGATTTCATCTTTGGATTTTGGTGGTGGTTGACTGGTTCGATTTCGGGTTTGGTGGTGGTGCGATTTCGTCGATTTCATCTTTGGATTTTGGTGGTGGTTAACTGGTTCAATTTCGGGTTTGGTGGTGGTGGTTGACTGGTTCCATTGATGAAGATCTGAAGATCCATCAATGTTCTTTTTTAATTTTTTTTTTTGTTTTTTCAATTTTTTAATTGGATTTCGTTTATGGGTTTGTGAAATGGGTTTTTGTTTTGTTTGGTTGCTGAAAAGATGAAGGAAAGATAAGGGAAATCCTTGGTTTTTTTTTTAAAAAAAATTGGTTTATAGGTGTTGATGAATCTGGGATTGTAAAGATTGATGATCTCCTTAGTTTTTTATTTTTATTTTTTTTTTCAGATTTCTTTAACACACACCAGGCCACCAATTAAACACATCACGGCAACCTAATAAAACACACCGGGTGTAAACCAATTAAACACACCGGGGCAGACCAATTAAACACACCAGGACACCAATTAAATACACCAGGACAAACCAATTAAACACATCAGACCACCAATTAAACGCACCACGGCAACCCAATTAAACACACTAGGACAGACCAATTAAACACATCATGGCATACCAATTAAACACACAAGGTGTAAATTAATTAAACACACTAGGGCAAACCAATTAAACACACCAGGACACCAATTAAACACATCAGGCCACCAATTAAACACACCAAAGCAGACCAATTAAACTCAATTAAACACACCATGTGTAAATCAATTAAACACACCATGGAAAATCAATTAAACACACCAAGTCTAACACAATTAAGCACACAAGGGCAAAAATAAAAAGAAGGGCAATTTTATCCAAAAAGTGGATTTTTTGGTAGAAACAATAAAAATACTAATCTTGGGTAAAAACAATAAACTTCCTAATTTTTTGGTTACTTATAAATTTTACCCTCCAATAATCCATTCAAAACATATTCTCAATAAATATAATCTAATAATCCTTTCAAAATGAAAACATAATCCAATAATCCATTCAAAACATATTCTCAAAAAACATAATCCAATAATCCTTTCAAAATGAAAACATAATCCAACATATATAAAGCTATGTTTGGGGTTGCTTTTACTTGAAAAAAAAGTGATTATTTTTCAAGTTTTAAACAAATTGGTGTTTGGTAAATTATCCAAAAGCAACTTATTTTATAAATTGCTCCTTCAATAATCAGCTTTTGAGAAGTTGTGTGGGGGTTGCTTTTCCAAGCTGATTTTTGAAGAAGTTGATTTCTTATCCTTAGAATGTCTATAATTCCCATACTATTTTAATATAAAGACAATAATACCTCTTTATTTAATATTGATAATTTTTTGAATTAATAATATTTTAAAACACTGAAAAATTAAAAATTAAAAAATAATTTTTTTGTTAAGAATCAATAGCCACTGTTCTCTGGTGGTGGCCACCACCAACGACGGAGGCCGGAGGATAGCCGGCAATGTCACATCGAAGTCTTCGAAGGAAGCCAGTCCTCCTCAGACAGTGGAGGTTTCGGCGATCCAGTTCCGTCGCGTTTCCATCGCGATTCCATCCAGATTTCATCTTAATTCCGGTGCGATTCCGTCACACCAGAGATGTCAGTGGCGATGGAGGAGGACTCCTTTTTCGCGATGAATCCGGGACGAAATCTCACCCATTAATCATGGATTTGGAGCTTGAGTTGCGGAGATTCATTAATAGAAGATTGAATTATTGAGTTGACTCATGAACTTAGGATTGAGAAAAGTAGTTGACTTGGTAACTAAACGAGTTGACTTAGTTGAATATTTTTTTTTAATTTTATATGTATATATATATATTCTATATTTCTATGCTTTATATTCGTATTTTCAATTTAAAAAAATAAGTAGTAAAATACTTTTTGAGTAATATATTATATTTCTATACTTTATATTTGTTGTTTCACTTAAAAAAATAGTAAAAAACTATTTGAATATTATATTATATTTCTTATTTAAAATATATATATATATATATATATATATATATATTTCTATGCTTTATATTTATATTTTCAATTTAAAAAAAATAAGTAGTAAAAAACTAACAATTATGTCCGTTTTAGTCATTTTTCATAATCAAATAAAATTTATCAAACACTTTTTTATTGTTTTTTTTCGTACGTTCATAGAGTCAATTTACCAAACACCTATTAAGTATTAACTTATGTTGTAAGTTGATTATTCCTTAAGTTAAACTAAAAGCAGATTATTCCAGAAGCAAAGCAATCCCAAAAATAACCTAAGTCCTAACATATTACAAAACCCAAATCTTAATTTGACCCTTCAACTTTGTAAAATCTTAATTTAACCCCGTTTTAAACTAAAACAATTAAATTTGTGCCCCAAACGTATCCTCGCTGTATCATTGCCGTATCCCGCGTATCCCCGCCGTATCCTAACCGTATCCCACAGTCAAACTTGAGAAAAAGTCAACATATACGCCAAATGGTGTATCGGATATGTATCCTTGTGTATCGGAGATGTATCCGGACAAGATACGAGTTCGATACGAGTTCCCTCCTCAATATGGAGTATCCGTGCAACATAGCTTATAGGGCATGTTTGTTTCTCTTTATCGTATAGTATCAGAGCTTTCGTATTATATTCTAATACAACAAACATAGAACTATCTAATACATAGAAAAAGTGTGGGTTTATGTTGTGTTTGGGAGTTCTTTTTTTTTTTTGTTGGTATAAATCAAGTTATAACAATGTTAATATAATATTACAAATTATTTAAATTGTTATATAAAATAAAATAAAATATTAAAAATTAAAAATTAATTATAATATGATTTTAAAAATAACTTAATTAAATAAAAACAAAATATAGTTATACATCGATTATTGTGTCAACTTTATACAATCTAATACACATATACAATACATCATCAAACCCAAGACTCTACAAAGATAATTCAATTCAATCCAACCCTATATAGTACGTACGTTTTACCAAACGTGCCCATAGATATATAAGTGTTGTTAAAAGAGGAATGAATTGTACTTAAAATGCATGTCAGTTCTAAATTTAAATTTTGTTCACATACATAATATTGATTTCGTAGACTTTAGTGCAATATAATGATTAAGATATTATTAATTAAATTCCATTCTAATATCAATAATAATAAAGCCATCTTATTGAAGGAGGAGGTCATGCACTCATGCTTAGTTATCTGTATGCGTGTTTACAGAGATACATAAGAAGTATATAATTATTCTACAATATTTTTCCTGCGACTAAATAGGGATATAGTCATGTATAGTTATTGTAAATGAATCCTCCAATTGGTGAGGAAGAGGAACACTGTTACTAATCTGATATAATATCTTCCTTGCTCTGCTTTACGATTCTTTCAAAATGGAATTATTAGTTTTGGATTTATGCATGGACATCTTCAATTGAACATATACCCCACCTCAATTATTTTCTATATAAACGATTAAAAGAATCATATCTATCTAAGAATTGTGTGGTTGGAAATTTTGGTCCAACAACACGAGTAGACTTGTGCATTGACTCATAATAATAAGTCTACTCTTGTGTTGTTGGACCAAAATTTCCAACCACACAATTCTTAGATAGATATGATTCTTTTAATCGTTTATATAGAAAATAATTGAGGTGGGGTATATGTTCAAGTGAGGATGTCCATGCATAAATCCAAAACTAATAATTCCATTTTGAAAGAAACGTAAAGCAGAGCAAGGAAGATATTATATCAGATTAGTAACAGTGTTCCTCTTCCTCACCAATTGGAGGATTCATTTACAATAACTATATATGACTATATCCCTGTTCAGTTACGGGAAAATTTATTAGGGAGTTTTAGATATAAAATATTAGTTAAGTCCGATTAGAAACACGGCCGGTAGTAAGATGACAAACATTTTAATTAACCCAATAATCAATCAACTCCCGCAACACAATAATACGAAAACTCATCATATATGCTGATAAATTGTTTAGTAACACAACAAGTCCGATTAGAAACTATACATTTTGATCATATTCCTTACGTAACATGATATAAATTGTTTTAATTATATTGGGTTATTCTTAATTTTTATATTGTCAATTATTTAAAGAGAGCCTTTTATTTCATTTGGAGTGGCACTATATTGTTTCATCGTTTGTAGAGAGTTCTGTTACTTCATTGGTGGTATTCATCATTTGTTGTTGAAAAGTGCATTAATGCATTATTTGTACTATTTTTTTTATAAAAAAAAACTATCATTTGTAATATTCAGTTTCGAATTTTTGGTTTGTTTTACAATTGCATGATTAAATTAATAATTAGAATTTAACTGCTATACAACATTTTGTGCAGGAGAGTAATTTATTTTCTTTTAATTTTTACACTTCTGATTTTCGTAAATCCTTATATTAAAATCAAATGAGCATTATTACACAAATTTACTCAAAACAAAGTAAATTTACACAAAATTACTTTTTTTAGCTACTTTTTTTAAATGAACATTATTACACAAATTTACTCAAAACAAAGTAACATTATATTGCTCTGCTTCCATATTCTAATATAAAACAATGCATATAACTTAGCTCAAGTGTGTTTATTTTATTTGATGTATGAATAATTCTTGAATGTATAAGTGAGTTTTTTTTTTTAAAATCAAGTTATAAAAATATCAATATAATTATATATAATATTAAAAGTATTAATTAAATTAATATTTTAAAAATAATTATATATAATATTAAAAATTATGTAAAATATTTAAAAATAAAAAAATAGTAAAAAAAATTATTATAATATGGTTTTGAAAATAATTTAATTAAATAAAAATAAAATATAGTTATACATCGATCATTGTGTCAACTTTATACAATCTAATACAAATATACAATACATCACCAAACCCAAGACTGTACAAAGATAATCAAATCCAATCCAACCTTATATAGTACGTACAATGTGCCAAATGTGCCCATAGATATATAATTGTTGTTAAAAAAAAAGAAGAATGAATTGTACTTAAAATGCATCTCAATTCTAAATTTAAATTTTGTTCACATATATAATATAGATTTCGTAGACTTAATTTAGTACAATATAATGGTTAAGATATTATTAATTAAATATCAATAATAATGGTATGTAAAGCCATCTTATTGAATTTGAGGAGGTCATGCACTCATGCTTAGTTATCTGTATGTATGTTTATAGAGATACAAAAGAAGCATATAATTATTCTACAATATTTTTCCTGCAACGGAATAGAAATATAGTCATATAGTTATTGTAAATGAATTCTCCAATTGGTGAGGAAGAGGAACACTGTTTCTAATCTGATATAATATCTTCCTTGATCTGCTTTACGTTTCTTTCAAAATGGAATTATCAGTTTTGGATTTCTGCATGGACATCCTCACGTGAACATATACCCCACCTCATTTATTTTCTATATAAACGATTGAAAGAATCTTATCTATCTAAGAATTGTGTGGTTGGAAATTTTGGTCCAACAACACGAGTAGACTTGTGCATTGACTCATAATAATAAGACTGGTACATGAAATTTATTAGGGACCTTTAGAAATAAAATATTAGTTAAGTCCGATTAGAAACAAGACTGGTAGTAAGATGACAAACATTTTAATCCAATGATTCATCAACTCCCGCAACACAATAATATGAAAACCCATCATATATGCTGATAAATTGTTTAGTAATACAATAAGTCCGATTAGAAACTATACATTTTCATTATATTCCTTAGCTAACATGATAAAAATTGTTTTAATTATGTTAGGTTTTGGGCTATTCTTAATTTTTTATATTGTCAATTATTTGAAGAGAGCCTTTTATTTCATTGGGAGTGGCACTATATTGTTTCATCGTTTGTAGAGTGTTGTCTTACTTCATTGGTGGTATTCATCATTTGTGTTTGAAAAGTGCATTAATGCATCATTTGTACTATTTTTTGTTTAAAAAAACTATCATTTGTAATATTCAGTTTCGAAAAAAAAAACTATCATTTGTAATATTCAGTTTCGAATTTACAATTGCATGATTAAATCATCATTTCCAGTATTTGGACCCTTACTCAATTCTCTATTGCCTCTCCTAATTAATAACCGTCGAGAAATGAACAGTTTTTATCAATAGGTATGACAATATTATAAAGACATTATTTTTTGAAATAAAATCTGGAAAACTAGGACAAGTCTGGCAAAAACTAGCATAGCCAAGAGAAGAAGAGGAAACGATTATACAAGAAATAATCCATTAATTGTGACACAAATACACAGATCAAAAACAGGAGAAGACAATACACAAGGGATAAGTGCATCACTAACAATAAAGTTACAGTAACAGTAAAACACTCAAACTATATATAGATAAATATTCCAGTAATGGAGTTCAAAATGCCAAAACAAAAGGACCAATTATGGTTCAGGTGAGTGCTCAATTCAAATACTAATATCAATATAATGTTTAAGATATTATTAATTGCATTCATTAATTGAGAATTGGTTAGGCCATTGCAATACAAAAAATAAAAATTAAAAATTAAAAAAAAATGTTCATGTATAGATTTTCTTTGGTTTAGCTAGTATATATTCTCTTGGTTCGAGAATATTATTTGTTGAAAGTAATAGTATTCATGTATTTTCATTTCATTGATTACCATTTGCTCCTTCTGCTTGAATTATGTAGCCATTCGTTGAAACTAGAAAGTAACCAAAAGCTTTGCTTCTGTATTTCTTTGTCTGGTTGAAAACTTATTCATTTTGGCGAAAAAAATTAGTGCAACCGGATACAATATACATCTTTTATTGCGATTATATTAAACGGTAAATTTCCTTACATGGCACAAATGATGGCACAATTGCAACGAAGGGATGCATGTGCATCCTGTTGCTCCCAAGTTTCACTCTACTGCAAAATGAGTGTCAACACTAAAACGGGACATCCTCAATGATCATTATGTCTCACTTTTTCTTTTTGGGGAGGACTTATCCGTGATCACTAATTCTCATAAAAAAAAACCAACAAAATGTCACATCTTGTCAGTACTCAAATAATGGAGAAAAAAAAGAAGAAAGTGTGTCCAGACTCCAGATTTTGAATTTTTTTTTTAATAGCAATGCCCTGCATTGAAGTTTGCACTTACTTTTTTATTTTTTTAAGCAAAATTTTGCACTTTCTCAATGAAGCATTTTCCCATCATATAAAAGTTTAGGTCTTTTATATTCTTCAAGTCTTTTATTTTCCAAATGACTCGCTATCGCTACTTTATTTTAATTAATTAAAAATCAGATAAATTATTGAATATTCTTTTTGAAAAAGGTCCATTTTTTTGTCCCCCTTTTAAACTATTTATTGCATCAATTATGTTTATCCTGTATATGCAAGTGAAAAAGCTTTGCTTCTGTCTATATTTGACTATAGAGGGGTTGTGTTTCATTTTTTTTTTTTTTAAACTTACTTTTATTTGTGGTGTTGTGCAAAACGTGTAACACGAAAGGTAAGAAATTCCAGGAAAACAGCGATTGAGGGACATCTTCCTCACTTTTTCTTTTAGTGGAGAACGGTGTCTCTGACTATTCTAATCAAATAGTAACAAAATATCCATGTGAACACAAATTAGGTACACCAAACACAATGTCCATGTAAACATCAGTGTACATCATATACACTGAATTCCTGATTAAAGTTTCAAAATATGTGACTACATCTTTTTTTTTTTAATATGCAATATGTGATTACATCTTTCAAATCCTAGTTTTGGTTAGATACAGAATATTGATTTTTAATACAGCCCAAGTTTTATTTGAATTTTAAATAGTTTTGAGTAAGTGTAAAACATTAGTGTGAGTTTTGTTAATAAATATGAGATTGAACAAAATCATACTTCCATAGAACCAAATATAAATGCACCAAAAATGAAATCAAACAAATGTAGGGCAGGTACATCCTCATCAAAATTATTTCTCACCAACACATTGATATTGGATCAAGATAACCCTTATTCTACACTATATCACAAGTCGTCAAAACCTATAATTTTTCTGTACAAAACTTGTATAGTTTCTTGGTGGCTAATACTTATTTTATTTTAATTTAAGGGTTTAAAAAAAAAAAGTTCAAAAAAATTTAAAAATGTGACATATGTAGTAGTAACTAGTAACTATATAATTTAGTATAATAGCAAAATCTCAACTGTAGAAATATAAGTTTTTATTGTAGGGTAGCATTTCCATATAACATTTATATGAGGACACAAGGACCGAGAAAATAAAGGTCGCAAGCATGAATGACCCCACAACTTTTACTTTCTACTGATAGGACGATTACTTTTCCTTTTTCCTTTTCTATTTTTTTTTGGCAAAGTGATGGGACGATTTCAAATTTGGTCTTGCCATCCAATTGAAGAAAAACAAACACACACAAAAACAGATCTCTGCTCAGACTGCTCTTGCCATCCATTGCTTCAAACTTTTCTCAACTTTCTTCTTTTAAATCTTGTTATTGATTATTGCTTTTGCTTTGCTGTTTGTTTTTCTTTCAGTTTTCTGCCTTTTGAAAATCATCCAAAAATAATAATAAAAAAAATTCCTATCTAGAGTTACTCTTTAAGTTCTGTTATTCTTTGTTGGTGTTGGCTTCTTAGATGTATCTGTATCAGTGATGTAGTGTTGAATTATTTTGCTTATTGAAAATTTCTTATAGATTTCTACTTTTTCAAGAGCACCTCTATATTTGCTTGTTTTTTTTCATTCTTAATTATTGTTATTGTTACTCATTTTGGAGTTAAAAGAAAAAAAAAAGATTGTTAAAGTGATTTTTTTTTTCAAACTAATTGTTATTGTCATTCTGTGTTAAGTTCAAAAACAGAAAAGGAAAAAAAAAAAACTTTAGTTTGGAATTTTTATGTATAAAAAAATCTTCACTCTGTTTTCCAGTTCCGTTATCTTTTATTTTTTTAAAGAAAAAAATTTTCTACCTTGTCATTCTTCATAGATTCTTCATAGATTTATATGTATTAGTGATCTACGGTTGAATTATAATCTTGACTCTGTTTTTCAGTTTCATTTTCGTTTTCTAAAGAATATTTCTACTCTGTTCATTAGCTTCAGTTTGTCTAAGTTCTTCAACAAAAAAAAAAAAAAACCAAAGAGAAAGCAAGGAGTGATAAGAAACAGGACATGGCAGAGATAGTTAGTTCCATTGCAGCAAAAGTTGCAGAGCTGTTGGTTGTTCCCATTGGAAAGCACATATGTTATCCCTTCAAATGCCAGGGCAACATAGACGGCCTGAAGAAGCAAGTCGAGAAGCTGACAAATGACAGAGACAGGGTGCTACATTCTGTTGACGAGGCCAAGAGACAAGGCGATGAGATCGAAGAGGATGTTGCGAAATGGCTGAATAGCGTTGATGAGTTCACTCAAGGAGTCGTCAAAACCATCATTGATGATGAAGATAATGCAAAGAAACGGTGTTTCATTGGCTTGATTCCTAATCTGATGGCGCGCTACTCCCTCAGCAAGAGAGCATTGAAGACGACAAAGGACGTGGTCGACCTCTTGGGAGAAGGAAAGTTTGAGAAAGTTTCATATCGTCCACCCCTTCAAAAAACAACTTCCTTCTATAGCAGAGGCTATGGGGACTTTGATTCAAGAAAGCCAATTTTCGATAATCTGATGGAGACGTTAAGGAGTGCTGATGTCAACTTGATTGGAGTGTACGGCATGGGAGGCGTGGGTAAGACCACACTTGTCAAAAGAGTTGTTGCTCAAGCTATAGAAGACAAGTTATTTGATGTGGTGGTTATGGCTGAGGCAACAGAGACCCCTGACTTTAAGAATATTCAAGAACAGATTGCCGATGAACTAGGCCTAAAATTTGAAGAGCAGAGTTTATCTGGAAGAGCTGCTCGATTACGTGATAGGTTGAAGAAAGAAAAGAAGGTCCTTGTGGTATTAGATAATCTTTGGGCAAAACTTGACCTTGAGGCTGTTGGAATTCCTCTGAGGGAAGAGGAGAAGAGAAGTTCCATGCAAGAAGAAGATCGGAAAGGAAGAAATGATGATCAGAGGCAATGCAAAATATTGTTGACATCTAGAAGTGAAGTTGTATTAAGCAATGATATGAATGTTGAAAAGAATTTCTCGATTAACATTTTATCTCACGAGGAAGCAGAGAATTTGTTTTGGAAGACTGTGGGTGATTCAGCCAAAAAATCTGATTTTGACACTATCGGAATTGAGATAGTACAGTTCTGTGCTGGATTGCCTGTTGCAATTGCAACAATTGCAAGTGCATTGAAAAATAAAAGTCTTTTTGATTGGAAGGATGCCTTGGATCAGCTAAGGAGGTCTAA
The DNA here is from genome assembly GCA_033220585.1 of Dipteronia sinensis. NCBI lineage: Eukaryota > Viridiplantae > Streptophyta > Magnoliopsida > Sapindales > Sapindaceae > Dipteronia > Dipteronia sinensis. The sequence goes on along the minus strand of CM065637.1, from coordinate 77,439,679 downwards.
CCCAAGACGGATCAAAGGGATGGATGCAAATGTATATTCTGCCATAAAATTGAGTTACGATCTTTTGGAGAGTGAGGAAGCAAAATCACTATTTCTACTCTGTAGTCTAAACGATTCAAGTTACAATATAGGATTGGATGACTTGTTGAGATATGGTATGGGAATACGTTTGTTTCAAGATGTTTCAACAATGGAACAAGGACGAAACAGGCTACACACGTTAATCAATTATCTCAAAGCTTCGTCTCTACTGTTAGATGGTTACACAAATGAGCGTGTTAAAATGCATGATATTATTCATGTTGTTGCCGTTTCAATTGCATCCACAAATAAGTTTATGTTTAACATTCAAACTGTCGTTGACTTTAAAGAAATTCTGGAGGAGAAATTGCCTAAAGATGCAATTGCTGTTTCTCTACCTGACAGAGATATATGTGAGCTTCCTGAAAGGTTGGAACTTCCTAAACTCAAGTTACTTCTTTTGTTTAAGAATGATCTGAATCCCTTACCAATTTCAGATACTTTTTTTGAAGGAGTAAAACAACTTGAAGTTTTAGATTTGACAAAATTCCATTTGTCGTCACTGCCTTCATCTCTTCAATTGTTAACTAACCTTCAAACATTATGTTTGGACCAATGTGTGATAGGAGATATAGCAACTATTGGATATCTAACAAAATTAGAAGTTCTTAGCCTTTTGCACTCTAATATTGAACATTTTCCCATAGAAATTAGAACATTAACTCGATTAAGGTTGCTAGATATGAGTAATTGTCCAAAACTTAAAACAATCACTCCAGGGGTCATATCAAGCTTGACTCGGTTAGAAGAACTCTACATGGGAAATAGTTTTGTTCAGTGGGATGCTAATGGACAGACTAATGCTAGTCTTACTGAGTTGAAGCAATTGTCTCACCTAACAACATTGGAAATACATATTCTTGATGCCCACATTATGCCACAAGACATGTTCTCCAGGAAGTTGGATAGATATAGGATATTTATTGGAGATGGGTGGGACTGGTTTGGTAATTATGAAACCTCAAAGACATTGAAACTGAAATGGAGTAACAGAATTTATTTAGGCAATGGGATTAAAACTTTGTTGAATGGAACTGAAGATCTCTATTTAGATGAATTGAAGGGTGTTAAGAATGTTCTCTATGAACTTGATGAGGAAGGTTTTCCACAATTGAAGCATCTACATGTACAAAATGGTCATGAGATTCAATACATTATCAACTCGGTTGGATATGGTCCATCCACTTTCTTTCCCAAGCTAGAGTCATTGTTTCTTCATAATTTGATTAAAATGGAGAAGATATGTCATGGCCAACTTGCAACAGAGTCTTTCAGCCTATTAAGAATCATGAAAGTTGGAAAATGTGATAGATTGAAGCATCTCTTTTCATTTTCCATGGCCAAAAACCTTTTGAAGTTGGAAGAAATTGAAGTGACTAATTGCAAGAAGCTAAAGGAGATTGTTTTTAAAGAAAGCCATGAACAATTCCAACAACATAACAGGATTAGTAAGATCGAGTTCACTCAACTGCACAGCTTGAGACTACAATGCCTACCACAGCTCACTAGTTTTGGCTCTAAAGAGTTCACGCAAGATATCGGGTCTCAAGAAATACTTGCAGAAGACGAGATAGGCAGTTTCATATCATCATTCAGTCAAAATGTATGTTCTTCTTCTTCTTCTTGTTCTCCTCCTTTCTTTTCGTTTTGTGTTGGAGGTTGGTGATGTTAAAAAGGAATATTAGTAATTGTTTATAGCCTTGATTTTTAATCATTAATAACAGATAAAAGGAAAAATTGTATTTACAGGTTTTGCTCCCACGCTTGGAAAACTTGAAGTTGTCTTCAATTAACATTGAGTGTATGTGGCTTGATCAACTTCCAGCAATGTCTTCTTGTTGTCAAACTTTAAAAAGCTTGACTTTGGAGTTGTGTAGTGGTAATCTGAAATTTTTATTTTCATATTCAATGGTTAAGAGTCTTGTGCTACTAGAAAAACTTAAGATACAAAATTGTAAGTCGATTGAAGGGATAATCAACGTAGAAGAATTAAGAGGAGAAGGAAGAGTCGTTAATATGGTTTTCCCTAAACTAATCAACTTGCAGCTCAAAGGTCTTCCAAACCTCACACAATTTGCCTCTGGAAATTCAGTTGAATTCCCCTCATTGGCTCAACTATCCATTCAGGATTGCCCAAAGTTGAAAGACATTCTCCACTGCCGTTATGTCTGCGGACATAAAACAGAGCGAAGAAGTTGAAGAAATGAACCTGCCAAGATGACATTCATCCTCTGTTCGACCAAAAGGTAACTCTGTTTTATTCTAAAGTGCAATTAATAAATTCTTAGTTTTAAATTCACATTTACTTGTTCCTCACTTAGCTATGCAGATTAAACAACGACATTGTTTTTCCATTTAGGTTGTATTTTCCACATTGGCATCCTTGAGCCTGTCCTCCATCTGTATCCAAACCATATGGCCCAAACAACTTCAGCCGATGTCATCTTGCTTCCAGAAATTAACAAAACTTATTGTGGATGGTTGTGATACTTTAAAAGATTTATTTTCATCTTCTATGATTGAAAGTCTCATCCAACTTGAGGTCCTTGAGATTTCCAATTGTAAATTCATGGAAAGAGTGATATTTATCGATGGAGAAAGCATAAGCAACACTCTGTTCCCTAAATTGTACCAGCTGGACCTCAAACACCTTTCGGAACTCACAAGCTTCTGCAGCTTTGCCGGAAATTCAATTGAGTTGCTCTCCTTGGCTCGATTGTGGATTGAGAATTGCCCTAAAATGCATACATTTGTCTATAGTTCTCCACTTGCAGATATGCCAGCGAGCAAGGAAGAAACAGTGAACTCAGCAGAGGAGAATCTCCAATCACATGTACAACCTCTTTTTGATGAAAAGGTATTCTTTTTTTTCTTTTTTCTTTTTTAATTTGCTGTTTAGCTTTGTTTAATCTTTAGTTTCCAAATCTAATCAGTCATCTCATATATTCCTGGTGTTTTGTATATATCTAATTGCTTTTTTATTATTAATCAATTGAATTATTTAGGTACATATCCCTAATCTAAAGTTTTTGAGAATAGACAAAATGGATAACGTGAGAAAGATTTGGTACCATCAACTCACTCCAGACTCCTTCTCCAAAATGGATTCTTTCTGGGTATATGATTGTCATAACCTGTTGAATGTATTTCCATCTAATATGCTTGGAAGACTCCAAAAGCTAGAGAAGTTGGGGGTATCAAATTGTAAATCAGTGGAAGTGATATTTGAAGAGCTTGACATATCTTCTTGCATGGTGGAGGAAATAGTTGCCGATCAAGAAAATGCAAAAGCAGTCCCAAAGCTAGTGTTACCTCAATTAACATTTCTGAGACTGGTGGATCTGCCAAGATTAAGAATATTATATCCAGGATTATACATTTTACGGTTGCCAATGTTAAAGACATTGAGGATGTGGAAATGTAAGAAAGTAGAGAAACTTACTTCAGAATTCCAAAGCCTCCAAAAGAACCATGGGGAGACTCAACATCAGAAATTTTCAATTCAACAACCGTTGTTCATAGTTGACAAGGTACTAGTTTTAAATTCATGCAAAAAAAAAGTATTAGTTTATTCATATTTTAACTTTAATTAGGATAATATCCAAAATATCATTAAAATTAAATATAAAAAAAGATTAAAAATTAGATTTAGAACAAATTTTCAATAGAAAAAAGAATCGAAATCAGTTTAAAAATTTAGAGGAAATATTAAAAAGTAATTTATGTTTTTCATAGCATACCATTCTTTCCACTATTTGTAAAATTAATAGAAATGGTCCATAAATTTTCATGATCAGCTGATCGTGGCATCTTAGTCCCTAACTTTCATAAAATAACCATAAATGTCTATTCATGGGCTTCCATTATCAAACCATTAGTTGATGACTTTTTAAAAGACAAAAATATTGTTATAAATCAAGTAAATATTTAAAATTAATTATTAATTATAATAAAAATGAAAAATGAAAATAAATTGGAAAAACAATAAAGTAGAGCACCTCCACCATGGCCGAGGTGTCCACTTAATAGTGAATTTTTTTGAATTTATTACAAATTTTAATTTTAATTTGTGATATTTTAGATATTTCTTATTTCATAGCAGTTTCTAGTCATTATATTATTTTTACAGTTTTTAAATTATCAGAATACTTAGTTATGTAGCATAAAGATTAACCTTTTACCATAGAGGTTACTACTTACTAGTAGAAGCTTGATCTCACGAACTAATTTGGTAATTTTCGAAACATTAGGAATTTAGAATCATTTCAGCAGTTAAAAGAAATAAAAGTGGTGTCCAGATTGTCTTCAAATTTTGAAATTCTACTCCAATTTTTTATTAAAACTTTAATTATAAAAATATCTCTAAAACAACATGACCATAATTAAGGACAAAATAATTTAACAAAAAAAAAATCAAAATACTTATAAACCCTAATTCCTCTTAAGGTATCAAAATTTTAATCCATTCTTATTCGTCATTTTGCAATTGTACTTCTTTTTAATTATTTTATTGTTATTTATTTATTGTTTATTTTCACTGGAATTGTTGGTAAGATCCAGAAGCTATTTTCATTATGATGTAGGAAATTTTAAAAGGGAGAATTGTACTCACACCCCTAAAGTTTGACATAATTGCAGACATATAAACTAAAATGGTTTACACACAGGAAGACTCCTTTGACTTAATAGAAATCTATAATTAACAAACATTATAGGGGTATTATGGTCATTTCGGATCATCTCACTCTAAAAAATACAAATAAAAAAAAAGAAAGGAAATGGGGTAGGGATTTGCAGTAGACAGTAGTCTTCGGTCTTCACCAACTGAAGCTTAGTTGTTTCTCCCACAACCGAAATCAGTGGAGAATGCAGGCCTCCCCACCAGTTTTCCTCCATTGTTTTTCGGGTTTGGATGGGTTTTAGCATTCGAGTATTTTACCTGTATAAAAACGTCACTCGGGTTTGACTTTTCTCTTCTCTATGGATGGATTTATGTGAGTTATCCGAGTATTTTCTATCCTCTCTTCTTCTGACTTCTCTAATAAATTGTACCTTCCGATTTCAGTCTGGATTTGTGGTGTGGTATGGTATTCTGGTTATTATTATTATTTTATTTTTTTGTCCTAGATTTGAAATGGCCAAAGACAAATGGGTTATAACTGGATTAGATTAGGGGTTTTTGTTTTGAGATTGGTGTTGATGTTGCTGGTTTTGATTTTACTTGGATTTCTATCTTTTGTAAAATCATGGTACGTGGTGTTTGGGTTTTGACTGAGTGATGAAGAATTGTCAAACTGCAATCCCAAATTCACTCACAATCCCCAACTTTGAAGAATTGTCTAACATCAAGTTTATTGTGTAATATTTTATCTCTACACCAACTAAACTTTTATTCATACGCCAGGTTGCATTCCCCAACTTAGAAACATTCTCATTGGAGTGGAATTGCATTGCGAAAGAGTTGATGAACGAAAACTTTTCTTGGAACTCATGCAAACTCAAAGATCTTGTGTTGATAGATGCCAGTAAAGAGGCTGCTCTTTGCCCATGTTTTTTCCTTTACAAATTACCCAATCTTGAGAAACTTCAAGTTGCCAATGGTGTTCTGGAGGAAATGTTCTTATGTAAAGGACATGGTTGCAAGGAAAAATATATGGCAGAAGCTCCTAGTAAATTGAACTGCTTAAAGCTCATAGGATTAAATGACTCATTGAATCTAGGGGAGGAGAATTCTCTACTTTGTAAAATATTTCAAAATCTCACTACTCTTGAAGTATCAAGTTGTGACAAATTAAAAGTTTTAGTGTCATCTACAGTGAGATTTCAAAATTTGACAACTTTAGAAGTATCGAAGAGCGGTGGATTAATCAATTTAATGGCGATTTCAACAGCTAAAAGTTTAGTTCAGCTTGCACGATTGAAAATAATCGAATGCAAAAGGATTGAAGAAATCATAATACATGGGGGAGATAGAGAGGAAAACCCGATCATTTTCAGCAAACTTGAATATTTGGAACTTCATTGTCTACCAAGGCTTACAAGCTTTTACACCGGGAATTATGGTATTGAATTTCCATCTTTGCAACAAATAGTTGTGAGCCAATGCCCGAATATGAAGTTTTTTTCGCATGGAGCCTTAAGCACACCAAGTCTTCTCAAATTACAAACAAAAGAAGAAGAGGAAGGATTTTGGGAAGGCAGTCTTAATACGACCATACAAAAATTGTACGAAGACATGGTATGTATCTTCCTTACATCATTACTGTTATCACATTTATTTTGTGTTGTTTAATTTTTCTATTTCCTTTTTCCCAATTAGACCAATTTGTCTCATTCAGCAGAAAAAGTACCGCTCTTCCCTGCTATCCCAAAAGAAATTATTTTCGAATTTAACAGAAATATTGGCCATTGTTTAAAGTTCGAAAACTATCATCACTTATTTTCTAAGTTGTAAAAGAATGAAAATGAAATATTTTGGTTGGCATACAGGTTGGATTTCGTGGCATGGAGATTTGACATTCTCTGAATTTCCCCATCTACAAGAAGTATGGCACTACCAATTTCCTGTCAGTTTCTTCAGCAATTTGAAATCGCTGGTGGTGGATAATGATTGTAGCAGCTTGAGATACATTTTTATTCCATCTGTGGCCTCGGACCTTGTGCAACTCCAGGAATTGGAAATAAAAATTGTGATATTCTAGAAGCAATAATGGTTATCAAGGAATTAGAACGGATAGATAACACTTTGTTCCCTAATCTAAATAGATTGGAGCTCAAAGATCTTCCAAAACTCTCAAGATTCTGCAACTTTGCTGGAAATTCAATTAAACTGCTCTCCTTAACCCAATTGCGGATTGAAAATTGTCCCAACATGGAAACATTTATCTTCGATTCAATCTACGCAGACATGCCAGCGAGCAAGGAGAACTTCCACAGAGAAATACAACCTTTCTTTGATGAAAAGGTATTCTTTCTTTCTTATACTGTATTATTTTTTCACTTGAAATTCTTTCCTCGTTTGTTAAGTCACTACTTTGAGATTTTAATATTCTTTGATGAAATGGCATCTCATCCATCCGTAGTTATAATTTGAATGTATAAAATCTTTGATTTAAATTCAAATTACTTATTTCTCATCCAACCCACAGATGACTCAATTTATTTCATTCACTTGGCAATGGTACAGAATAGTGATACAAACGCCAAGAGGGATAATTAAGTCATTTTTGTTTTGTCGAATTAAAATCTTAATAAAACAATTTTTTTCTTTAAATATTACAACAATTTAGGATTTGGGAGGCTGATTGACTCCAATCCAGACAAACCACTAGTTCAATCTCATCTTATTGAAAACATAATGGCTTTAAACACAATTTATCCGTTGAGGATTTAGCAGTTATGTGAGAGAGGGTTATTATCTATTAATTTAAAAAAAAATTAAATCTTTGATTTTTTGTAGACCATTGGATTTCAATCCAATGACTAATAATAACTTAGTACATGAACCATTTGCTAAATGCCAAGAAATGTTTTTGTAAGTAACTGAAATCAGGAGGTGGAGCCTTGAAGGTTATTTGTTCTTTAAACACTATTTAATGTTTGTTTTATTTAAATTATTAATTTTAACTCTTAATTAAGATTTAAAAAAAATTCAATTTTTTAATTTTTTTACTGCAGATACAACCTCTTTTTGATGAAAAGGTAATTTTTTTTTAATCTTTTCGCTTCTCTGTGTTATTACCTTTTTTTTAAAAAAAATTTGCTGTAGAGCTTTGTTTTTAATCTTTAGTTTCCCAATCTAATCATCTCATATATTCTTGGATATATATATATATATATATATATATATATATCTAATTGCTTTTTATTATTAATCATAAGTATTTATTAATTAATGCAATCAATTCAATTATTTAGGTACAAATCCCTAATCTAAAGTCTCTGAGAATATACAAAATGGATAACGTGAGAAAGATTTGGCACCATCGACTCACTCCAGACTCCTTCTCCAAAATGTATTCTTTCGGGGTATATGATTGTCATAACCTGTTGAATGTATTTCCATCTAATATGCTTGGAAGACTCCAAAAACTAGAGGAGTTGGGGGTATCAAATTGTAAATCAGTGGAAGTGATATTTGAAGAGCTTGACATATCTTCTTGCATGGTGGAGGAAATTGTTGCCGATCAAGAAAATGCAAAAGCAGTCCCAAAGCTAGTGTTACCTCAATTAACATTGCTGCAACTGGTGGAACTGCCAAGATTAAGAATATTATATCCAGGATTATACATTTCACAGTTGCCAATGTTAAAGACATTGAGGATGTGGGAATGTAAGAAAGTAGAGAAACTTACTTCAGAATTTCAGAGCCCCCAAAAGAACCATGGGGAGACTCAACACCAGAATTTTTCAATTCAACAACCGTTCCCAGCTGATAAGGTACTAGTTTTAAATTCATGCAAAAAAATGTATTAGTTTAAAGGATTTATTCATATTTTAACTTTAATTAGGATAATATCCAAAATATCATTAACATTAAATATAAAAAAAGATTAAAAATTAGATTTAGAACAAATTTTCAATATAAAAAAGAATCGAAATCAGTTTAAAAATTTAGAGGAAATATTAAAAAGAAATTTATGTTTTTCACAGCATACCATTCTTTCCACTATTTGTAAAATTGATAGAAATGGTCCATAAATTTTCATGATCAGTTGAACGTGGCATCTTAGTCCCTAACTTTCATAAAATAACCATAAATGTCTATTGTCATGGGCTTCCATTATCAAACCATTAGTTGATGACTTTTTAAAAGACAAAAATATTGTTATAAATCAAGTAAATATTTAAAATTAATTATTAATTTTAATAAAAATGAAAAATTAAAATAAATTGGAAAAACAATAAAGTAGAGCACCTCCACCATGGCCGAGGTGTCCACTTAATAGTGAATTTTTTTGAATTTATTACAAATTTTAATTTTAATTTGTGTTAATTTAGATATTTCTTATTTCATAGCAGTTTCTAGTCATTATATTATTTTTACAGTTTTTAAATTATCAGAATACTTAGTTATGTAGGGTAAAGATTAACCTTTTACCATAGAGGTTACTACTTACTAGTAGAAGCTTGATCTCACGAACTAATTTGGTAATTTTTGAAACATTAGGAATTTAGGATCATTTCAGCAGTTAAAAGAAATAAAATTGGTGTCCAGATTGCCTTCAAAATTTGAAATTCTACTCCAATTTTTTATTAAAACTTTAATTATAAAAATATCTCTAAAACAACATGACCATAATTAAGGACAAAATAATTTAACAAAAAAAAAATCAAAATACTTATAAACCCTAATTCCTCTTAAGGTATCAAAATTTTAATCCATTCTTATTCGTCATTTTGCAATTGTACTTCTTTTTAATTATTTTATTGTTATTTATTTATTGTTTATTTTCACTGGAATTGTTGGTAAGATCCAGAAGCTATTTTCATTATGATGTAGGAAATTTTAAAAGGGAGAATTGTACTCACATCCCCTAAAGTGAGATTGGTGTATTATGGTCATTTCGGATCATCTCACTCTAAAAAATACAAATAAAAAAAAAGAAAGGAAATGGGGTAGGGATTTGCAGTAGACAGTAGTCTTCGGTCTTCACCAACTGAAGCTTAGTTGTTTCTCCCACAACCGAAATCAGTGGAGAATGCAGGCCTCCCCACCAGTTTTCCTCCATTGTTTTTCGGGTTTGGATGGGTTTTAGCATTCGAGTATTTTACCTGTATAAAAACGTCACTCGGGTTTGACTTTTCTCTTCTCTATGGATGGATTTATGTGAGTTATCCGAGTATTTTCTATCCTCTCTTCTTCTGACTTCTCTAATAAATTGTACCTTCCGATTTCAGTCTGGATTTGTGGTGTGGTATGGTATTCTGGTTATTATTATTATTTTATTTTTTTGTCCTAGATTTGAAATGGCCAAAGACAAATGGGTTATAACTGGATTAGATTGGGGGTTTTTGTTTTGAGATTGGTGTTGATGTTGCTGGTTTTGATTTTACTTGGATTTCTATCTTTTGTAAAATCATGGTACGTGGTGTTTGGGTTTTGACTGAGTGATGAAGAATTGTCAAACTGCAATCCCAAATTCACTCACAATCCCCAACTTTGAAGAATTGTCTAACATCAAGTTTATTGTGTAATATTTTATCTCTACACCAACTAAACTTTTATTCATACGCCAGGTTGCATTCCCCAACTTAGAAACATTCTCATTGGAGTGGAATTGCATTGCGAAAGAGTTGATGAACGAAAACTTTTCTTGGAACTCATGCAAACTCAAAGATCTTGTGTTGATAGATGCCAGTAAAGAGGCTGCTCTTTGCCCATGTTTTTTCCTTTACAAATTACCCAATCTTGAGAAACTTCAAGTTGCCAATGGTGTTCTGGAGGAAATGTTCTTATGTAAAGGACATGGTTGCAAGGAAAAATATATGGCAGAAGCTCCTAGTAAATTGAACTGCTTAAAGCTCATAGGATTAAATGACTCATTGAATCTAGGGGAGGAGAATTCTCTACTTTGTAAAATATTTCAAAATCTCACTACTCTTGAAGTATCAAGTTGTGACAAATTAAAAGTTTTAGTGTCATCTACAGTGAGATTTCAAAATTTGACAACTTTAGAAGTATCGAAGAGCGGTGGATTAATCAATTTAATGGCGATTTCAACAGCTAAAAGTTTGGTTCAGCTTGCAAGATTGAAAATAATCGAATGCAAAATGATTGAAGAAATCATAATACATGGGGGAGATCGAGAGGAAATCCCGATCATTTTCGGCAAACTTGAATATTTGGAACTTCATTGTCTACCAAGGCTTACAAGCTTCTACAATGGGAATTATGATATTGAATTTCCATCTTTGCAACAAATAGTTGTGAGCCAATGCCCAAATATGAAGTTTTTTTCGCATGGAGCCTTAAGCACACCAAGTCTGCACAAATTACAAACAGAAGAAGTAGAGGGAGGATTTTGGGAAGGCAATCTTAATACGACCATACAAAAATTGTACAAAGACATGGTATGTATCTACCATTCACCAGATTTTGGTATATTCCTTGCACTACTAATGCTTATTGATTTATTTTGTGTGGTTTTTCCATTTTGTTTATCTCAATTTATAAGACCATTTGTAATTTAAGAGAAGTAAACTATCATCGTTCTTTTTCTTTATTCTAAAAGAATATATATGAAATATTTTGGTTTGACAGGATCGATTCCGTGATATAGAAAATTTTACGGTCTCCAACTTTCCCCATTAGAAAGAAGTATGGCACAAACAATTTCTAGGCTGCTACTTCAGCAATTTAAAGTCATTGGTGGTGGATGATAAATGTTGCAGCTTGAGATATATATTTACTCCATCTGTGGCTTTGGGCCTAGTGCAACTCCAGGAATTGAAATTAAAAAACTGTGCTGTTTTGGATGCTATAATAGTCATAGAAGAAGAAAAGCTGATGAACACTCTGTTTCCCAATCTAAAAACTCTGAGGCTCATCGGTCTTCCGGAACTCACAAGTTTCTGCAACTTTGCCGGAAGTGCAATTGAACTGCCCTCCTTGGCCACATTGTTTATTGAGAATTGCTCCAACATGCAAACATTTATCTCCAATTTTACAGGTGCGGACACGTCAACAATCAAGGGCAACCTCCACACTGACATACAACCTCTCTTCGATGAAAAGGTTTTCTTTTTCTTTTTTTCACATTTCTGCAACATCACTTGAAATACTTCGTTCACATTTCTTTCCTCTGTTTTATTAATAAATGCATTCAATTGAATTGTTCAGGTACGACTTCCAAATTTAAAGTTTTTACGACTAGACAAGGTGGATAAATTGAGAAAAGTATGGTACCATCAGCTCACTTCGGATTCCTTTTGTAAATTAGTTTCTTTTGGGGTACATAACTGTCATTATGTGTTGAATGTTTTTCCATCCAATATGCTTGAAAGACTCCAAAAACTAGACGAGTTGTGGCTAATAAATTGTAGTTCACTGGATGAAATATTTGAACTTGAAGCTTCCAGTAGTGGAAAAACACAAGCTATAACTGCTACTCAAATGAGAAAATTGGTGTTACGTGATTTGCCAAAGTTGAAGCATATATGGGATGTGGACTCATAAGGTCTTCTAATTAGTCAGAATATAATCTACATAGAAGTTAAAGGTTGTGACAGTCTGAAAAGCATATTTCCAGCCTCAGTAGGTAGAAAGCTTCTTCAACTTGAAGAACTTTGGATAGAAAAGTGTTGCATGGTGGAGGAAATTTTTGCCAAGGAAGAACATGTAGATGAAGCAGTGCCAAGGTTTCCTCAATTAACATTTCTGAGACTAGCAGAGCTATCAATGCTACGAAGTTTCTACCCAAGAGGACATATTTCAGAATGGCCAATGTTAAAGAAGTTGCAGGTTTGGAATTGTGACAAAGTAGAGATATCTGCATCAAATGTTTTGAGGTTTCAAGTAACTGATGGGGAGAGCCAACATGAGATGCCAGTTAGTCAACCCCTTCTCTTATTTGACAAGGTACGACACCAAGTACTCAATTAAATTTCTTAAAAAACTGACAAAATGTAAGAGATAGTTTCTACATTATTACATTTAAGAACGCATTCAAGAATACTACACGCAAATTAAGTTAAGTCTGCTAATCCTTTTATGTTTCCTTTTATGTGGTCCACCTTTGTCACTCCACATTCAATGCCTACACCTACTAATAGTTTGTTCCTTTTTTCAGGTTCCATTAACCAACCCGGAAAGTTTGGGGTTGGATTGGAAGTGTTTTGAGAAAGGAGCCTTCCATGAAAAACTTCCAGAGTACTCATGCAAATTAAACTTTCTTACATTCGGTGGCTTCCATAAGAAAGCTGATATTTGTGTATACTGTTTCCTTCACAGACTACCCAATCTTGAGAAACTTCAAGTTTCTAGAGGCTTTTTCAAGGGATTATTCTTATGTGAAGGACTTGGTTGTGAGGAAAAACATGTTGCAGAACCGAGTTATAAATTAAGCCACTTAAGGCTTGTTGATTTGTTTGATTCGTTACATCTGTGGGAGGAAAATTCTTTATCTAGTAAAGTTTTTCAACATCTAGCAATTCTACAAGTAATTCGTTGTGACAGCTTAAACAGTATAGTGCCATCAGCTGTGTCTTTCCAAAATTTGAGTATACTAGAAGTGTTAAAGTGTAATGAACTGCTTGATTTAATGGCAATTTCAACGGCTAAAAGTCTAATGCAACTTACAAAATTGATTGTATCCGAATGCAAAATGATTGAAAAAATCATAAATCATGAGGGAGATAAAGCGGAAGACCGGATCGTTTTCAAGAAACTAAGAAATTTGGAACTTAAGTGTTTACCGAGCCTTACAAGCTTCTACCTCGGGAGTTATCCTACTGAATTTCCATCTTTGTAACAAGTAGTTGTGAGAGAATGTCCGAATATGAAGATTTTTTCTCAAGGAACCTTAAGCACACCAAGGCTGCACAGACTACAAACAACAAAGAAGAGGGTGAAGAATTTTGGGAAGGGAACCTTAATACTACAATAGAACATCTATTCATAGAGGTAAGCATAAATTTACCATATTTTCTTATCTCCCTTACACTTCTGATTTCTCATAATTTTCTGTACATGGTGTGAAATCTATTTGCTACTTGAAAGAAGTAATTGAATTGTTTGTTTCATTTTTCTGTTTTCTAAAGTGAATTTGATTATTCGAGACTCCTGAGTGCAACAATTAGAATTGTTTTTTCGTGGTTGCAAAATTGTTCATCAAAATTCCAAATGAACACTAGTAGTTGAGAATTAGTTTGATAAAATCTGGATTTTGTGATTGAAGTATATTGAACTGCTTAATTGTCTGAATACTGTCTTGTTTTATTTTTTCCAATCTGTGATTGTTTATGGAACTCCCGCATTTGTCTTTGTTATGCTATGTTTTATAATTATAAAATGTCAAGAGTTATAAAGAAAACATGAGTTGGTTATTTTATTTATCTATTTTCAATCTGTGTTGAATATCAAATAATATATTACTAATACAATTGTTTATAATTTCAGAATTGCCAGGGCTCTAAAGAAAATGAAGATCGATCTTCCTTTTAGATACAAACTGGGACTAGCCAAATCTTTTGTGGTTTGCGAACATTGCAGCTCATCTTCCTCCATTTGAGGAGTGTCTTTTGTTTCCTTGAGAGGCACTATAATTTCATCATTTGAAGAGAGTTGTGTCACTTCGGTCGTCTTAAGGTAAACACGAACGAAGCTCTTTTTGGTATCCTTCTTGGAGTCTGCTTTGCTTTTGAGGTTGAGTTGGCCATTGTCGTCCATGCAATTGATTATGCTTGGAGGTTCGGTTGGTGTCAGTTGTGGTTTGAAAAGTGATTCGGCTTTTTTGATGGTCATCATCCTTCGTTCTAGGTCTCGTAGGGTTTCTTGGTGTTTGCACCCAGCTTGGGACAGGTGTTCATATTTGCTTTCTCAGATGGACTTTGTTGCCATTCATGTTTACCGAGAGGATAACCGAGTTGCAGATTGTTTACCGTCCAAGATCCTCATTGTCATTACTCCCACATCTCGACTTTTGCACTTCTTTTATTTATGATGGTGTTTGTAACATGTTTTCTTAGGTTCTTTGACTTGTAATTGTTGTGTTGTCTCTTCTTTATTTATTTTTAATAATATGTTGGGATAGGATAGATGATGAGGGTGCTAAGGAGGTGCCAGCATAGCTGGGATGTCCCGGTGCATCTACTGATTCCAATCACCAACAACCTAAAAAAAAGTTGTGCTATTTCGTTAGTGTTCTTCATCATTTGTGGTTGAAAATGGTGTACATGAACTTGTGCATTTATGCATCATTTGTATTATACATTTTCGAATTTCTTGTTTGTTTTCCAACTGTATGATTAATTCATTTGTACTTTTCAGTTTTGAATTTCTAGTAGATTTTGGCAGGTTTCTTAGTCATGATGTTAATGCCTTTTATTGCAACTTTTCATGCATTTTTCTTGCAATTTCCTATGTATTTATTTATTTATTTATTTAGAATATATTCCTTTGAAGAATAGAAATCAAAACAAAAATAGAATATCTCTAATAAGTAATTGGTACATACATGGATGAAAATTCAAAATGTCTCAACTTAGTATGAATATGAAGTATTGCTGATACATCTCCTGTCATCTCTTTTCTTTCAATTAGCTTTTATGATTTCAAATCTTCTATCTTCCTTGATCAAAGCTTCATAATTAAAAAATCATCACTTCAACACAGATTCAATCTCATTACCTATTTCTACATTATCACTTCAACATTCACAAAAACATACCATTTATGAAGCTAATTAGAACATCAATGTCGAATCTCAAATACAAACTAGTAAATAAATAAATATGACATCTGTGTTTGAAAACAAAATGATATTAAAAAGAAACGAAAATTCCGTAAAGAAACTCAATGATACACCATTATAACAATATGATTCTCAACACCCAGCAGTGCAAAATAAAACAAATTTCAAGTCCTTGCACTTTGGATGCTGTAAAACCCAAATGGAAAAGCTGTAAAAGAGCTTTGCACTTATTTTCTCAAGGGAACACCCCCATTTACATCAACTTAATTGTTCCTAATTTCCTACAAAAACCTATATTATCCGTCCACTCACAAATACAATCTTGTTCCTGATTGTAACAATGTTACAGGAGGTCATTATCTCTCCATTTCTTGGCTCCTTGTAACCCATTTCGTTGTAATTTGAACCATTGCCTATATGATAGGCAGCACCCAGCAAGTCCAAAGTTGGAATACAAAGCAATTAACCTTGAAAATTACAGATTATAACCGTTCAGCCCAGCAAATCTTTGAATAAGTTGGGATTATGACTAGTTGGTGTCACTCCCATCTGCCTCACCAGTGCATCCTTTTCCAGAGAATGTTTAGTATTTGGACCCTTACTCAATTGTGTTGTAGTTCCTTCATGAGCATTTTTGATAGCTGAATTTGTCAACCCTGATAAAGGATTGGCATCATCTGTACTTGGCCCACTCCCAGCTGTCTCAACATATAGTCCGATAAGATCAGGAGATTTATTAGCACCTACCACACCATGATTCACACTTGTAGTAACTTGGGTTGGTTCAATAAGCCCTTCCAATTGCTTAAATGGATCGACAGATGGTGGACAGCTGCTAACCACGGTTGGTTCACCCAAGTCGAGCAAGTCCGGAGGTGGTTGAACAACTATCTTCTCCACTGCAGTACTTTTAACCGGTGCTTTTGTTGTTTGAGGCTTCTCCACAGCATGGCTGCTTGCCTTTCCGGCTTTATGGCCAACTGTAGATCCCCTCTTATCAGTTTTCGATGAACCCCCAAATAATGATGCAGCAAGCTTCTGCTTCTCTGGAGAAATTTCAACTTGTGGTTTCCTTGAATTGTAAGAGTTGTCATGAGCTTTAGAGTTTACTGTGCCTGTTGCATCGGCTTTTGATACCCCATTCACTGTTTTTTGGGAAGTGGAACTTGAGGTAGATGTTTCAGAAGACGAATAAGTAGGTCTACCCCACTTCTTCTGAACCCCATCAAGACGTAGCCTTAGTTCTGATGGATCTGCATTGGATACAGATGACGATGATGCTACCTTTTGGGTCTCCCTAAGATAGGATGGCTCAGGTACCGGAACAAGTTCAGTAGTCGACGCAAGGGAAACTGGGGGAATACTTGATGGCATCGAAGGTTTGGGAAGCTCATATGCCTCAAACCTAAGACTGTGCATTGATGAAGCCTCATGCTGGTCTTGGTTTCTAAAGTTGCTTATATTTAACATCCCAGAACGTTCATTCTCGGAAATATACGGCAGCGCTCCTTTCTCAATTGCATGTTGTACATAACCGTTGAGAAATGAAAGGTTCTTATCAATCTGCAAGACAATATAAAGATATTATTTTTTGACATAAAATAATGTAAAGAATTTGAACTCAGAGTCGATCAAATGCAACTAGGAAAACTACAAGTCTGGAAAAATTGAGCATAGACGGTATTATGAAGAGCATCTGTCTGACTAGCAAAGCCAAAAATTATTAAAAATCCCAGGGTCCATACAAGAAATTAATATAAATAATCTGATTCAGTTATTAAATGACCTCAATGTCTTCGCAACTTGCATCTGAAGGCATTATAATCTCAACAGCACGAGCATCTAATCCAATGACAGCTTGGAGTTCATAGGCACGCTGCTGCAAGTCTGTTGAGTGGGAAGCTGATAATTCCTCGATCAAAGACTGACACTGCAACAAGAGAAGAAGACATGATTACAACAGATTACAAAACATAGAGTCCATTAATTCTGACACAAATACACATAGATCAAACGCAGGGAAGACAATAAACAGGAGATAAGAGCATAACTAACAATAAAACTACAGTAACATTAAAACATACAAATTATATATAAATATTCCAGTAATGGAGTTCAAAATTCCAAAATAAAAGGAATAATTAAGGACTATTTAAATCCATTAGCCAGATCAAATAGATCTGGATAAAACATACCTCAGGCAGCATATCAACTTTCCTCCCAGCAGCTATTTCAAATGCATATATCTTCATTAGCGATGTAACTGCATATGCCTTCAAAATAAGCAAAGGGTCATTCCTAATTCAAGAATTTGAGAACACATGGTAATTTTATCTCAGTAGATGCAGGTAATTTTAAGATGTGGAAATGATAAGACACAAAATTGCAATTAGAAGGATAAAAGCAGATTATAAACAGTCATTCTTAACAAGTAGCATCTCCTTCAGAAGGAGATACTATAAATCAAAATTAAAATATATATATATTTATAATAAAAAACACACATACAAATGAACCATTGTCTACAACTTTCCAGCAATAGATTAGAAATTGAAAGTACATTTTCAAAGATGATCTCAATAATCAAGGAGATGGTGTCAGAACTAAATTGTCTTGATGTCAACTGAGATAACAAACTTGAGGCTCTAATAACATCAATTATCAATTAAAAGGAACCAAACAGACAGCATTTCACTAATGCAACCAAATCCTGACTATATACATCAAGCATATTATCACTTCAAGTACATACCAAAATCCAACAAAAAATATGTGGTGCAATGGCAATGCATTTAAATATAAAAGTATGTACAAACTAACATGCCCACTTTCTAAAATTTCATATGGTAATGGAATGCAGCTTTAAGATACAGTCTGAGTAGAAAAAGACTTCAAAAGTGAAAGGGATCCAGTCCAAAATTCGAAGGAACACTATTATTACCTTCACATGAAGCTTAGAAGCTGATACAGGGGATATGTCATAAAAATAAAGCACATCAATTGAAGTAGGGCGAGCAAGCACATATATAATGTTTATATTACAGATTTACAGACTAAACTTTCTAAGACATTAGTGATACGGTGATACCTTAACAGTTTCATCATTAGAATATGCCTCAGCCACATCACATAATTTTCCAGTAATATAGGAAGCAGAAAACTTTCCATCAGCAGTGCCATACTCCCCTAAAACCCAACAAATGACCTGTAACCAAAAACAACAAATTTAATGGTAAAGAAAAGGATTGGTTTTTCTTTCTTTTTTCTTTTTACAGTAAAAAACAAATGTAGGAATACAAATCAAAGAAAAAAAGACCTATATAGGACAGCACATACTTGAAGAAATACAGACGGAAGCTTTGGCTCTCCAATAATGCGCAGATATGATTCCACCTACCCACCAAACAAAAGTCACATTTTCAGTAACTGATTATAAGAACCAAAAAAAGGTTGGAAATTAGGGGATATAAACTATTAAACTTTGCATAAAAGTAAATCTCATGTCCATCCCATTATCTTGCGATTTTTTTGACAGGCCTAACAACCTTTTTATTTCCAAAAAAACTCCTATTGTAACAGTCCTTTGCAAGATTGTTATAATATATGAAACTATAAATGCATCAACTAAGTAGAAATAATTCGAAATATTGTTCTTATGCATATTAGTATAGCTTATCCTTATCAATTGAACAACAGTTTATTTTGGTTTTAAGATAAATTGTCACCATTTGGTCAGTTACCTATATAATTTGGCACCCTTCTCATCATAACTGTCCATTGATATATATATGTTCAACAAACTTATATTATAACTTGGTTTATTGCACATAATTTATAAATAAAAAACCTAAGATACCACATTTTTATTGTAGGATTTAGAGATTTTGACATTTATGTGCCTCTTTTAGACATGCTCATATGAAAAGTTTCATAATTTACATTTCTCAAATTGAAAGATTTTTTATTGCTACTAGGATACTCAAGTACACTCAAGTAGCTATTTCTGCTTCAGAAGAGTACTAAAATTTTATCAAATATGTTTGTGCAACAGAGCGTATGATTTGACAAACATGCATAACCACAACAGATACATACAGCAGATGATCTCAGCTGACTATCTGCATTGTCATCATCTTCTCCAAACCCCTCAGCAATCAACCGCATCAAGTTATGTGCAACCTTAATATTCACCAGGTCTCCTGCATGCTCAAAGACCTTGTTCATTGTCTGTACAGTAAACATGGTTCACAGTAAATGGATACTCATATAAAAAGATACAAATGCCTAAATAAATAGTCTACAAAAAAGGCAATAATAGTTACCTGGATAAACCAGTGGTTACTTGGTGCAAATTGCTCTGCCAGCTCGACACATCGAGATGCTATTTCAGTTTTGTAATGATTATCGTTAATGCTAATCATGTAATCAATCATGCGGTCAACAATCACTTCCACATTCGTGGACTTGGTCATTTTATACAGCAGTTCAAAAGTTTTTCGTTTTAAAGTATCATCCGGGTCCTGTGACATGCACAATAAATTTAGAAGGAAACCTTAAACTACAAAAATTAGCAAGGGAAACCAGAGATATGTAGTGAGAGATTTCCTCTCTAAATCTAATGATTTTAATCTAGTCCCCTGCCTCATGCATGCACACATTTATACAAAAAAATTTCTGGTTGATAAGTAATTACAAAATATAGATCATATGAGCATACACTGAAGCATTCTATTTACAAACAATTTTAGAACTTGATATTCCCATTTCAAACTTTATAAAGTCGATATTATACCAGAGAAGAATAACTGAACAATTTTGTTCAAGTGTTTATTTCCCTCACTCCCTCTACTGGTGGTGACAAGTTTCATATACAAACTAGTACTTCCAATACATATCCCCAACCCCACCACACAATGTATACACACACAGACAACTGCATTCAATAAGTATACAGACACACATATATATAACTTTACATTGATGCATTATATGCAAGCAAAGCCGCGAAATGATTTCTATCACCACCTCCCTGTTCCTTAATAAAGAGGCTTGAGAACCTCATTTATCTTCCTGAAGAAAATAGTCAAACCAAGCCACCACAAGCATCACCGTGTAAAAAGGAAAAGTGTTTATCAATTAGAACTTAATAAATATTTTGCATATGTAGATTTACATTTCGCCAGGAGCTGAGATAACAGGGGATAACATTATAGCTACATCAACAGAAAATAAGTAAACCGTGGATGGAAACAAAAGGAACAGAACCTAGACCATTAACAACTCCAACAGCTATATTGTTACCAGACAACAATCATCTCAAAAGCATCTGAAAGAATAATCTCCTCACCTCTAAGCAATCAATTACAGCCAGTTGGTGCTGTTCAGCAATCTCTGGACTTGTCTTTATCAGCCGACCAAGCGCATCAATACCCATATATTTTAGATTATGACTATCACTCTGCCAACAAGATAGTGTCACGGCGAATAAAAAACCAAAGTATCTAAGAAATCATCAATGCACAACAAAGTTGGGGAAAACCTTCAAAAATCTGGCAATAACATCAGCTGCAGATTCTATCAACTTAGGATTGGGATAAATCGAAGAAACACAGCATATGCACTCATACAGAATAGCGTTTCCAATATTACTCGATGAATCACACTTCCTGAATATGTCACCTACAACAGTATACATGTTCTCACTCGCTTGCTTGTCACCACTTCCTAGTAATGCCATAATTTTCAGCAACCTGATCTGCAATATTAAACTATGATTTGAATTAACCACATCTCCATTGAGAAAAAACCTAGAAATCCATATTACATGCTTGTAAAAATAACAATGGTAAAGATAATATAGATTAATGTATCAAGTTTTTTTTTTTTTTTTTTTGAAAGAAGATTTATGTATCAAGTTGAGTATACCAGTTTCATAAGTTTAAACAACACAACTCAGGGTATACATTCCCTAGTATACTAGAAATGAAAAACAAATTAATAAAATCCAGAATGTTGCAGCTATTAATTAACCATTTTACACAAAGATAATAACCAATAAGATGACTTATGCACTAAGAAAAGTTTAAAGTGCCCATCTTTCCCTCTCAAAAGAAAATAAAAAATAAATACGAACAAATATATGAAACAAACCTGAATGAATGGAGCTGGCATCTGATGGTAATCATAACTCTTTGGCAATCTTCGTTCAGCTACTTGTTTCAAAATGCTTACGAAGCTGATCACTAAATCCTTATAAGAATTTACATCAATAGTTATGAGATCAAAAAGCGGGCAAAGTGTTGCACCCATGACCCCTGGATCATTATCACAAAGCCTCTGCAACAAAGGAAACCATATCATAACATATGAGAAAATTCATACAAAGCGTATATGCATAAAAGAAATGGTCAAGGTACAAAAGAGATTAGACTTTTTTCCCTTTCTTTTCTCTAGATTACAGCAAGTAACAAAATGCATAGAGCATAAGAATGTCAACTTAATTATCTAATTGGACACCCACAAATATGGTTTTCTTTAACCACTTTTTTCAGATACAGCAAAGTTTCACTCATGAACATATGAATAATTATATATCCCACAAAACCTGCTCTACTTAGTTTGATCTTTTCTGCTTCATGCATCTAATCTAACCAACAGAATGAGATATAATAATAACACCAATCGAAATGAGCCAAACACAATTAACCCATATTAGATAACACAAAAAAATGTTTGCACAAGCATGGGTTTGGATACTCCTCGAACAGCTAAACTAGAAATAATATGGCGACCACCAGCTAATTTCCACAATCAAATATACACAGCTTTCTAGATTAAAAATTACAAAATAAAAAATCGTAACACGGCTACAGAACTATTTTAACTTATCATGCATTACAACTGTACCCACATCAATAACCATACAAATTATCAAATACTCATTTAACATTAAAACCATACTGACATTATCGAATATAACACCGAAAACTACAAACAACAACCCCACCTTACGAAAATTCGAGACGAGGTGCTGGACGGAGGAAGGGGACTTCTGATAAAACCGGTGAAGCGCCATGATAGCCTTCTTCCTGACAGCTTCCTTTGAATGCCCCAGAAGCTCCACCACCTGTGGCAGCACAGCTGGAATCGTCTCCTCGTTAATCAACCTGCAAACAGCATTTAACGCGGCGCAGACCACCAAATAGTTATCGGACTTCAAGTCCTTCTGTATAGTATTGACGATCAGGATAATCAAATCGTGGTCCTCGTTCAAAAACAGCGTGACGGCCAAATACCCAGTTCGCTTGAGGGACAGACTGTCGTCGTGGGTCATTTTGACGGCGTGAATGTAGCCGAAGGAGGCGTCGTGACCGAGCATCTCGACGTAGACGAGACGGATGATGTACTCTTTCATCTTTCGTTTGGGGGTGTCGGGCTCGGAGATTCGACGCTTGAGAGTCTCGATCTCGTGGAGGACGATTCGGTCCTCCTCGGCCTTGGATCGGGCCTCGCCGATCGATTTCACCAGGTCGAGGAACTCCTTCGACTGACCAAACCCGCCTTGGGAGCCCATTGCGAGCTCCCTCCCAATTGTCTTCAATTGCTCCAGCTTTTTCTTCTTCTTTTTTTACTTCTTCACTCGATAAATTTGTTGGTTTTGATTTGGGGTTTTTGAGAATTCACTCTGGTTTTTGTAATATAAAACGAGAGTGAATTCTGGGGAAGTTTAATGTGTGTGATTTTTCTATTTAAAAGGGTTTTTGGTTTTGTAATCAGAAGTTTTAGATCTGAAATATGTGTATGAGAGATCAGAGATGAGAAGGAAGAGAGAGCTTTGGTTTTGTTGTGTTTTTGTGTGTTGAAAGAAGACAATGACTCGATGAGAGGTTTGTTTGGTTGTGTTCTAAAACTCTATTATTCTATTATTCTATTATTCTTGATCAAGTGTTTTTCAGATGCAGTGCAGTGTCGATAAAGTTAATATTTTTTCTTGAAGATTTTTAAATATATATATATATATATATATATATATATATATATATGAATCATCAATCTTTAAGAAGTAGATAAATGATAAAAATTTTGTTTTTAATATTTTGTTATTATAAAATAAATCAGTTTTTCTTTTATTACATAATTACATAAAATAATAAATCGGTTGGATTATCTTTACAGGTAAGCTACACAGTACACATAACTAAAAAACAAAAGTAAATCATAATTAGTAAACATGTCATTAATTAGCATTTTCGAGCATGGATTATGTATTCCTAATAAAATTAATTTACAAAATTTCATTTCGTGTTATTCTATTTATTTTTATTTCTTTTATGTATAATTTGATTTGTCATTTCTATATCAATTAATATGAATTTGACATGGATTATATTGATAATTAATTAAACTTGTAATCTTGCAACACTTGAAAAAAAACATAACAATAATCCATAATTGCCCCATCAATTATGTGCATCTTGATATTCAACCGTCATTCTAATTTACACATAAATATTGCCACAGATAAAATCGTCGATGGTTTTGATTACATCAATTATCACATTAAATAATTGAAACTCATATAATTTGAATGATGTTATTAGTACACCACTGCACCTCATATCGGTCTATTTATACTCTATATTTAATTATGTAGTATTCTTTTTTTTATCAAAATTACTTAAAGGGAGATATAATTTAAGGATAAAATATCTTCTACAAATAAATATAATAAAACCCCACGTTCATTTTCTGAAGAAAAAAAATCAAATTTTTGTAATCTGTTTCTTGAAAAAAAAAAAAAAGCTCAACTCTTAAACCCTAAAATTTACTTCTTACACAAATACAAAGTATTATGGAAGATTATGAGAACGATCTCAAACATATGGAAGAATTGTCTAAGAATGATATCAAACATCTGAAATAATTATATGAGAATAACATGAAGCATAAACGTAAGTTTGAAATTTACTTTTTTTTTATACATAATGATATCAGATTGTCTTTGTGTTGAAACTCAGGCCCAACAAAGAAAAATACTAAAATATGAACAGGCCCAAGCCCAATATTTCCCTCCTATACTAAAATATGAACAGGCCCAAGCCTAGGCCCAATAAAGAAAAATACGTTAGAATTAAATTAGAAAAATACAGGTATGTATAAAGAGTGGTGCTATTGGCACACCCTCTACTGATCTATTCATGTCCCACTTTTTAAAATTTTGATTTAATTAAATAAAATTAAATGTTTTTATTAAATTTTTTGGTTTACTTCCAAAACTACTCATTTTACTTATTTTTCAAACTTAATACATACCATATATGATCTATCTACTTAATACATACCATATATGATCTATCTATCTCTTATCTCTATATATGTATACATCTCTTTCACCTTCATTGATTGATTTATTTTTTTCTTCTTATTTCTTTTTTTTTTTTTTTTTTTCTTCTTATTTCATGATGGAAACGAAAAAATAAAAAATAACAGGGTACTTCAACACAACAACAGTTTGAAATTTATTTAGCTTGATATCATTCTAAAGAAAAAATAAATTTCAAACTTATTTCAGAGAATGAATTGTTTCCAGATGCTTATTATCATTGTCAGACAATTCTTGCTTTATGTCATTCCCAGACAATTCTTCAAGATGTTTGATATCGTTCTTAAACAATTCTTCCATATTCTTGATATTGTTATTAAACTCTTTCATAATATTTTAGATGTATGTAAGAAGCATATTTTAGGGTTTAAGAATTATTTTTTTTTTTTGAAGAAGAAATAGATTACGGGTTTAAGAATTAATTTTTTTTTTTGAAGAAGAAACAGATTACGGGTTTAAGAATTAATTTTTTTTTCGAAGAAGCAACAAATTATTGTTTTTTTTTTTAGAAAGGAATATAAAATTTTAATAGATTTACTTTGTAAAAGATTTATTTCCTAAATTGTATGTCTTTTTAAGTAATTTTGATAAAGGAAAAAAAAAAGAATATTCTATAATTTAAAAAGTAGTGAGGCATGAATAGATCAGTAGGGGGTGTGCCAATAGCACAACTCAGGTATAAAATGATGCGTGACGGTGACATTATTGAAATTCCTTTCTTGGCCTTGCTAGATCAATTGAGGCGGTTATTCGAATTTTCTAGAGAAAACAAAACCCTCTCTCAACACATTTTCCTTCTCTTTCCTTCACCTTCCACTTTTGCTGTTTTGCGATTTCAAAATATTTTCTGCGACACAAGAGAGAGAGAGAGAGAGAGAGAGAGAGAGAGATGGCGAGTTCGAATGCGAAAAACGCCGCGGAGACGTACGTAGGAAGTTTCATCAGTTTGATTTCCAAGTATGAGATTCGCTACGAGGGGGTTCTCTATATCCTCAACGCCCACGACTCCACCATCGGCCTTAAAAACGGTGCTCTTTCTCTCCCTCGCTCGCTGTTTCTCTGTTATTATTTACATTGTCGATTTTATACAATTTCTCACTTCTAAATGCTTGTAAATTCAGCTAGGGCTTCGTCCATTTTGTTAGTTTCTTAAAATTGCAAAGTTTTGTAGGTTGAGGAAACATTTTATGGTTTCGGAGGTGAATTGGTGATTTTTCCAGTGCGTACGAAATAACATGAAAAATGGCTGCATTTATAGTTAGTGTGTGGATCAGTGGATAGGTTTTTCAAGTTTTGTGCAATTGTTTTACAGTATCTCTGTTTTTGACTGATGTTTGCAGTAAGGTCTTATGGTACGGAGGGGAGGAAGAAAGATGGGCCGCAGGTTCCGGCTTCTGAGAAGGTTTATGAGTATATTCTTTTTCGTGGAAGTGACATTAAGGTAAGTTAGATTGTTGATTGTGTGTCTTTGTCAGTTGCTATTATTTCTCTGATAAGGTTTAGTAATATGAAAATGGAGGAGCCAGATGCTATGATATTTCATATGATTGATGTCATTTATAGAAACAAAATCATAGAAAGTTCAAGTTAGAAATGGATGACGATTTTTTTCTCAGTTGGATCGGGTACAGTTTTTTAATGCTAATGCCACCGGTAGAGTTGATAGATTCTCTAATGCATATAGCCATATAGACATTCAAATGTAGATTGTAGAGACTGTGCAGGGACATGCTAGTAACTTGTTGGTAGGTGTCTATATATGTGTTTGTTAAGTGAATGTATTGAACCTTTATTATGTGGTTTTCGTTTCAGGATTTGGAAGTTAAGTCCTCTCCCCCACCAAAAAGAGAGGAGCATATATTTGAAGATCCTGCTATTATTCAGGTATTGACGTGTGCAAATTTCTAAGGAATTATCGATTACTTGGGATCAAATAGTCAAATAAGCAAAATTTAATTGTTTTTTGTTTCACTTTGTCTGGCATTTCCTTACCAGTCACAGTATGCTGGGATGCTTACGAATTCTCCACCTTCAACATCAGTTGGTGGTAAAACTTCGACAGAAACGAGTCCGTGGCAGGATACTCCTGCTTTGACTAGCAGAACCAATCCAGGTGCTTTGCCTCCATATCAACCTGTAACCCAAGTGGGTCCGTTGAATTTTACCCAGGCTACACCAAGTGCTGGCTCACCAGCATTTTCCACGCCAATATATCAGCAGGGATATAATAGAACATCACTCAATATTTCCCACTCTCCACAGCTTCCTATTCCTTTTCAATCCCCATCCATGGTATCCCCTCCCTTGACTGCACAGAACGGCGTACAGACTTATAATTTTCATGCTTCTCCAATCTCGGGATTGACTAATATGTCCGGATCTGCTACTAATTTGCCTTCTTCAATTGGATCTAATTCCTTACTGCCTAATTCTTCAACTCCGGATGTGTCATTTTCCTCACCTTATAAGCCCATTCCACCACCTACAGCTGCATATATGACTGATAATAATCTAACTTTGTCCTCCTTTCCTTCCACTTGCCATGACACTAGAACCGCTGAAGCTCAAATTTCAGGCAAAGCTGTTTCTGATCCTGTACCGATTCATCCTGCCCAGTCCATGCCTTTTACTGCGTCACCTTTGATGGGTTCTGCTTCCGGTCCCTTGTTAACACCACCACCTTTACCTTTACTAACTCCGAATCAGTTAGCACCAGCTATGCCACCGGTTCTGCCTTCCATGCAGAAAATGTATCCTGATAAGATGGGTGTCATCCCTCCTACATCATATAATCCTCCACCTGCAGTGTCTACTCAAGCACCATTGTTGCCGTTGCCAATTCCTGCACCACAGGTTGGATTTTTAACAATTTTATTCTGAATATTTTTCTTTAGTAGGGACTTTATTCTGATCAGTTAGTCTGATTTGTTTTACATCCACGTATAACGCTGCTCTGCGAAACAGTTGTGCACAACAATTAGAAGACTTTTTCCTGTCATTTGAAGGTTTTGTAGGAATGTACAACTAGCCATTTTTGGATCTGATTGAAAAGGTGAAAACAAACCAATCTTAATGATCTAACCACTAAATAATCCTATTGCAGTGAACCTAGCTCATAAACTCTGTAGTAAGAATGAAGCTTTTAAAACAAAATCTCGTCACATAAGAATTAAAGTTGATATTATTCTTTTGAAACTGGAAATTGCTATAAAATAGATATAATTAAATATCAGAATAGCTATGTGAGTTGGTCATTTTTTCATGAGAGGGTGGAAAGAATTTAGATAGAGTCATAAAGCAATTAGCAGAGTGAAAGGAAGAGAGAGAGACAAAGCAATTAGCAGAGCGAAAGGAAGAGAGAGAGAGACTCGAAGTCTGAGTAAAGTTTCTAATCAAAATATTGTTGGTTTTGCAGTCGCAATACTCTACTTCTCATTTCACTGAAGAATTTGATTTTGAAGCAATGAATGAGAAGTTTAAAAAGGATGAGGTATGGGATTATCTTGGAAAGGAAAAGCAAAAGGATAAAACTGAGGATGTTGAGGACGCAACTGATCAGAGCTTAAGGGATATAGAGGCCCGTGGCTCAGTAAATAACGTTGATCCACAGGTAGGTTTTAAAATGTTTCTATACATGAGACAGATTTTTCTATTTCTGGCAAAAAAAATTTAACATTAGATGTGTGGCTGTGGTCATTGTGTTGGCTTTAAAATAACTTAGATGTGTGCTCTTGTTGCTTCTCTGTGCAGCCTGCATATAAGAAGGATGATTTCTTTGACACAATTTCTTGTAATTCACTTGGTCGTGGATCAAGGGATGGACAAAACCGTTTCTCTGAGCGAATGAAGCTGGATACTCAGGTTTGCTGATTCATTATATAATTTTCACACAGGAGAATTGAATATTAAATTGAGCTTACCATAGTTGGATAATTGTTTTCATTTGCTGCAATCGGTTTCTTTTACAGACTTTTGGCAACTTCAGACAGAGACATTATCAAGGTTATGGTGGGTATGGCACTGGACGAGGCCAGAATTACAGGGGCTCATATGCTGGGGGAAGGGGATATGGTTACGGTGGGAGGGGGGGACGTGGTGGAAATATGAACATCTGATGTTATATCAATTTTAGTATTCAACAAAGGTCCAAGCTCGTTAGAGTTGGATGAGAACTGATAAGTTTCATTGGGATTTTTGGGTACTGAGATGTTTGGTAGGAACAATAGGAATGACCAGACTACCAGTTACGGCAGGTTCATGTTTTTTTTGGCTCGTGAGCTGGCCTTCTGCATATACTAGTTAAACGGATAATTGTTCACTTATAGTTTCCTTATATAAGTCTATGTGGCCTGTGATGTAGATTCTCAGTTAGACCGTTTAATTCCGGTTCCCCTCGTGCGGAAGTAGGCATATTTCGCATATTTAGGTTTTGTTTTGTTTAATTTGCTCTGATTCTATTGAAACAGGCAGGGTACTGTTACTGTTAACTTTGAGAAGGGGATGGATATGTCATATGATATGAGAGAGACTGTATGTTGATAGTTGATAATGATGTGTACTATTGGAAGCAACTTGAAGTGAAGATTTATTCCCATGAAACTTTTCAAAAGGCTTCTGTTTGTTGCATGTGTGGAACATCTTTTTTGTGTTTTTACAGTTTGATCGATCAACTCACTGACTTGATAATACAGTATCACCTCTTTCCTTGGTTGGAATTGAAAGAAGCTTGAAGCTTTTGATGTTTGCCTACTTGGAAAATTATTAATTGTCTTCCATATCTAATAATGAATTTAACCACATAATTTTCATCAGAATGTCAAATACGAAATTAATTATTCTCTGTTTTTTATTGATTCTATATGGAATTCATAAAAATTAAATAAATAAACCCAAATTTTGTTTACGAAACATGATATTCATTGGCCAACACCATTTTCGCCGGCAATTTAGGTAGAGTCTGTTTTGGTCAAGCAATGATTCCACATCTTGGATGTTAACAACTCTATTTATAGACACATTACAACCACCTTTTCTACTATAGCTGTGTTGCAATTTTCAAATGCAATATGATTATAGAAGAAGATTAAAAACTAAAGAAAAATCTCACTAATTGAATGCTTATTAAAAATAATAATATAATTTTGATGGGATCCACCGTGGAAGTTATATTGTATCAACATCAATTACAAATAGGGGTGGGCACGGTTCATTGAACCGAACCGAATCGAAATATAGTGTTTGGTTCGGTTTTAAGGTTGAGTTCGATTCGAACCGAATGAACCGTATAGAATATGATTCGGTTTCGGTTTTGGACCTTCCAAAACCGAACCGACTAACCGAACTATAAATATAAAAAAATACAAATTTTATTATGGATTATTTATGTATGATCTTATTTTATTTTGAACTTCTATCAATCTATGTAATGTATGGACTGAATTTAGTAGAATGGAAACTATTGAGCATGTACTTATGATTGAATTGGACTAAATTTGATTAGTTAAACAGTAATATGGTCTATTTAGATGTGTTTTGAATGTAAGGGATTGTTAAAAAAAAATAGCCCAAAATCAATTGCCAAAGGCCAAAGGTCTAAATACAAAAATAGGTCTGCTAAATGATATAAAAATTGAAAAAATATAAAAATAACCTCAAAGTCCAATAGGTCCAAAATCGAATTGAACCGAACCGAATTGAACCGAACCGAATTGAACCGAGATAAAGGTGTTCGGTTCAAACCGATTCAAGTTTTCAAAAACCGAAAATATAACGGTTAAATACGGTTTTAGCCAAAACCGAACCGAACCGCGCCCACCCCTAAAATTTACAAACGTTGTGGGAAAATATTTATATACTAATATACAGATGATCTGTCTCTGTCGTTTCTTGTTTGGCTTTTATTATCCATTAATCATCATCCTAATCCTAATATTCAAATACAAAAATAATTATAAAAAAAATGTATTGCTTTTGAAAAAGCCTCGTGTGTGTGTATATATATATATATATCTCTCTCTCTCTCTTCAGCTGGTGTAGTTGGTTCTTGGTGGAGTTGCATCTACAATTCTTCCATAAATAATTGTTCTTCTCTGTCACCTTTTTTTTCCCTCATTAAAAAAAATAAAAAAAACAAACAAAAGAAAAAGAAAAGAAAAATCAACCGATTTGAGCATGTACTCTTCGACCTTGTTCAATTTGGATCTTCTTTAAAGAGATAATAGCTGAACCAAGGTTCGAGCCAATGGTGACCAGGGCTAGAACCCCTGAACCAAAAAACACACCATCCTTGACCAGATAGCATTCTCGGTCCAACCATCCTTGACCATATATCTGCCTCCTGCTCATACTTGTGGCTGCGCCTAATAAAATAACAGCAACTCCAAAGCTGATCCTGCCCACATTAATTCAATATCCAACTCATAAATTCACTTTCTAGGCCTAGAATCCCCATCAGATTTAAGAATTGGAAACATCTACAGCTGTCCATGTTCTATATAACATGGAAGATACCATCAAATTCATTAAAATATTCACTATTTTTTTTCATCTGGGTATGTGTAAAAATTTATCAAAATTGACATTTTTGTCTCAAATTCATCAAATACTAACAGTATTTTATACTGGGTATAAGTAGAGAATTGATTGAAAAAAACTGACATTTTTGTTTTCTGGGGTAAGTACAAATAAGTTATGGCCTTTAATGGTGGGGTACTATTAATATCTATGAGGTCTAATATCTCAATCAGGATAATATCAATAGATGAGATTGATGACTACCACTTACCAAGAGAACACCAGAAGAGTTGTAACAGCAATTGGCTTTTGACACTTGTAACTGTTCCTCTTCTCTCTTGAACAACACAAATTCCTGCAAATTAACATGTTTCCAATAATCTGAGCAACACTCAGACATATTAAAGCTGCAATTCCAAATCCATATGCTTCATTTCCTGGCAAATAACACAGTTTCCCATCCACTTTCAGATCTTTCCTCTGCAAAAAAAAAAAAAAACACCCCAAAAAATTAATAACATTTTAACAAAGTTATAAACTTTGGAAACTGTTTAATTCAATCAAATCAAAACAGGTAATATTGAATTCTCTTACCTTTGGTTTCTTTGTTTCAGCAACAATACAAGAAACGAAGGAGACAAGACCAAGGGAGATGATGACAGAGAAGATGAACATGAACCCATATCGTCGATGTTTCTGTTCCATGGGAGGTTTGGTTTGGTTTGGAGATGGAGTGAAAATGGAGAACAATAATTAAGAGAGAAAGAAGAAGTCTTGAAGGCCACTCAAAGCATAGAAGAAGATAATGAAAAAGTACTAGTATTGGATGTTTGTGTTGGTTTGTTGTGATGGTTGAGTCTTGGTGTCTTAATAGTTTCATTGCTTGGAAGGAGAGATACCATTCTTTTCTTAATTGTCTGTACACATTTTTGGAATATATATGTGAGCAGTGAGTAGGTCTCAAGACTCCCAGTCAACTTCTCTATTGAGAGATTTGCCATGACTTTTGGGACAGAGAGAGAGAAATGGGTTGATTTTTAGATTAGCAAATTTTATGATGGATTTTGGAATTTAGAGATAAATATATATAGTATTTATGACATCATGAAGGCAGAAGCACATTTTGTAATAAAATCTCACAAAAATCTGACTCCTTTTCTTCACCACTTCCATTCTACTAAACAAACACCACTTTAATTTATGTTGTTTTTAGGTTATGGTTGGTGGGTTATAATCTCAGCTGATTGGATGCATTAATCTGATTAATGGTTGTAAATTTTTAGTTCTAGATAAATGTTATAATATTGATATAAAAAGAAATTAATTAATAATTATGGTTTTTGATCCTACAAGATGGAAACTGAATTGGAATTATATACTATTAATATGGATATATTTTAAACCAACAAATTGGCTTTTAGGGGGAATTAGTATATATTGTGGAACAAGTTGTCCACTTGACTTTGACATCAAGAAAAAGAAAAGCTACATCTTTAACACAAATACAGAACTGGATTCCCTATCATAAATTTCTTTTATTATCTTATATTAACAACTAACACTAAAAAAATAAAACTTAATCTGACTCATTGATATGGTGTGGTTGGTTCTCTGAGAATTTGATGCTTTGTTTTAATGTTGGTTTTCTGTTTATATTAATTTTGTAACATGTAATCTTCTTCTCTTCCATTACAAGTGTCAGAAAAAACTTTATTCTGATATTGAGAAATTACACTTACATTAACACAACCAAGTTCTACAACTAATTAATATATACTCTTCTTTCTCCTAAGAATTTCAACAACAGATTGAGCAGTGCAATAGGCAATGGACTGGACAGTGACCATAGGATTCACACCCAATGCAGTTGGAAACACACTTGTATCTGCCAAATACAAGCCCTCCATTTCCCAACTCTCACCCATTTGATTCACCACCGATGTTTTCGGATCAATTCCCATCCTGCAACTCCCCATCTGATGAGCTGAGCATAGCGGCGTAGACAAGTCCCTCAATGGCCTGAAACTCTCCTCCTTCACAAACCTCTCAAATTCATTAGAACTCACTTTCTTCACATTTATGCTCTTCCCTTTACAGTGATGTGTACCAATTTCTTCTGCCCCGGCTGCAGCTAGTATTCTAAGTATTTTCTCTAGCCCTTTTTGAAGATTGTGTTCATCTTCAGCTTCCAATTTATAACTTATTGAATTTTGTGACTTCACAATGCCTGATCCTTTGTCTCTTGCCAATGCAAATATATGTGCAGTCCTGGAGAATTTGCACATCCGAATTTTTATGTCTGTCCCTGAAATCCAAGGCATTAAACTTGAGAACATTCCAGGATGCAATGCTGGTGTCTGTATCACTGCTCCATATCCGGATTTGTCGAAATCTGCAACAACTGTAGACATAGCAGTCATTATCCCACCTTCATAGCTCTTCTTGCTTTCCTCAGGCCATTCTTCCGAAACATTCGAATCCGGAAAATACCCCCAAGCCATTGCTACAGGATGGAGGTGCAGGTTTTTTCCAATGTTGGAATTCTTCAGGCCACTTTTTTTCAACAAATTAGGAGTACAAAGTGCCCCAGATGCCACAATAGTCACTTTGGATTCAACTACACAGATATCTTTCACTCCTTTATATTCGAATTCGAAAGCAACCCCAGTTGCAATCTTCCGATTTTTTGATCCTTTCCTGTGTAGAACTTTTATGGCTTCACATCCTGGAAGAATTGCACTGTTTCCTGAATTCACCAAGTCCACCAACCATGTTTCTGAAGTGCCCTTTTTCTTTCCATCCTTGCAGCCCAAGCAACACCAACCACAATAATGATCAGGAGGTGAATTTCTTGGTATGTTTTGGACACAGTAACCCAATTCCTGACAACCTTTTCTCAAAACAGAATTGTTGAATCCTTCTTCAGAAATTTCTGATTGAACACCCATTTTGTCACATACCACTTCCATTGCTTCCTTGTACAATTTACTATCAAACAGTTCCAGTTCATGCTGTTCGGACCATTCATTTATAACATGTTTCGGAGTCGGAATCGAAGCAGACCAGTTAATTGTAGAGCCTCCACCAACTGTGGAGCCTGCAAGTACTATTACACCCATATCATCAGTTGCTAACATGCCACCAGATAAGTACATTTGATCCATTGTAGGACCTTCAAGAAGTGACAGGTTTTTTCTAGCAAAATAGCTTCCTTTCTCCAAAACAAGCACTTTGTAACCGGCTTTGGACAAAACCCCGGCGATGACACCGCCACCGGAGCCAGAGCCGACAACCACAGCATCACATTTGACCACTAATGAAGGAGAAGAGATGGTGGGAGCACCGGTTTTGTTGTGTTTGACAGAGACAGGAAACCCAAATTTTCTCAAATTATTAGCAACTATGTCTCTGGGGAGTTGCATATCAATTAGGCCCTTGTAGAGAGGTCCATAGAGCTCTGCTTCTTCCTCATTAACATCTTCTTTGTGTTGTTGTTGTTGATCATCTTTTGATGTTTGTTTCAATGTTTTGTTGCATTGTGTGGTTTGTTTTTTGAAATCAGGGTCTGGTCCCTTGTAGCCTATTGCTTCCCATGACAGGTTCTCATTTTTTTCATCCACCTGAAATTTAATTACAAGAGATTTCTGTCACATGATTTCAATATACAATAGTACTAAATCATACCATTATCAAAATAGTTGGGTTGGGTTTTCAACTTTTGAATCCAAAACCTAGCCCACATCAGAAATTTCAGCCCATTGTTTCTTCTATGTCTCTTTTAAATAAGTAGTAAACCAGTCACTAGTAATAGTGTAGTAGTTGTAACTTGCAAGTTGGCATTCAATGAGGTACCAAGCAAAATTACCAACCAGTCGACCTCTTCATGTTGAGTTTCAACTTTCAAGTTTCTGTTATTTGCTATCATCATAAATTTACATGTCAAGTCATATCAATGGCGGACCATTGCAGAGGACAGCAGGGGCCATGGCCCCTGCAATGTTTTAAAACAAAATTTATAAGCCATTTTTCAAATTATTAAAAAAAAGCTAAATATACTTGGTCTATACACTATGCACTCTGATATCTTATTTCTGCATGTTCTTTTTTTTTGAAAAAAAAATATTTAATATCAATTGATTCCTTTTTTGAAACATCAATCAGTTATTCTTTATTTGTTTTGATAGAGAAAATGTTGTAAAAATATCATTTAGTTATTGTGCCTTGAATTGGGATGTTGATTGAGTAAATTTATAAGTATTTTTCTGGTTGTGCCTTGGATGTTTAAGATATTATATAGCTTGAATTTCAACTATGATATATTTGCATTTAATTTTACAATTTGTCTACGTGAAATAATCTTACGCAGTTGCTTTATCTAATAAATAGTTAATTAGTTGTATATTAATTATTTATATTGTTAGGCTTCCTCACTTAATAAACAATATATAATTCAGAAGTGTACAATTGAGTTGCATAAACCTCTGTATGTGAAGACAGGCAAAATGGAAATCACACTTACAAATTAAATAGCTAAATGGATTGATGTAAAATGACAAGGAAATTGTTCCATTTTTTTTTTGAAAGTTCTACATACAAATTAAATAGCTAAATGGATTGATGTAAAATGACAAGGAAATTGTTCCATTTTCTTTTAAAAGTTCTACATGATTTATTGATTCTACTAAACACAACATTCTTTTAATGATTGTATGATTTTTCAAATAAGTATGCTTTTATTCCTTTTAGTTTAACCTATATAAGAGAAAACATTAATTTGATTGTTTTTGTCTAATATATACGTACAAAATTCGTTAGATACATTTTGGTCCTTTCAACTTTAAACTTCTAGTCTTCGGTTTTTGACTAGTTTCACATACCCAAAACACCAACATGTCATATCAAAGTTCAAACC
Source organism: Dipteronia sinensis (assembly GCA_033220585.1). Classification (NCBI taxonomy): domain Eukaryota; kingdom Viridiplantae; phylum Streptophyta; class Magnoliopsida; order Sapindales; family Sapindaceae; genus Dipteronia; species Dipteronia sinensis. The sequence continues at coordinate 77,403,378 of CM065637.1, read as the reverse complement.
AACTTCTTATCTTATCCACCGAATCCTTTTGTTGTCATCCCAAATGGATTTAATTTCAATTGCTAATGATAGTGAGAGATCAAATAATTTCTAAATAAAGAAACCTAACAATAGTATTAAATTTTCATTTCTAGGTAAAGAAACCGAAGAATAATATTAAATTTCCAATACTTTTGAATTGAATAAAAAAAATATAATCTCTTCTGATTTGATAGAAAGATAACAAGCACATGCATGCATGTTATACGATTCAAAAGTTCAAAACTATATATATATATATATATATATATATAATTCAACAAAAAATTAATTTTCACCCAAAAGAATAAAGAAGACAACATTAACAAGATACCTGAGTGAAGAAGACAAGAAGAATGAGAAGCTTGAGAGACTTGTAGAGCATTCTGAGATGGTAAAAATAACTAAGGGACCATGAGAGCAGAATTGATTCTCTTTTTTGTTGAGACAATTGTGAGAAAGTGTTCAAATAAGGGAAATTGTTTGTAAAACAAGCTCTTCCACAAAGAATCAAGCTCCCAATCCATGTTGATAGTAACCAGAGTGTCAATCTCACCAACCATATTTTTGGGTGTTCAAGTCTCTCACTCACCAGCCCACCTAGCTGCATATATCAATAATTAACATGTATAATTAGTATTAGATATTAATTATGGATTGTTAATTGAGTATATATATATATCTTATCTTTTCAAATAATTAATCAATGCATGAATTTGGTAAGTTTAATTAGAAAATTGAATAAATGAAGAAAAATAACTAAATTTTAATTTTCTTCTCTCTTTTTGAGTAAATTATAAAATACAATATATGTCTTGATTTATAGATGAAGTTAGAGTTTGAAATGTCAACATTATTATATAAATTCAGGGTTTTATCGGGGGAGAGGGAGGGGAAGGACTCGAGCCCGCAACCTCGTAATACAGGTATGAGGGATTTACCATTAGACCAACATCATCTCGTCGTCAACATTGCTTTTATTGAAAGTGTTATTAGATGCATTTACAAGAAAAATAAACATATCAAAGTGTTTGGTTATATAATTACAATCATGATTTTAATAAGAATTTTATAGGATTATTTTGAATTATTATTAAATAAAACACTACTTTCTTATTTAGTTAAAAAAATAAATAAACATTCTGTTATTTTAATCATAGAAATACACTTTCCTCTTAAAAAAATTATGCAATAACACTCTAAAAAAAATGGGATTAAAAAAACCTACCAAATCAAAACATTTTATTTTTGCTTAGTTTGACAACCAGTCTCAAACTGAAAATGACTAACAATGCTAATAATATATATATATATATATATATATATATATATATATATATATAAATTTGTTTGAACTTTCAAAAAACAAAAACAAAAAAATAAAATAATAATCCAAAAAATTAAGCAAAAAAGATCATGGATGGCATGTTTTCTTCTTCACAAAAAAAAAGTTGAAACCTTTGAAAATCCCATACTATAAAAACTAAAAACTAAAAACACCTACACGTTCAGGGGTTCCGGCCATGGAAGCCGAGCACCGGAAGAAAGCGTCAGCGTCTCCGTCCAAATCTACGCCGTCAACGGTGACCGACGGCAGGAAGGTGTCGGAAACAGCCGTTAGAGTCTCCATTTCGCGGGCAGAAAGTGAGTTGACGTAGTAGGTAGTGGTGGGCGAGGCGGCAGTTTTGTCTTGTACCCAGAGAAGACTCTGTTTCCCGATATTTCCCAACTCGAGGACCGTGTTTTCCTCCATTTTTAGAATTCTAGCTCAGACCAAAATAATAATTTGCAGTGAACTGAAATTGATGTATTTGGGTATGAAATTTATAAATGGGTGACGAGAACACGTGGAGATGATGAATAACCGAATTTTGATGAACAGATCAGCAGATACCAATACTTGTGTTGTGTCTACCAAACAATGCCTTAAATCAAGTGAAGGATTCGTGTGCGTCTTGTTTTTTTATTTATATATACAAAACTATACGTATACTCTCAGTATATCTAACTATCTATATACAGTACCTATCTCAATCTGCCTCAATTTTTTATTATTTACTTGTTTACTTATTTTTGAAGTATTATAACAAATTTTGACATCAAAATGTCGGTTTAACGGTCTTGTATATGTACGGTCTGAATAAATATCTAATCTTACAACAGTAAAGAGAAAACTCTTATACGATATATATGGTGAGACTTGAACCTCCACCGTTAACAAGAACGGCAAGATATATTATATTCGTATACTATTATGTGTGCTAAGAGATGACTCATTGTTTTATTATTATTTCAAAGTTAAAGTATTGGTTAATTAGAATAATTAGAATTGAAGGTGGCCCAATTGACGAAGGTAAAGGCAAAAGTAATGCTTAGAATCACTCAACAGTTTGTGCCTGCTTTTGTTTTGCTGTTAACCATGATCACTTTGTTTGTTCTTTTTTTTTTTTGACAATATTGTTTTGTTTTTATTATTTTATTTGTATTCATTCATTGACCATTAACTGTCTTTTGACAATGTAACCAGCATGATGCCATCAATTTGGTTCAATTTGGGCATGCTTTAATACTAATCAGTAAATTATTGTTCATATCAAACAACTTGCTGATTATAGCAGAGATATTTAATTTGTTTTTTTTTTTATCTTAAAAATCTCAATACATGGTGAGACTCGAACCTGAAACCTCAATCTCTAACGTGAAATGGGAGGATGCACTACTTCTTATGCTAAAAAATGAAGTGTAATATTATCCCTATTTAATTATAATGACTAATTATTTTGTATTAATTGTCTCATTGAAACACTCTTATACATAGCAAAATGTACACATGTACTATATAGTGTATATATAATTTGATCATAAGTAGCTATAATTGATTCTTCTTCTTTTTTCAATCAATAGATTAAAATTTGATCAAAATCTCATCATTATTTGTTAATTTTAAACTTATACGTACTATGATTTATAGTTATAATTTAATTAGCTTATATTAGTATTATATCCATAACATTTTTATAAAATATTTTTTGTATTGTATTGACATATTTATTATTTATTTAAAAGTTAGTACAAAGACTTGAATAATTGAAAGATCTTATTACATAACATATATATATAGTTAATTATAACGTGTGACTAAAATTATTTCTTAACTTTTACATTATGTTTTTATTAACTATTAAACACAATTACACATACATATATAATTCTTTAAAAAAACACATATATTAAACGTTCAAATTATAAAGTGCATATATATATATATATATATATATATCCAATACATTATCTAATTTTCTGTGAAAATAATTTGTACACGTTATTGTGTAATCTAAAATGTCAAATGTTATTTTTTTAACGGTATCTATCAATCCACTTTTCAGACATGGTATTTTTTTGAAGCTTTTTACTATTTATAGGAGGATTCGAGTCGACAGTCAATCTACCGGCTGAACTATATCCATGGACCTAAAATGTCAAATGTTACAAAAAAAAATAAATAAATGAAAAATAAAAATGAAACCAATTCACCATTTCACCTGTATCATTTAAAACTTTTTTTAAAGTATACATACACTTTGGTCCCACCCATACTTCGTACGTTAAATATATAGGTTTATACGGTCTTGTGAGTATTAAATGCAATGGATATCAAATTTCTTAGTGCTTCATTTTAATTGACTATACTCATTTCGTGTCTCCAAAAATAAATGAGAAAAAAAAAGTAGACTGCACAAAAAAAAGGTAAAATTTTGGTTATTTATTATTCTCTTTTTTCTCACTTAAAGCAACCAATTTCATTGGCTATCTTACTTTAGTATGGGTTAGGGTCTCATATCAAATACTACTTATCAACATGTACAGTTCGTATAATTATATTCACAACTGAAGGAGAGGACTGCATGCACTTCTGGAATTTTATAATTATATTAGATACGACTCGAACTCCTTTTAAAGAGTAGTATCATCAATTAAACACTCAATCCAGTATTAATTTACACACAAAATAAAAATGAATCATATTTGAGGAAAAAATTGAAAGTTTTAATTGCTTCATCTTCATTTCTGGAAAGTTGAAACCACACTTAATTAGCATAGAAAACTGAAAGTGACACCAAAAATCGAAATGGTTTTAGACAAGCAACTCTTCAATAATTTTCCTTCAATTAAACCCCAGCTACTTTTATTCTCATATTGTGATTGATTGAACAGCCAACTGCACGTCTGCACATATGTAACCATTGGATTCGAATCACCTTTCCAAATTTGGTATCTCAATCAATTTGTGTCTTACTAACTATATTGGGACACGTGTCTACATTTAATTATTTTTTGGTATAATTATCCGGACGACCATCAATTTGATGACACGTACACTATCAAAATGGTCACTAATTTGGGAATTGATTTCAAAATGACAATTTTTGACAAAAAAGTGTAATACTAATGGTTATTTCATCCAATACGTGACATTTTGGTAAATAAGGGGATGACATTATTTAATTTTAAATATTTGTAGAAATCAATTTTTTCAATGAGTGGTATTTTGGTAAATAAGGGGATGACATTAATTTATTTTAGATGTTTTTTGGAAAATCAATTTTTTATTTTGTTTTTTTGAAACGAATAATTATATTTAGTGTGTGTGTGTATATATATATATATATATATTTGAGATATTCTATACGTATATACATACACTACATATAATTATTCGTTTCTAAAAACAAAAGAAATGGTTTAGATCAATACGTGTGTCTCTTCTTTATTTTTTAGATTTTTTAGATTTTGTAGGCTTAATCTTCTCAAAAAAGAATATATATATATATATATATATATATATATATACATATACAATTTTTCTATTGTCAGGTCGTCCTGATATAAAATATATCAGGATGAAGAATGTGAACCATTAGATTTACATACTTTGACTCAAAGTGTATGCACTTGTCAAAACTTCTCCATAATCTATGGTCAACATTCTTCGTCATGATATATTTTAAATCAGAACGAACTGACAGTAGAAAGACTGTATGTATATATATATATATGTGTGTGTGTGTGTGTTTGAGATATGCTACACATATATACACACACTAAATATAATTATTCGTTTTAAAAAACAAAAGAAAAATTGATTTTCAAAAAACATCTAAAATAAATTAATGTCGTCCCTTTATTTACCAAAAGGCCACTCATTATATGGAATTGGATGAAATGGTCATTAGTGTCACACTTTTTTACCAAAAATAGACATTTTGAAACTAATTCTCAATTTAGTGGTCATTTTGATAGTATGTATCAAATTGATGGTCATCGGGGTAATTACCCCTTATTTTTCTTCAACTTCTTCCATAAATGTAAACACATGTCATAATTTGGTTGGTTAGATACAAATTGAGACATCAAATTTGGATAGATGATTCGAGTATGTGACCATTTATATCTATATTTTACGTACAAAAATTGAGTTGTATATATAACATATACAACACCGCATCAAAAATTAAAAAAGAAAAAGCAATGTGCTAAGACCTACAAACAAGCAAATTTTCGGCATCTCAAATAAGCATACGTTTAGTATGGTTTTTGTAGGGGCTAAAAGTATTTTTTTTTTCAATTTTAGAAGTTGTTTTAATGGTTTTTATAGTTGTATGGCAAAATTGAATAAGTGTTTTGTAATATTAAAAAAAATATTTTATATCTTTAGTGAGACTTCTTTCGATAAGCTCTTTTGAATTTTTTTTAAATGGATAAATATTCTCAACTACTCTCTATAAACTTTCAATATTTTACTTTATGCATTTATATTACAAATATTTTGTTAATGTCTATTTTTATAATTTTTAACAATAAAAATTCTTTTAAGAGATATTTTGACAAACAATCTATTAACTTAAAAGCGTTTTTTTTTTAAATGATTACCAAATAATATAGGATTTCTTGTTAAAAAACTCCACTCAACAAAAGCTCTACTTATAAAATATATATTCCAGAAGCTCTACATGAAAAATCGTCTCAAACACACTCCAAAGCTGTGGCAAAATCACTTACGGAGGTTTTTGGTTCACAAAAAAGCACCAGTGAAGTTGCTCATTTTCAAAGACGAACCATATGTGTTATGTATATTTTTGTGGACCTTCAGGCTTCAAATTAAACATGAATCTGAGGCTCTCTGAGCTACCAATTGGATACGAATGCGAAATCAATTAATGAATGATATAGATTTCTTTGTCGTCACTCGTCAATGACAAGTACAACCTATCATATTTCGATACAATGGTATTGTAGATTGAATTAATTTATTATTTTTTTGTTAAAACAGACATACAGGGAAGACACTTGGCACAATCGATATTATTATATTTTCAGGTGACCAAAAATAAATAAACAACAATTAAGTTTTATGGCAATGCCAACTGCTCTGCGTATATATGCCAAAAATTCAACAAATATTAGGTGTTGATATATCATATATGTCATATGTGTGTCGTTTACAATGTCAGGAGAGTCGGAAGAGAAACTGTTTTTGATACAATTTAATTGTCACCATAAGCTGTTTTATATATTTGAACTCACTTACTTCCATATTAATGGTATTTAATTTATTTGGTTATTGATTAATGTAATTCAACGGCAGACTATATATGAAAGTTGTAACTGCATTTACATGCATGAAACATATAGTGTATGTATATATATATATTTTGAAGTATTATAATAACTATTACGATAGAACTGTTGGGGTCTGCCAAGAGTCCAAGATCAAACAATACATGTATGGACCGAATATCTATTTTCATAACGGGAGATAACTAATCCTACAATCCGAAAAAAATAAACTTTCCATACATACTTGTAAATACGTATGGTGGGATTTAAACTCCTCACCATTTATGTAGAAAAGAGATGCATTATCGGTTATGTTAGAAGGTGATATGCATAGTAAATGTATATTTTAAAGCCGCAATTAATATACAAGTGCATGATTATTTATCGGTATTGAGTGCAACAGTATCACATACTTTGAACAATTTCAAGGACTAATTAATTACTACTGTATAAGGATTTAAATTAATTGTCAAAAAATGACGTTAAAATTTGTATCTAACCGACAAAGGAGTAATTAATTAAAATGATATATTGCAGATTTGCAGATATTGTTATATATACTGTTCTATTCTGACTATTCGGCATTTATCACATCAGCCATTGATAAGACATGCCTTTAAATTACAATATAAATATAGGTTACAAATTGCGGAGAATTTAACTTTACCTGTTATAATTAAGATTCAAATTAGATATCTAAATATGATATTTCATCTGACCATTTTGGGATAGTTAATTTGAGTTTTAATTTTAATAAATCTCTTATAAAATAATATTATTGAGATCGAAAAAAAATTATTATTTTAAAAGAGTTATTTATTTATCGATAAATGAATAATTTATTAATTTATCGATAAATAAATATTTATTAATTTAAAAAGAGGTTTTATGTTTTTTTTAGTTTATGTTTTTATTTATACATATATTATACATATTTTCGACCAAAATATATAAGTACATAGAAATTAATAAGTATTTACATATTAAAGGTTATCGAATGTTTAATAAATGTTGAACTATTTTTCTTGTCTCATAATACAACATCAAAGATTCAACCATGCGATGCTGGGATCATTCGAGCACTAAAAATTTATTATCGTCGTCGTTTCTACTTTAGCATCTTGGAGGGGTACGAGGTAGGAGCAACAAATCACAAAAAAAAAATCAATATATTGAATTATATGAAATTTATTAATACGGCTTCAAACATCGCTATGAATACAACAATCATTGCAAATTGTTTTTGACATTGCAAGATCCGTTCAAATGAAGATATCTCATTGATATGGCTTCTGAACCACAAGTTGGTGAAGATAAAGGCATCGATAAATTACGTTAAGCCATTTCTGGCCTATATTATAGAAATGTGATGGATGTTGATCACATTTTGAATTATCTTAGTGAAAATGATATAGTGATGGAATCGCCTACTGATGAAGAAATTATTTAATGGGTTATGAATGTGTCTGCCAATTATCATGATCTAGATGACAAGTGTATTTTTACCAAACGTTTCTCCAGAAAAGGCATTTCAAACAATAGTAATATTAAATAATTTCTTACTACTAAATGAAAAAGAAAATACCAATATGGTGTATGATTTGTAAAAAAATTAAAGATCATATTGAGTTCAGTTTCAGTACAAAGACAAGACAAACGACTTTAGATGCAAATTTTAAGAAAGATTTGAATTGAGAAAATAGAAGTTTTTTTTAAAAGGAAGTTGTTAAGTTAAAAGTTTATTAATATGTATTATGAATTTTTATGTGCTATATTTTTTTATATATTTCATCAATTATAAATTTATATATTCGGAGGAACCTAAAGGACTTAAAAAAAATTATTATCTAACACATTTAGTGAGATTATTAATTTACTATACAAGTCCGAGCGAGACCGAAAGATTTTATTATTTAAGCGGGGTTATTAATTTATCGAATATTCATTTATTGAGATTTTACTATATATATATATGTTCTATATATTTATAGAACATTATATTTTAATTTAATTGGTTAGATACAAATTAAAACATCATTTTGAATAACTGATTTGAATCTTAATTATAATAATCTAAAATCTTCACCATTTTTGACCTATATTTATATTGTAATTTAAATGCATGTCTTGTCAATGGCTGATGTGATCAATGCCTAATAGTCAGAATAGAACAGTATATATAGCAATATGTGCAATATATCATTTTAATTAATTACTCTTTTTTTTTCTTTTTTTTTTTACAAATTGCATGGATTTCAAGCAATAACACAGCATATATTTATTTTTCAACTCTTTTTTATTCATAACAAGGAGGAGTCACAATCTCACACAGCCAACATGCATGAAGCAATTAAGCATACGTAGTGTAATCAAGTGGTTAAAAGTCTTAATTAGTATTTTAATTATGGGTAGGGTTAACCTGTATCTTTAAGACATATGTTAACAACCAATTAATTTTTATAAATATATGTACAATGACTGTATTTATTATTTTATTATAATAAATATATTGATTATTTTATATTTATAGTAAGAAAATTGTTGTTAACATGTACCTTTAAAACACAGGTTAATACTACCATTTAATTATAGTATTAATTAAGGATTCAAATAACCATTTTTAGAAAATAGTATACTAATTTATGTCTAACAAACCAAATTAGATATGTGTATATATGTTTTTTTTAATAATTAAATATAAATAATTATATACATATTAATCAATTTAATTAATTATATATAAATTGAGATACTGTTTATTAACAGGTGATTCGAATCTCTACATTAAACCACCCTTGTTGAAAAATTCTATCACCTCGATTTCAACCAGCCTATTTTATTAAGATATATATCATTAAATTATTTATCACGCGTACGGAGAGATTAATTGATCATAGCAGCCAAAAACGACAGTATATAGTAATAAAATATGGAATTTTCTGAATTTTCTTTTTGTAATTCTTTAGGGTGTCTAATAAAGTTGAATAAGATTTTTACTGGATAAACATTTGAAACAAGAGTGAGAGACAGAGAGGCATGAGTCATAAATGGAACGGTATTGACAATAAATTTATAGGTAATGTTGGATAGATATTGCCCGCACGCACATAGTTTCAATTGTACGGAGAGCGCTGCAGTTGGCATACTCATCGATAAACTATTTATACCTCAATTCTTAATTATTTAATATATTTTTTTCTTTATCAAATTATTTGGAAAGATATATAATTTTTATGAAAAAAAATACTTTATAAAATAAAACTAATAAAACTCCGACTTTTCTTATTTCATGATCATATGTATTAATATATAATTATTATTTTTGGATTTTTTAATCAATATTATATGTATAATTGTTTAACATGAGTATAAATGTAAAATTATTTATTTTCAGACAACTTTACTTTTAAAAAACAAACGTGTTGACAATGCATTCAGATGTGAGGAAAAAAAACATATAATTCAAATTCAGATTTCACTCTCTATTCAATCTTTAAAAAAATTCAGGACTATTTAGTCTTCAGACAAAAAAAACAAACGACCATTTAGTATTTTTTGATTTTATTGTTTCACATGTTTGTTTTGTTTTTCTTTTCAAATTCCAGATCCATGTTCGTTATTTTTTTTTCTTGGTTTATTTTCTTCAGATCTTTTATGCATTCTATGATTTGTATCAATATTTTTGTAGATTTTATTCCAGAACTTTCAAAGTTAGTGTAAGAAAAATGAAATCGCACAAAGAATCACAAACAAAAAAAACATAATCTCTAATGAAACAAAATCATACCATGTAATGATAAAAATATGAACAACCCAATTAACAGGCACTGAATTCAAAGGAGTTAATGAACATGCATTAAACACACAACAAGCCCAAAATAGTCCAACTAAACCAACGTGGGCCCAGCCTATAACAGTTTCTGACTATCGAATACGTGGTTAAACAGAGAATTGAAGTGCTATAAAGTTAAGCGTTGTACAAATCTCAACGCCTGACTTAGCCCTCAATACCCATTTCAAACGAATCGAAACGGGTAATTAAAGGCGCGTGATCCACACACACCCATAATGAGCATGAACGTTGAAAGCTTTTGGCATTCACTATAAATAGGTGACCCTTCTCATATAAAAGGTCTAGAAAAAATCTCTCTCAACTCACGCGAAAGCTCTGATAATTCTTCTTGATCATTCTTGGCATTTATTGTGGCCCGCACCTCCGCATTAAAAGCATATCCACCCCCAAATTGAGGTTGGTCCGATCGCCCTCGAGATGATCAATCCAACATCAGGTCGACCTATGTTAAACGAAGGTACCCACTTGGGCGACGATCCATCCCACTCATTGATATTTCACATTGACCCAACCTACGTTCGACCCACAATGACTCAACGAGTAACCTATTCGCCAATTCCACCACTAATCTAGTCGATCATACAAAGTCGACCCGCGGTTCGATCCCAAATATCGAATAACATGGTTTGTTGCTTATACTTTCTTTTATTTCATTTTATCGATCAAAACTGACTTGAGCGTCGGAGAGTCCCCCAAGGGAACACCCCCTCATGTGGTTCGCCACCACTCCATTCTTGTGTTTTACAGGTTGCCAGTGCCTACCTCGACGATCGAAGATAATTATAGATCCGATCGACTACACACAAAAACCCGAACTCAATCGCTCAAAAAAATCTTGAGACGATCAATATCACACTCACAATCTATCACCAATAATCCAATCAACTACATAAAAAAATCGCATCTAATAAGGATGGTTCCATCATAAGAAGAAAAAATAAGTCATACAAATGGATGTGAGAAAACTGTATATAAAGATTCGAGATAAAGTGTATTTTTATTTTTATTTTTATTTTTTTGAAGAAGATATAGAGTGTATTAAGTTTGAAAAATATGTAAAAGGGTAATCCTGAAAATAAATCAAAAAAATTAATAAAACCATTTAATTTTATATAATTAAATCAAAATTTTAAAAAGTGGGTATAAATAGTTTAGTAGTTGAGATGACAATATCACCACTCTTGTATGAAAGGCCTCGATATGAAATAAATGGAAGTAAATTAAATGCAAGTACTTTAAGATTATGAGTGCCACGCCACTGGTTGATAGGGACGTCAAAATTACCCATTGGTACGGGGACTCGTGGGAACCCGACCTGTTATGGACGGTTTTAACCATACCATTTAAGTTGTGGTATGAGGTCTGTATTTTTTTCAATACCCGATTTAATTTCGGTACGGTTACGGGATTTTAAGTCTCCGCCCCTTCCCGTACCCGTACCCGCTATATATATATATATATATATATAAACATATTTTTCCCTCATATTTTTCCCTCCCACTAACATAATTTTCCCTCTATATATATTTTTATTTTTTCTCTCCATTGAAACACTGTTCCATTCAAAATCATTATATATAATATATGCCCCTCACACTATTATTTTCATATTACTCAATAATATTTATATGATCTTTATCAAAAAATCATGAAAAAATACATTAATGAGATGATGATGGTATGAGGTAAAAAACCGATCCCCAATGGGGAATCGCCGAACCCGCATCGTTTATTTTAAGGCGGGTATTCATCGGGATGGTATTTCTCATACAAATTGGTATTGGGGATGGTAATGGAAAACCCGTACCCAGGGGCAGACCCACATAGAGACCAGGTGAGGCCCGTGCCCCACCTCAAATTTTCAAAAAAAAATCATTTTATATTTATATATATATATATATCACAAATAACACATTATGACATATGTTGTTATACAATATTGCTGGTTTATTGTCTTCATTTCATTGTTTTAGTCACTAGTTCAATTCTCACCATAAGCAAAACAAATACCTTTTAATATCTATTTTTATTTTACACTCGTTTCCAATTCCTTTATCAAATTATCTTATCTATTATTATTTTGAAATTTTCTTATTTCTAATATTTTTAGTTTGACATACCTAACATATCCAATCAATAAACCCTAAAATCTCAAATTTAAATTTATTATATTAAAATAGTCCATCTATTATTATGATTCATTTTATTTTATCCTTTATATTTTTCTTTATTTTATTATTCTAATTTATTTAGAATCAATAATTAGAAAAATAAAAAATTCAAAAACATTTCTAGTAATATTTATTAATCAATTATTTTTATATAAATTTAAAGTGAATTCATTATAAATACAAAACAAAATATTTTATTATAAAACTATATTTTAATTTTTTTACGAATAAATACTATAATTTTTCATTTTACATGTTGTTTTTCTTGTTATTATTTATTTTTTTAATATTTTGTTTCTTGTTTTTAGTTCTTTTAAATGTAAGATTATTTAATTCATTTCGAATAAGTATTATATTTTTTTTATTAAAAATTCATTATACCATCATTTTTTATAAAAAAAAAAAAACACATTTTATTATGATTTTAAATTTTCATTAAATTTTTTTAAATAATTGTTTTTTGTTCAAGTGCCCTACCTAATTAAAATTTCTGGGTCCGTCACTGCCCGTACCGCACCCGTACCATTGACATCCCTACTTGTTGACTGAGATATTATTTCAATAACAGACAGATGAAAAGGAATTGACAATATTAATTGTTGTATAACAAATTAACAATAACAATTTTGTAAATGCATAATGCAATATTTGTGCTGTCAAAAAATGACAGTATGCATGGCTCTAGCTCCCTTGCCTTGAGGCTTGATTGAGTAGATAAGATATTGCCTGGTGTGGTGGGGTGTTCTCAGCTTCCACGTAATAAATTGAAGTAGATGGTGCAATAAATAAATAATATGAATATGAAATTATGAATCCACCGCCATCTCTGTTAAAACATTCAATTGAAATTGGTTTTATGTACGTGGTCTAACTACAACAGGACCTGCATGGTTGTAACTTGTAACAACCATGCAATACAACCAACATATATACTTAGTGGCCCATGAGTCATGAGTCATGACTATTGCAAAACCTATATGATGACCACGACGTATCAACCAAAACTGCACTTAAATGCGTTTAGTGCTTGTTTGGTTGAGTTTTCTACTGTCTCAAAAGGTCTAGATATTTGGTTGGACTTTTGAGATCATCTATTTTAAATTGAGTAGAGGCTAGTAGAGGACAAAAGTTCATGAGAAGGTACTTCTTTAAATAGACATTTAAAAAAAAAAATTAAGTCTACCAATCAAACAATTATATATATATATATATATATATTTTCAAAAACTCTATTTCTAATAGATCTACTATAAGTAGATTTTTTACCAATAGAGGTTTTTCAAAAACTCAACCAAACAAGCTCTTGGTCTTCTTCTTCCATCTCTCTGTAACCGTAACTGGTCAACTTTCAGTTTCAGGTTGAACTTTGAAGCTGGAGGAAGAAGAAGTGTGTTATGGAAAGTAGTAGACGGCCCCCATCCATATAACCATGTTTGTTGACGTGTGTGGCCACGTCATGAAATTTTACCCATGTGTAAATGCAATCCTCAGTGGCTTCATCACATCACGTGACAGTCATATATGCACATGTTGGTCACGTAAATTTGCAGGTCAATGGCTTTTATAATGATTTGGGAAACCCCCGATAAAACGGCACCGTTGGGTGTAGTTTCTGACTTTCTTCCCTTGTCTTTGGTATTGGACCGAGCGTTATGATATGGTTGAATTTGGAGAAAAGCAGAGAAACAGAGGAATTAAGGAGAGAAGAGACGAGATCAAAGGTTGGATGTTAATATTATATTCTGCATATATCATTCAATCCACTGCTTGCCTTTTTATAGGCTACTCAAAATAACAATTAAACAAAATTAAGCTAGAAAACAGGAAACAATACAAGTGGTGCGTGAAGCACTTTACGAACAACTGACAAGTAACTCATTCCACTAACAACACTAATTCCTTTGCATCAGACCTGGTCCTCCACTGAATTGTGTGCCTCAGAAAATCATGCATTCATTTACACAGGATTGAAATGAAACACACATCACGTTAGTATAAAAACCTTAACAGATTTGGCTATTTCTTTCTTAATAAAGTTTTGCTTATTATACAATTATGCGAAAATATAATAAAAATAATTTTAAATATTATGGTAACAGCGTTTACATTATATATCAAAGTATTATTAATTATGAAAAAAAAAAACCAAAGAAATTCAAAGGCCAAGCCCCGACTCCAAAGAAATGTTGCCACATTAGTGCAGGTGGGTTGTGTTGTCTAATCCATAACAATGCAATAGCTAGATCCTGCCTTTTGAGAAATTATTGCTGGGCCTGGCCTGCATGAATTCATAGTATTAGTAAGCTCTACATCATTTGACAACATTGGTCAAATAACTCTTTTGGATAGCTAAAGCACAAGTGTGAAGGTAGCAGGAAAAATTCCATTAGAGATTATGAGACATATTGTATCATCACAATTCACAAACCTCATTATAAACTTGCCTTATTCCAGCATTTATACGAAGATGACCCTCATTTTTGTTCACAACTCTCGACATTCTGCAATTATAAAGCATAGGATACATTGAGGACCAGAGCAGAAATTCTGAAAACAAATATCATGTAACTGGGAAAACAAGTTTGAATCCAATCAAAACACAGGCTGTTATGGTTCTTAGACAAAACTCAAAAAGACATACATGCATGCAGACACATTCAGAGAGATAAGTGGGAGAGTGCTAAGGCTGCTGGCTATTAATTTCTTGGTCATAATCAAATCATTAAAGCCTATGATTGTTGTACAACATGTAATATAATATAAACTGAACTTGCTATTATATTATCCTAACAATTGGTTCTTTCGGATACAACACTAAGTATAAATAAATAATGGAGAAGAAAATAAAACAATATTAAGAAAGATGAAAATATGAAGAAGACTCACACAAATTCTGACTGAGATTGAAAATGAATTATTATATTGCAAAAGTTGGTTATAGTTATGTAAAGTTTCAGTACAATTCTTAAATTTGTAATAATCTGTAGTATAATAAAGAAGCACACATGTAAAATGATAGCAATTTTGAAAGCAAGAGTGAAACTAAGGAGATTATTTTGTTTGTCTTAAAAGCAATGATTTTAAAACAAAATCACTCAAATAGGATGAACTTGGCAAAATCTTACGACTGTACATTGTCTAAAAGTGGGAAGTACTGTGTCTAAATTAACTAGTAACTTTATGTCAATGTGATGATTGTCTCCTGGGGAAGTTTACTAGCTATTTGTGCTTATGAGACAACTATTTGATGAATGAATAAAACAAAACTTAAACCGCAAAAATCCAAAGAAGATAGGAAAGGTTGATGAATAGATATACATACCATGTCTTTAAAAAGCTTTTGTATGGTGGTATTAAGGTCACCTTCCCAACATCCTCCATCCTCTTCACCTTCCCAACTACTTTCACACACTTTGAATTCCCACATCCATTCATCTTCTTCTTCTTTCAGTTGAAGTCTTCGTAGCTTTGGTGTGCTCAAGACTCCTTGTGAAAAATTCATCATCTTGAAGCATTCCATCACAAGTACTCGTTTCAAACATGAAAATTCAATTGTGAAATTCCCCTTACAAAAGCTTGTAAGGCTTGGCAAACAATCA
Organism: Dipteronia sinensis; assembly: GCA_033220585.1. Classification (NCBI taxonomy): domain Eukaryota; kingdom Viridiplantae; phylum Streptophyta; class Magnoliopsida; order Sapindales; family Sapindaceae; genus Dipteronia; species Dipteronia sinensis. The sequence goes on along the minus strand of CM065637.1, from coordinate 77,387,119 downwards.
AGCTTCATATATTGTAGTTGCTTGAAAACAATTCCATCCATTACTACATCTCCCTCGTCTATTATAACTTCTTCTATTGTTTTGCAATGAATTATTTTCATATTTTCCAGTTGCTCCAGACTTTTAGCAGTTGAGAATGTCACCAAATTTGTCAATCCATCACACTTTTGTACTTCCAAAGTGTTGGATTGTATTTTAGTATATTGTACAGTGTTATTTTATTTGTTAGGGATATTATTGTCAATTCTATTTGTATATGTCTCCAGTTGTGGAGAAATGATTCAATACAACAAAACACAATATTTTTCCCAAAATCAATTTGGTATCAGAGCAAAGAAAAGGAAAACCTAACCTCCGCCGCCGATCACCGCCGATCACCTAACCGCTGCTGCTTCACCGACGTCCGTCGCGCCTCCGGGCGATCGGCGACATGGACTGATCGGGACTGCGGCTTCTTTTCTTTCCAGCGCCGCCGATCGACGCCGTCAGTTCTTCAATTTTTTTCCGGCGCCGACAGCTCTTCTTTCTTCCTCCAGCACAGCCGGTTCTTCTTTCTTCCTCCGGCTGCCTTGCCGACCGCAGATCGACGTCCAGCGCGCCTCCAGCTGCCCACCAGATCGACCGCAGATCGAAGTCCGATCTCCGGCCACCAGATCGACTCCGCCTGTTCTTCAATTTTTTTCCCGGCGCCGACAGTCCTCTTCTTCCACAGATCGATGCGTCCAGCTGCCGGCCACCAGATCGACACCTCCTGCTGCCTTGCCGATCGACCGTCCAGTCTCCGGCCACCAGATCGACGCCGGCAGACCTGACATAGGTCACTTTTCCGGCAGCTCGTGGTTCCTCCTTTTTTACTGATTTCCGGCGCCAGATTCTTCTGGTCAAGTACACTTTGATATCTATATATATATATATAGCTTAAAAAATGTTTCAAGCATGCTTGAGTTGTTTGTTATTCCAATAGTTGGTGATTTCTTACTTGGACACAGAGGTGTCAATAGCTTGTTACACGTTCTGTGTTTCCACTTTTTGGTATTGTGAGCTATTTGATTTCAGTTGGTCACATTGGTTAATTTTTTTTTATGGCGGATCCGTTAGATAATACTGTTCAGAAAGGTGTTCATTCAGATAATGTTACTACTTTTCGGTCAGATTTGACACCAGTCATGTTCGGTGGGAGAGTTACGAGTGTCCTGTTGAATGGACGAAACTTTGCCTCATGGTCTCGGGCCTTGAAGTTATTTATTGGTGGTCGGGGTAAGGTCTCATGGCTCTTGGGTACTTCCCCACGCCCAGCTGAAGAGGACCCTAAGGTTGATCAATGGGATATCGACAATTATCAGATTCTTGGTTGGATGTTTGGGTCCATGGAACCCCAAATATTCAACATGTTTATGTACCATGAGACTGTTCAGAGTCTATGGACAGCTTTAACATCGATGTATGCCCATTCCAAGAATGAGGCACGTCTTTTTGAGTTATATCAGGAAGTCTCTCATGCAACTCAGACGAGCCTTAATATGAGTGTTTCACAATTTTTTGGGTATCTGCAGACGCGTTGGGATGAGATGGCTCAGTATGAACCGGTTAGTGAGTATGGAGACACGGCATCAGTGGCTGTCAAAAGGCTAGACCGTCTTCATACATACTTCTTCCTTATGGGGCTTAAGCCTGAGTTTGAGCATCTACGGACCCAGATACTCAATTCCTCTCCATTGCCGGCCTTAATGGATACATTTGCCATTGTTGATGGGGATGAGCGGAGACGTCTCATTTCCACCTCGGTCCCTCCACTTGCCTCTGAGGGGAATTTGGATCAGATGGCTCTTGCCACTAGGTCATCGATCCATCGTCCTTCTAATGGGAGGAAGTACTGTCAGCATTGTGGTACCACCGGTCACCTCAAGGATACTTGCTGGAAGCTTCATCCAGAGATGAGGGTGCAGTTTCGGAGGGCACAACCTCATAGCAGGTTAGGCCCGCCTCCTACTAGGGTTGCAGGTGTTGCTGATATCTCCAGGCCTCTGTCTTCGTCTATTATTGATCAGATGGCAGACCTCCGGGCACAGATGACCTTGCTGATGCCACAGGGGTCCACTCCCACACCGCCTATATCCTCTCCTGCCTCTTCTACTACACTATTATCAGGTACTCCAACTGCTTTTCATGTTTGCTCTGGGTCTCCTTCATGGATTCTAGACTCCGGTGCGAATGATCACATGACGGGTGAGTTGTCCTTGTTTTCATCACCCTTGGTTCCTACAAATGCGTCTGTCCGAGTAGCGGATGGCTCTGTCACTGCTATTAGTAGTAAGGGGGACGTCAGACTTTCGTCTGATATTACCCTTTCCTCTGTTCTTCATGTTCCCAAAATTGCTTTTAACCTTTTATCAGTCAGTCGTATTGCTAAATCCTTCGATTGTGCTGTTATCTTCTTACCTGATCATTGTTTCTTTCAGGACCGGATTTCGAAGAGGATTTTTGGCAGGGGATATGAGCACGAGGGCCTATACTATTTCGGGGATCCGTGTCATTCTCCTCCACCTCCATCTCCACCTCCACCTCCACCTCTACCTCCACCTAATTTACAGGCTGTTACCACGACTGTTTTTGATTTTCCTGTCACTGTTTCATCTAGAGACTTGCATCTGTGGCATGCCCGCTTGGGTCATGTCAATTTTCAGTATTTGTGTCGGATATTCCCTACTTTCTCTTTAGCTTGTAAACAATTGCATTTTCGTTGTCAAGTATGTGAACTTTCAAAGCATTGTCGAAAGCCTTATATTTCTCGTATGCATCGTTCTCCAGCTATGTTTGATTTGATTCATTCGGATGTTTGGGGACCGTCTCCTGTTACTGCTATGTCTGGCCATCGATATTATGTTACCTTTATTGATGACTTTTCTAGATGCACTTGGGTTTATTTGCTTAAAAAGAAGTCTGATGTGTTTGATACTCTTTGTCGGTTTCTCACTATGATTAAAACCCAATTTGCTATTGTTGTTCGTGGCCTTAGGACTGATAATGAGGGGGAATATATCAATAGGGATCTTATGTCTCACTTGTCCAAATTAGGGATTCTCCAGCAGTTAACCTGCCCTTATACTCCTGAACAAAATGGGGTCGCTGAGCGTAAGAATCGTCATCTTATGGGTGTTGCCCGTTGCCTTCTTCGTGGTATATTAGTTCCTAAGTCTTTTTGGCATATGGTTGTTCTTACAGCAACCTATTTAGTTAATCGTGTTCCTAGTAGGGTTTTAGGAGGAGAATGCCCTCTTGGGGTTCTTCAGCCCGATAAACCCTTGTTTCCCATCCCTCCTAGGGTTTTTGGGTGTGTCTGTTTTGTTCAAGATCGGGGTCCGTCTCGAACAAAGTTAGATGATAAAGCTATTCGATGTGCGTTTATGGGATATTCTTCCCAGTCTAAGGGGTATCGATGTTATGACCCTTCATCTAGACGTATGTTTCACTCTCTTGATGTAACCTTTTGGGAGGATGCTCCTTTCTTTACTGGATCTGAACCGAGTAGGGTTGACCCTTTTCCTGATGAGACTATTTCTTGCCCCATTCCTATTATTGATGAGACTATCTCTTGCCCTATTCCTATCGTTTCTTCTGATAGTGTTCCTCATACTGTTAGAGATCCTCGCTCTTTGCCCCCTGTTGCAGGTACTCCTGTTCTTCAGTATAGTCGTCGCCCTCGGCTCCCTCTACCTGAATCCTCTCCGCATGAAGGTACTGTCCCTACTTTATCTCCCATGCCCATTATATCCTCTCCTCGGTGGAACCCTGTTCGGGTTCGCCACCCCCCCGACCGCCTTACTTTATCTTGTAGCACTAACCACCCTATTGAAAATCATATTTCGTATAGTGCTGTGTCCAGTTCCTTTCAGGGGTTTATTAGGCAACTTGATTCTATCTTGGTTCCAATGTCTGTTGGAGAGGCCTTGTTGAGTTCTGAATGGATTGCTGCTATGCAGGATGAGATGAGGGCATTACAAACCAATCATACTTGGGATTTGGTTGCCCTCCCTAGAGGCGAGAAAACAGTAGGGTGCCGATGGGTGTTTACTGTCAAACATAATGCTGATGGGACTGTCAGTCGATATAAAGCCCGCCTTGTTGCTAAGGGCTTTACTCAGGTTCCTGGGAAGGATTTCACATCCACTTTTGCTCTTGTGGCGAAGCTTACTACTATTCGGCTGCTTATCTCCCTCGCTGCTTCACATTCTTGGCCCTTGCATCAGATGGATGTCAAGAATGCCTTTTTAAATGGTGACTTGGATGAAGTGATTTATATGGACCCTCCTCCGGGCTTTCGGGCTGAGGGGGAGTATGCAGGAAAGGTGTGTCGTTTGAGGAAGTCGTTGTATGGTTTGAAACAGTCTCCTAGAGCTTGGTTTGCTCGGTTTAGTGATGTTGTCCTTGGTTTGGGTTTTCTGAGATGTCATTCTGATCATACTTGCTTTGTTAGGCATACTTCCAAAGGGCAGTGTGTGTTTTTGTCTGTCTACGTTGATGATATTATTTTGACTGGTGATGATAACCTAGGGATTGCCCAAGTGAAGAAAGATCTCAGCTCTATTTTCGACATCAAAGATTTGGGAGGTTTGAAGTATTTTTTGGGGATTGAGGTTGCTCGTTCTAGATTTGGTATTTCCCTCTCCCAACGGAAATATACTTTAGACCTTCTGTGTGATACTGGGATGACAGGGTGTAGGCCTGCTTCCGCTCCGATGGATCCGAATATGAAGTTGTCAGCCGAGTCTGGTGATCTTCTGTCCGATCCATTTGTTTATCAGAGGTTGGTTGGCAGACTCATCTACCTAACCAATACTAGACCTGATTTGGCCTTCGCTGTCAGCTTGGTGAGTCAGTTTATGCATGCTCCCCGTACCTCCCATATGGATGTAGTCTATCACATTCTACGATACTTGAAGTCTTGTCCGGGTCTTGGTCTCTTTTATGACTCGAACAATACTCTTGATATCTCGTGTTTTACCGATGCTGACTATGCTGGATCGAAGACTGATAGGAGATCTACCTCTGGATTCTGCTCCTTTTATGGAAACCATCTCCTCTCTTGGAAAAGTAAGAAACAATCTGTGGTTTCTCGATCTTCAGCCGAGGCAGAGTACAGAGCTATGGCTCAGGGAACATGTGAGATCATATGGCTTCAATCCATTCTCAAAGAGCTTGGCTTTCCTGCTTGTTTGCCTTCGACTTTGTACTGTGACAATAAGTCGGCTATCTTGCTAGCTTCTGATTCTGTTTTGCATGAGAGAACCAAGCATATTGAGGTTGATGTTCATTTCATTCGGGAGAAAGTTAGATTCGGAGTTGTTTCTCCCAAGTTTGTGCCATCATCCGATCAAGCAGCTGATGCTCTTACGAAACCTGTGGGACCATCTCTTCTCAGGTCTACTATTCGCAAGCTGAGCATGACCAATATCTTTGCTTCAGCTTGAAGGGGAGTGTTGGATTGTATTTTAGTATATTGTACAGTGTTATTTTATTTGTTAGGGATATTATTGTCAATTCTATTTGTATATGTCTCCAGTTGTGGAGAAATGATTCAATACAACAAAACACAATATTTTTCCCAAAATCAATTCAAAGTCGCCAGATTTTGAAGAGACACTGAGGATGGCACTAAGGTTTTTAAGTTGCGACAACCTGCTACTTTTAGACATTCCAAATTTTCAAAAACTTTGCTAGGTTGAGAATTTCCCTTCCTCAGATGCAACAGCTCAGGCAGTTTATACAACTCTAATACTTTCAAGCAGGGGAATGCAACCTAGGAAATCAATCAAAATATTAATTGAGAAAGAGGGAAAAGCAGCAAGTATAATTCAGGCAAGTATTGTATCAAATTGCATGAACATAGAAAATGATGAAAAACTCTACTGCCATGTTCCATATTGTTTTTTCAAAGAAAAAGGAAAGCAACTCACATACACAGTCACTTCCTAACAGAAAAAAGCAAGGTGCTCTGGTCATATAGTTGTAGAGTTCAGAAAAGGATTTTAAAATATTTTCACTAATTTCTTAATTAAACAATAAGAGATAAGGAAAAGATGAGACAATAGATTCAATTTAGAGTTTATAAAAGAAACACAAAGCTGTAGAAAGTGCAGAAAAGGAAGAAAAGAAATGTGAAGGAAAGAATAGAAGAAGCAAAAAGAGGAATAAAAAACCTTTTCATCAAAGAAAGAATGGATGGTCTCTTCTGTGTTCACTTTTTCAGGTTCTTCGATGGCTGGCATGTCTGCACATAGAGAATTGGATGCAAATGTTTGCATTTTAGGGGCAATTCTGGATCTCCATTCTAGACAAAGAGGGCAGTTCAATTGAATTTCCATTGAAGTCGCAGAATCTTGTGAGTTTCAGAAGACCTTTGAGCTTCAGCTGATTTAGTTTAGGGAACAGAGTGCTACTTTTTATTTCCTCTTGAATGATTATTACCCCTTCCATGAACTTACAGTTGGATATCTCAAGGAACTCAAGATGGACAAAACTTTCAGCAATTGAAGATGGAAATGAATATTTCAAATTATCACAGCCACACATAATCAACGCTCTCAAATTTTGAAGACACCAAGATATTGCCTGCAGAAGTTGGTTATACCGTAAATTTATATAAAGGGAGTGAACCACTGAATGAAGAAAAGAATAAAAGATGCAAAAAGGAGAATTCATAACCTGCAAATGATATTCTTGTTTGATGAACAGCATGTTCTAAGTAATAAATTTTGGAAAGAAAAACAAAAAAAAAATTGACCTTCTCGCTGAAAAAGGATGCACTATGGATGCTAAGGTCCATGGTATTAGGGAAAACAAATTTCTCCATCTTTGGACAAGCTTTTATGTCAATAATTTTCAAGGAAGGACATTCCAGAGTATTACTTCCTGAATAGAAACTTGTCAAGCTAGGCAAATCCTCAAGCACAATGGAGTTTAGCATAAATAATGTGATTTTATTAATGGCTGCATCCTTCTCTCCTTCTGCTGTCACTCCCATGTCTATTATCATTTCTTCTATCATGTCGCAGAAACATATATCCATACTCTCAAGTTGTACCAAAGTTTTAGCTGTTGAGAGTGCCATCAAATTCATTAAGCTATTACAACTGCATACTGTTAGAGTCCTCAATTTTTGAAGGGACACTGAGGACGGCACTAGAGTTTCTAAATTATCACAGTTTGATACTGTCAGACTTGTCAACTTTCCAAAAACTGAGCTAGGTTGAGAGTCTTCCTTCCACAGATGCAACAATTCAGGCAATTCATTCAATATTAATTTTTTCAAACAGGGGAATGCAACCTGACAATTCAATCAAAATACTGAATGAGTCAGGAGATGAGTCGCAAATAAAATGTACAAACATATGGTCATATAACAGTGATGAATTTCTGATACTGGCAAGATCATATAGGAAATTAGAACAAGTTTATGAATAAATTTCTGAAAGATGCTCTTCTAGAATGTTACTTTTTATGTCATAATTTCTACATCTTATATAGTCTTTTGATATCTTGCAAATTATACGAAGCAACATGACAGGTTGCCTTCGTTCTTTTTATAAATTGTTTGGCTGTGGTTATGAAATCAAATATATTGAAATTCAACCGTCAGGTCAGTGAGAAATAAGTGATGCAAATATAAGCAAAACAAAGTCACCTTTTTGTCAAAGAGAGGATGCATGTCATCCCAGTAGTTCATTTCTTCAGCATCTTTGCTCGGCATTAAGTCCGCAGACAAAGAATCAGACAAGAATGTCTTCAACTTTGGGCAATTCTGGAGGTCAAGTTGAGTCAAGGAGGGGAATTCAACTGATTTTCCAGAGCTGAATCGCGAAAGTTTCGGAAGACCTTGGAGCTGCAATAAGAGTAGTTTAGGGAACACCTTCTTTTCCTCTCTTAATTCTTTAATTCTTCTGTGTTGATTATCCATTCAATCATGATACAGTTCTGTATCTCAAGCTTTTCTAGTTGCACAAGACTTTTAACCATAGAACACAGAAAACAAAAATTCAAAACCCTCACATTTCTCCAAAATCAAGTTTTTTAAAGTTTGACAACAAGAAGACATTACTGGAAGCTGATCAAACCATGTGCATCCAATGTTAATTGAGCACAGTTTTAGGTTCTCCAAACTTGGGAGAACAACCTGCAAAAAGAAATTTCACTTTATTACTAATGATTGAAAATCTAGATATATAAACCCTTAATAATATATATACCATTTTATACTACCAACTCAGAACTTAAAACAAAGATAAGATGAGGAAACATACGTTTTGACTGAAAAGAGACATGGAACCTTCAGGCGCATCTCCAGCAAAGATTTCTTGAGATTTGGTATCAGGTGTGAACAAACTGAAGCCAAAACTTGTGAGCCGTGGTAGGCGTAGTAGTGTCAAGGTGCGCAGTTGAGAGAACTCGACCCTAACCCTACTAATCATGTCATTTTGGTGGACTTGTTCCTCGCTTTCCTTGAAAACAATCTCTTCTAGTTTTTTGCAATCAGTCACTTCAATTTCTTGAAGCTGCGAAAGGTTGTTAACCATGGAAAATGAGAAGAGATGCTTCAATCTATCACATTTGTCAACTTTTACGATTCTTAATTTGTTGGAAGACTCTATTGCAAGTCGGTCATGACATATCTTCTCCAAGTTAACCAAATTATGAAGAAACAATGACTCTAGCTTGGGAAAGACATTGCATAGTCCCCATTCAATTGAGTTGATAATATACTGTATTTGGGGAGAATTTTGCATTCGAAGATGCTTCAATTGTTGGAAACCTTCCCCACTGAGTTCGTGAAGAACATTCTTAACACCCTTCAGTTCATCTAGACGGAGATCTTCAGCTTTATTCACCAAAAATTTAACCCAATCACTCAAATAAAAGCTACTATTCAATTTGAGTTTCAATGTCTTTGAGGTTTTATATTTACCGGACCATTTCCACACATCTCTAATAAATACTCTATATCTTTCCAACTTCCTGAAGAACAAGTCTCTTGGCATAATTTGAGCATCAAGAACATGTATTTCTAAAGTTGTCAGATTAGACAATTTCTTCAATTCAGCAAGACTTGCATTACTTTGTCCTTCAACATCCCAATGGATGAAACTATTACCCATATAGAGCTCTTCTTACCGGGTCAAGCTTGAGATGACATTTGGTGTGATTACTTTAAGTGTTGAACAATCGCTCAAATCTAACACTCTCAAACGAGTCAATTGTCCAATTTCTCTGGATAATAGTTTAATTTCTGCTTGACGACAGCTAAGAATTTCTAATTTCTTTAATTTTCCGATAATTGCTATATCTCCTAGCAGGCAATCATCCAAACATAGAGTTCGAAGGTTCATTAGCATGCAAAGTGATGAAGGTAATGCCAACAACTCTAATGCAGTCAGATTCAGAACTTTGAGTCTTTTCACCCCTTCAAAAAAAGCATCTGGAATTTTCAAAGAGTCATCTCTGCTATACAGCAAAAATAGATCAAGTTTTGGAAATTCCAACGTTTCAGGAAGCTCATCAATTTCTAGCCACGGCAGAGAAATACCAATTGAATCTTTGGGCAGTTTTTCCTCCAGCATTTCTTTCATTCTAGTAGCATTTTGGATATTAAAAATGAGCTTATCCTTGGACGATGCAATTGAAATAGCAACAGCATGAATGATGTCATGCATCTTAACAAAATCGTTTGCCATACCATCTGATGCAGGAGATATTATTGAAGATTTTCTTGAAGATTTTAGATTTCAAAAATATTTCTATAGTTAATAGATATTATTTTATTTCCATTTATTATTTATCTAATTAGGTAGTTAATTATTTTATGATTTGATTTTATTAAATCAAATCTAATTTCCTAGATAGGTTTTTAATGTTTTAGGATTCTAGTATTTTTAATTTCTATTGTTATCTCAATTATCTTTTTTATAGGGAAATTGATAATTTTATTGCTTTACTAGTTATTTTAGGTTTCTTTTAGGATTTTATTTTCCTATTTAAAGACGATGTACCCTAACAAGGATTGGAGTTTTTGATGATTAATAAATATTTGAGAGAGCATCTCTTTTTTTATCCATTTTCGATACCTTTGCGAGGGTCAACGAATTTGAAGCCTATTATTCTGGTATCTGTGCGCGGATCAACAGATTAATAGTAGGGTTCGCTTTCGGTATTCGTGCGTGAATCAACGGATTCGAATCGGTTATCCATTCTGTCTATCGATTGTTGTTTGGGTTGAATTTTCCGCTGCATCACAAACCCATACTATATTTGATTAGTCACGAGTATATATATTCATACCTGCACTATCTAGACTGCAAAGCAGGAACAATGATTGTTCCTCGGCCCCCAAAATATTGTAACTCAATTCTATGGTAGAGTAAACACTTGCCTCCATTCCTTTGATGGGCTTTGGATTAGACCTTCTTAACCATTGCAAGGCATCCTCCGAATCAGAAAGATCTCTATTTTTCAAGGCATTTGCAATTCTTGTAATTTCAACTGGTAAGCCAGCACATTTTGTAACAATCTCAACTGCAATTGCACTGAAATCAAGTTTTCCTTCTGAATGATTGACAATCTTCCAAAATAAATTCCTTGCTTCTTCATCAGACAAAATGTCAACCAAGAAATTCTTCCGGGTATTCATATCATTGCGTAATACATCTAGATCTCTAGATGTCAGCAACAGTCTGCATTTCCTCTTATTAGCATTAGCATTTCTTCCTCCTTGGTCTACTTCTTTTGTGAGACTTGGCTTCTCATCATTCCAAAACGGAATCCCAACAGCATCCAGATCAAGTTTCTCCCAAATGTTATCTAAAATTAGAAGTACACTAGTTTCTTTCTTCAACCTTGCACGTAATTGAGCAGCTCTTCCGGATAAGCTCTCCTTATGAAATGTCATACCTAGCTCATCAGCAATTTCTGCTTGAATATTTTTGATGTCAAGTGTCTGGGTTACCTCGGCCATAGCTACCACGTCGAATAATTTGTCTTCCAAAGCTTGAGCAGCCACTCTTTTGACAAGTGTGGTTTTACCCACACCTCCCATGCCGTACACTCCAATCAAGTTGACATCTCCATCCGCTAATGCCTCCATAATCTTCTGAAAAACCAGCATTCTTGAACCAAAGTCCTCATGGCCTCTTGTATAGAAGGATTTTGTTCTTCCAATGGCAGGACGGTGGGAAACTTTCTCAAAATTTCCTTCTCTCAAGAGGTCGACCACAACCTTTGCTGTCTTCGCTACTTTCTTGGCGAGAGAATAACGAGTCATCAGATTAGGGGAGAAGCCTATTGAACAAAGATTCTTTGCTTTGTCTTCCTCATCAATGATGGGTTTGACGATCTTTTCATCTAACTCATCCACACTTTTAAGCCATTTCTCAACATCCTTTTCGATATCATCCCCTTGTCTCCTGGCCTCATCAATAGAATGCTGCACCCTCTCTTTTGCATTTCTCAGCTTCTCAACTTGCTGCTTTAGCTTCTCCATGTTGCTCTTGTATTTGAACGGATAGCATAACTTCTTTCCAATGGGAACAACCAACGGCTCTGCAACTTTTCCTGCAATAGAAATTACTGTGTCCACCATTTCCTATTTCTTATCACTCCTTGCTTTCTCTCTGTTTTCGGTTTTTTTTTTCTTTTTGTTTTGTTTTTTTGAAAAAAAAAAGAGTAACAAAGTGAAGATCAAGATCAAAAAAATTCAATAGGCAGAATGATTCAACACTAGATCACTGATACAGATAAATCTAAGAAGCAAGACCAGGAAAGAATAAGAGAAGTTAATAGTAACTCTGGATATGATTCTTTATTGGATGATTTTCAGTTATTTGGCTAAAGAAAATAATAAATTTTAGTAGAATGAAAAAGAAAAACAAAGCCAAAAATGAATAACAAGTATTAAAAGAAGAAAATTGAGAAAGGTTTGGAGCAAAATGCAGGTGTTATGGATGATAGTAAATTTTATGTGTTGAGAGTTTTTGCTGGTCCTTTACTTGTAGTGGAAGTCTACTCAAAAGGAAAGTTGTAGGGTCATTCATGGCTTTAATATGGAAATGCTTTAGTTGTGTCCTTTATTCTGTTGGATGAAAAAGGGAAAGCAAGCAAGTGAGAATTTGCTTTTCTTTGTTTTTTCCATAGACCAAGCTAAGAATCAATACCCATCATCAGTCTATTCTACACTTGTACAGTCCATGCTTGCCACTGAATTTCCATACTTGTTTCTTTTAATTTTAATAACACTCCTAAGTCCTGACCTCTCCCCATCCAACTAAAAACCATCAAATAAGCATAGAAATTGAATAACCAGAATTCATGCTTCCATTGAACCAAATTGCTTGTAATTAATTACCTCCAATGGCTCCAAATACAGGATTAGTAACTTTGATGAAGAAGAACAAAGCTTTAATGGAAAAGGATTAATGTTGTTAGAATAACTGCCAAGCTTAGTTCAACTGACGTTAAATGATTATTATCAGTACTCAGTAGCGAAGAGCTACGTTCCACTGGCAGTAAAACAAACGCACACTTACCCGAGATATGTTGGTAGACTGAGACTGAGAAAACATCCAATAGCCATTGTGGGCACGTCAGTCACTTTTGCCGACGTGTTAAGTCACATCCTTGTTGGCATGATTGCCTACTTGCCACATCACTGCAAATGGTCTGCCACGTCAATGGGTTGTCTAATGATTTGGAAACAGAAGAGAAGTGGACCATTTTCAATATCCACAAATCTTATAACAATTCACATTTCAGTGGCCGCCCATATTCAATATCCAAGTCCGGCCCATGATTCATCTTCTTCTTCTTTCATCAAACAAAATAGATGAACAAATGAAGGGTGCTGATATTGCCACCAAATAATGTCAAAATTTTCAAGTGTAACACCAATTGTAGAGTACATTGGCTTTGTCTGCTTTCAAAAATTATGTTCTCTTTGTCTATCTTTAAATACTGATACAACTTTCTTCATCTTGGCTCAATACTGTATGTCTGTATTTACCAACAGAGGACCATTTTTCCTTCTCCTTTAGTCTTATCCGTTGTATCTGCTTCATTCATGTTAGGCCTCACCATGGTGGGTGATCATCCTCTGGAGTTTGAGGTGGGAGAGGTTTCCAATCGGATTTTCCGTCCCAGTACATGCCATAATATATGTGTTCAGGACTCAGGAGTGTGATTGTCCACGCAGCACCGTATGCCAACATATCGTTTCACTTTCACACCTCTCTTGAACTTCTCTTCTCTTGTCTGATAGCTCTCCTTCATCACTGGGAGTTACATTTCAAGATTGTATGTTTAGTTTAGCATGGCCATTTTTATATATACCAAGGATAATAAGCATAGTTTTGTATAAAATCTAGAATACCATTTCTTCATTGCTATGCTTTGGAAAACTGAGTACTCCTGGTCTTAGCTGTGTTGTATTATCTATACATGACAATCACCTGTTCCCTCTTGACAAAGTTGAACTTCAAGCCATGAGTCTGTCACCTGAAACAAACATTTAAAGCAAGAAGCTTCCATTAGGTACCATAAATTGATGATGATTCTTTCATCTATTCAATTTGAGTTTCAATGTCTTTGAGGTTTCATATTTACCAGACCATTTTCACACATCTCCAATAAATACTCTATATCTTTCCAACTTCCTGAAGAACAAGTCTCTTGGCATAATTTGAGCATCAAGAACATGTATTTCTAAAGTTGTCAGATTAGACAATTTCTTCAACTCAACAAGACTTGCATTACTTTGTCCTTCAACATCCCAATGGACAAAACTATTATCCATATAGAGCTCTTCTAACCGGGTCAAGCTTGAGATGACATTTGGTGTAATTACTTTAAGTGTTGAACAATCGCTCAAATCTAACACCCTCAAACGAGTCTGTTGTCCAATTTCTCTAGATAATAGTTCAATATCTGCTTGACGACAGCTAAGAATTCCTAATTTCTTTAATTTTCCGATAATTGCTATATCTCCTAGCTGGCAATCGTCCAAACATTCATTAGCATGCCAAGTGATGAAGGTAATGCCAACAACTTTAATGCAGTCAAATTCAGAACTTTGAGTCCTTTCACCCCTTCAAAAAATGCAACTGGAATTTTCAAAGAGTCATCTCTGCTATACTGCAAAAATAGCTCAAGTTTTGGAAATTCCAACGTTTCAGGAAGCTCATCAATTTCTAGCCACGGCAGAGAAATACCAATTGAATCTTTGGGCTGTTTTTCCTCCAGCATTTGAGCTTATCCTTGGACGATGCAATTGAAATAGCAACAGCATGAATGATGTCATGCATCTTAACAAAATCGTTGGCCTTACCATCTAACAAACATGAAGCTTTGAGATTACTGATGAATTTATGCATTCTATTTCTTGCTTCTTCCACTGTATCAACATCTTTAAACAAATCCAAACCCATACTATATTTGAATAAGTCAAGAGTATGTATATTCATACCTGCACTATCTAGACTGCATAGCAGGAACAATGATTGTTCCTCGGCCCCCAATTTATTGTAACTCAATTCTATGGTAGAGTAAACACTTGCCTCCATTCCTTTGATGGGCTTTGGATTAGACCTTCTTAGCCATTGCAAGGCATCCTCCCAATCAGAAAGATCTCTATTTTTCAAGGCATTTGCAATTGTTGTAATTGCAACTGGTAAGCCAGCACATTTTGTAACAATCTCAACTGCAATTGCACTGAAATCAAGTTTTTCTTCTGAATGATTGACAATCTTCCCAAATAAATTCCTTGCTTCTTCATCAGACAAAATGTCCACCAAGAAATTCTTCTGGGTATTCATATCATTGCGTAATACATCTAGATCTCTAGATGTCAGCAACAGTCTGCATTTCCTCTTATTAGCGTTAGCATTTCTTCCTCCTTGGTCTACTTCTTTTGTGAGACTTGGCTTCTCATCATTCCAAAACGGAACCCCAACAGCATCCAGATCAAGTTTCTCCCAAATGTTATCTAAAATTAGAAGTACACTAGTTTCTTTCTTCAACCTTGAACGTAATTGAGCAGCTCTTCCGGATAAGCTCTCCTTGTGAAATGTCATACCTAGCTCATCAGCAATTTCTGCTTGAATATTTTTGATGTCAAGTGTCTGGGTTACCTCGGCCATAGCTACCACGTCGAATAATTTGTCTTCCAAAGCTTGAGCAGCCACTCTTTTGACAAGTGTGGTTTTACCCACACCTCCCCTGCCGTACACTCCAATCAAGTTGACATCTCCATCCGCTAATGCCTCCATAATCTTCTCAAAAACCAGCATTCTTGAACCAAAGTCCTCATGGCCTCTTGTATAGAAGGATTTTGTTCTTCCAATGGCAGGACGGTGGGAAACTTTCTCAAAATTTCCTTCTCTCAAGAGGTCGACCACAACCTTTGCTGTCTTCGCTGCTTTCTTGGCGAGAGAATAACGAGTCATCAGATTAGGGGAGAAGCCTATTGAACAAAGATTCTTTGCTTTGTCTTCCTCATCAATGATGGGTTTGATGATCTTTTCAGCTAACTCATCCACACTTTTAAGCCATTTCTCAACATCTTTTTCGATATCATCCCCTTGTCTCTTGGCCTCACCAACAGAATGTTGCACCCTCTCTTTTGCATTTCTCAGCTTCTCAACTTGTTGCTTTAGCTTCTCCATGTTGCTCTTGTATTTGAACGGATAGCATAACTTCTTTCCAATGGGAACAACCAACGGCTCTGCAACTTTTCCTGCAATAGAAATTACTGCGTCCACCATTTCCTGTTTCTTATCACTCCTTGCTTTCTCTCTGATTTCGGTTTCTTTTTTTTCTTTTTTCTTTTTTGTTTTTTCTTTTTTGAAGTAATTTGACAAAGTGAAGCTAATCACAAAATTTAATGTGTTGAGAGTTTTTGCCGGTCCTCTACTTCGTAGTGGAAGTTTACTCAAAAGGAAAGTTTTAGGGTCATTCATGGCTTTAAATATGGAATAATGAAATTGCTTTTGTTGCTTCCTTTATTCTGTTGGTCTTTGTGTTCTTACAACGTTAAACATTCCAATTAAAATCTCAGTATTTTTCATTCTAACACATGTGATATGTGAGGTGTCAAATTGAAAATGGATACACATTAATGATTTCATCTACCACATGTATCAGTTCACTACTGTATTTAACATTTTAAGTGTCATATTTGTTGGGATTAAAAATGTAGAAATGCTGTCAGATGGTCACTTAGAATTAGAATTAATACCGAATTGTTGGATAAAAGATGCGATGGTGGTAGAGATGCAAAAGTTAAAGGTACTTGATAAGAATCTGCTTTTCTTTGTTTTTTCCATCCACCAACCTATGAATCAATACCCATCTCCTTGGTCCTTACTCTCATAAGAATCCGCTTTTCTTTGTTTTTTACACCCACCAACCTAAAATCAATACCCATCTCCTTAATCCTTTCTCTCATCTGGCTATTCTACGGTTCATGCTTGCCACTGAATTTTCATACTTTGTTTCTTTTAATTTTAATACATCAAATAAGCATAGAAACTGAATAACCAGAATTCATGCTTCCATTGAACCAAATTGCTTGTAATTAATTACCTCCAAATACGCACACTTGCCCGAAATATGTTGGTAGACTGAGAAATCATCGAAGAGCCATTGAAATGAGACTGAGAATACATCCAATGGACGGTTACTGCTACACGTTCTTGCTCGGATTTGCCGACGTGTTAAGTCACATCCTTGTTGGCATGATTGTCTACTTGCTACATCATTGCAAATGATCTGCCACGTCAACAGAAGAGGAGTGGGCCATTTTCAATATCCACAAAATCTTATAGAGTAGCAATATTGTCGCCTTTTAAAAACCGTATGTACACCCCTTTCGTAAGTACACTCAATTAAAAAATTAAAATAACGTCAGTTCTAAAATAAATCTCATTTCATGGCAAAAATACCATTTCTTTAATTTTAATCTGTATTTTTATAAATACACTTCACCGACGTCTATTAAAATTAAAGAAAAATATAAATTTATATGATTAAATTATCCGATAAAAAATATGAAATAAAGTGGAAAAGAATAAAACAATCGTTCTTTTTAAAAGCTTCATAAGTGCACATATATTTGAATCTGTAACTATATCAAACTAACTAATTTTACTAAGATTTGATATCGTTTTGATCACATATTATCAATCTTTAACGATTGTCTTTCCTTTTGGTTTGCAACTAGGTTTTTTCATTGCCTGGGATTAGATCTAGGTTGACCCTTTTGAGCTTTTTTTTTTTTTTTTTTTATAGATGGGGAGTAACAAAACACAACACAACAACTGGGCTTAATTAATCTTTATAGTCAGCCAAGAGATTTGACAAAAATTACGCTATAAACCTTTTAGGTTAATTATGATGAAGAAGAAGCGTAAACAGACGTTCGAAATCAAAAATTAGAATAGAGAAGACAATAAATAATGAATTTGCACTTCTAATCAAAAAAATAAAAATTAATTTAAAATTTACATTTTTTACAAACCAACTTCATCTAATGATTTTGATTTATTCTCCATACTTTGTAATCAATTTGTATTCCTTAAAAGAAAATGAAATTTATTTGAAATTATTATTTAGAAGAGAAGTTAGGGTTTAAAAAATAAAAGATTTTTATAATATATGTGAAAATCAAACCACTAGTAGGAAACTGATTAATCATTTGAGGGTGTATTACAAACTATTTAGTAAATAAGTCATTTTAGTAATTTTACTCAAGGATAATATTGTATTTTCAAAAATGTATTACTTTGGGGTGTAGATACAGTTTTTAAGAGGTATAAATATCGCCACTTAATATTATGATAATTCACATTTCAGTGGTCCATTTTTGATATCCAAGTCCGGCCCATGACTATTGCAAAACCTATAGGACGACGTAACAAGCAAAACTTTTCAAGCGATGAACAAATGAAGGGTAACGATATTGCCACCAAATAATGTCAAAATTTTCAAGTGTAACACTAGTAAAGGAAAAATGTATAATAAATTGGCTTTGTCTGCTTTCAGAAATTACATTCTCTATGTCTATCTTTAAATACTGATACAACCCTCTTCCCATCTACAAATATATATACAACTTTCTTCATCTTGGCTATATACTGTGTTTACAAGCAGGGGACCATTTTTCCTTCTCCTTTAGTCTTATCCGTAGTATCTGCTTCATTCATGTTAGGACTCACCATATGCCAACATATCGTCTAACACGTCTCTTGAACTTCTCTTCTCTTGTCTGATAGCTCTTCTTCATCACTGGGAGTTCCATTTCAAGATTGTATGTTTAGTTTAGCAATGGCCATTTTTATATATACCAAGGATAATAAGCATAGTTTTGTATAAAATCTAGAATACCATTTCTTCACTGCTATGCTTTGGAAACCTGAGTACTCCTAGAGTCCTAGTCCTAGCTGGGTTGTATTACCTTATACATGACAATCACCTGTTCCCTCTTGACAAAGTTGAACTTCAAGCCATGAGTCTGTCACCTGAAACAAACATTTAAAGCAAGAAGCTTCCATTAGGTACCATACATTAATGACGATTCTTTCATCTATATAAAGCTTGTGTCTTTTTTTACAGGTTGAGGAGTTGATGGATTGTCAAAAAAAAGAGTAATCTCTGGTTCTGTTGCCAGGGCCAAATTCCTCTGGTGGCAGTCGAAATTTCTTAGAGATACTAGATATTCAATAGACTCAGAATTGGAGAAAAGATCCACCTGGAAGACAAACACTGTATGAGTTCATCACAAGGGCCTAATAGGTAAGAAATCAATAATATTTATATCTAGTTACCAGATAAAATTATCATCAAACTACTTCAGGAAAATGTAATCTAGTTATGCGAGATATGTATTTCTTTATCCTCATATTCAAGAGATACATGCAAATTTAAATAACTTCACTAATTAAGACTGCCTCAATTTTAGATATTGTAATGCAAGATGGTACATTTGAAAAGAATAAATAAGAAACTTTTAGAGTTGTTACATTGTTATCATATTATATAATTAGCAATGTGAATCTTATGAATGATCACAGGGTATTAAACCACAGGAAAATGAAGAAATATATCATATATTGAATTAAAAGTCATATTATCAGAATAAAATATACAAATCTACAACAATAATTGAAGGGAAAATGAGGTTGTGCGGCCCTTTTTGCTGCAGACAGTCCACTATCTATGCATCTACAATCTACATGTACAGATCTCATAGCTGTTGCTATATGGAGCACAATAAGCAAGTGAAATGTACTACTAGTGCTCCATACTAAAAGGTCAAACGACTTGAAAATGAGCAATGTGAATGTGATGAAGGATCAAGAGGTATTAAGCCACAGGAAAATGAAGAAATGTATCACATATAGAAGAAAAAGTCAATTAAATGTACAAATCTACAACATCAATTGAAGGGAAAATTGAGATTGGGAAAGCAAAGTGAAGATTTGAGAATGCACTTCAAGAACCAAGGACAAGTAACAGTACAATATAAGTTAAAAATCATGAGTTGCATAATCTTATATTCTTATTTCATGTTGACATTAATCTCTCACAGAATGTAGTATATCAATTATGGTTGTGTTGTATATAGTATGCCATCAATATTGAAAACAACACATCCCATATATTCAACTTCAAGATTGACCTGAAATAACTCACTTGTTGCCAATAGAAAAGAAAATATCAGAGGAGATTTCAAAACTACGACAAATAATGGTTTAGTAAATTGAACAATTTAAACAGAGATTTAAATTGAATATGTCAAGAACTAAGGAGGCAAGAGTCTTACCTGATGCAGAATAGTAGAAGCAGGAGGAGGAAGAAGAAGAAACATGTTATGGAAAGCAGTAGAGTCCCATTTAACGAAAGCAAATCTCTCCTTGTTCGTCATAAATTCAACCTCCATATTTGCCTTAATTGCTTTTTCCAGATCTAGTTAGACCCAATCCTCTCAACTCTCAACGTCGGAGAGCCATTGAAATGGTAGTGACTGATGACTGATGACTGATGAGAATCCATGGAAATTGCTCACGTGCCGTGCCGGTCATGTCGTCCCTCTCTCTCTCTCTCTCTCTCAGCCAATTTTGGTCAACTGGGCACGTCATGCACTTTTGCCCACGTGTAAATACACATCCTCGTTGGCTTGATCACGTGACAATCACATATGCGCATTTTGGTCACGTGATGATTTGGGTTTTATGATGATTTGGGATAAAACGGCACCGTTGGAGGTAGTTTCTTCCCTTCTCTTAGGTATTGGGCTGGGCTTTCTATAAAAACAGGTTTAGCCCACTTCAAAAAAAAACCTTAACACATTTTTTGGGCTTTTTTCTTATCTTTTTTGCTAAAATTTAGGTTTATTATACAATTATGTAATAATATAGTAAAAATAATTTTTTTTTAATATTGAAGTATTACACTATTATATATATTCTGAGTTTTTTTTGGGATGGAGAAGAACTCGAACCCGCAACCTCGTGGTGCAGGTGTGAGGAGTTTACCACCGGTTTGAATTAATACTTCAAAAAAAAAAACTGCGTTAGAATTATGGGTCAGACTATATTAACTCAAATTACTTACTCAATTTTTTGACTTCAATATCACAACCACTCATTTGTTCATATACTCTTTAATCCAATGGTTGAGATATTGAAGTCAAAAAATTGAGTCAGTAATTTGAGTTGATATAGTCTAACCCTATAATTATATATAAAATAGCTTTTCTATTATATATATATTTTCAAGGAAAGCTATTTTATCCGATTTTTGAAATTGGTTTGGAGTTTTCAAAAAAAAAAGTGTTGGAAAACTAATCTAGAGTAGTTGTATGAAAAAGAGCTCTCTTATAGAAAATATGGAGAAATATTGGACATAATTTATGGTTAGAATGGCGCTAACAAGATGAGAGAATAAATGAAGTAAATTGCAAATAACTTAAACATGAGGGCCACTGAGATGTAATTAAAATTACATGCAGTTGCAGATGAAGAATATTTAACTATACGTAACAATATAAATGCTTTTCTGCTGTGAAAAAATTTATTCTCTGCATGGCTCTCCCTTCACTAGATCTTGCCAAAATAATAAAGAAATTATGGGCCATGCGATATAGATTCCATAAACCATTACTAGTGGAGTTAATGAATATCACCGTTCAATGTAGTTCTGTAAAAATAACATTAATCGAGCTTGATAATATCTCATTTTCGAGTCGTCACCATCATAGAACTAATGAATATCCGGTCCAAATTGCAAACTTAACTATTTGGTCAAGAAGTGTGTTCGAAACATTGCACTCATGCTGTTGTTGAGATTGACTTTCTTTGGTGCCTCACAACTTCAGGAACCCTGTAGTCATAAATGGGTGGCAGTCCCCAACTTTCGAAAAAATATCTTGAATGGTTCAGACATATTACTAAGAAATGTTCGTCGACTCACATAAATTTACTTTATAATCTTCTTCATATGTCAACAATTGTCATGATTTACATTAAAATGTTTACTTCACGATGTGTTTGTTAATTAGATGGGTACACTATTTAAATTCGTACAATTAATCATTGGATATGTCTGCCTTGATGAAAAAAAATTTCCTCAGCTGTAGGCGTAATGTTTGACTATGTAAGAACAGTAGGAAAGAATTAATGTTGATGGATTGTAGTTATTGTCATCTGGGTCAAAGATTTAAAGGTCCAAATTAATTACTCATTTTCAATTGTCCAATCCCAAAAAAAAAAAAAAAAAGTCATATTCAATGCTGACATGATCTTGATCAACATACAGATTATATATGATTTTGAAAGAAATGCTAATCTGTTCATGAATCCATCTGCATCATGACCAATTCCATCACTACATTGACATTCATGAAAACGTACTACCAACAACTCAACATACAATCATCTATGTATATCAACAAACATGTGTGAATCTAATGCGGAGCGGATAGCGAGTTCGTATGGTGGCGAATTCGTATTTGGGTCGCGTGGGACAACCAAATCCGGACTGAACTTCGTCTTCTGTTATAATATGTTTTCAGAAAGCCCAAGACAAGCCCAACATTTATTATGAAGACTTCGTCTTCTGTGACGGCCTTCTATAGATCTAAATTTGGCAATTTAGTTTCGTGTGCAACAAGCCGGCTGTTTCCTATTTTATTTACAATTCGTTTTTGTTCCTTTATTTTGGGATTCTTTTTCCGATTTAGTTTAGTTGTTTTAGACCTCTTATTTAGGAGTTTTAGAAGATATTGAATCCTAGTGATTCAGTTGTTTTAGTTTGTTTAGGATTTTACGGGATATTGAATCCTAAAATTTGTAGGTTGTTTTCCCTTATTTAATAGCTTGTATTAGGTTTGAAAAATGAGAAGTTGTTGAATGAATAAAAAAATTAGAGAATTTGTTCTCTTTATCTTCCATTTACGGTATCTTGTGAATATCAACGTATTTGAAGCATGTTATCCTGGTATCCGTGAGCGGATCAACAGCATAATAGTAGGTTTCGTTTCCGGTATTCGTGAGCGAATCAACGAATCCGATTCGTTTATCCCTATTTTTATCGATTGGTGTTTGTGCCAATTTTCAATCTACATCAGTTGGTATCAAAGCCTTCGAGTCTACCGTTGTGCTAGGCTCATCGATCCACATATCATAACCAATTACTTTCCTGACTACTATCTCTTCACCTTCCATATTTCCCCATAAAAAAAAAATGAACCGTCAAACACAATTAGTCTCTTATCCTGCGGTGTTTTTTGATGATACATATGTATCAGCGGAGGTTTTTTTCGATTTGGATTTGCCACCAGTTTTTGATGAAGATGAATCTGATGATGAGTCGGGTAGCTGCGAGAATGTGGTGTCTGGTGGGTTCAACTCCCAGGGATGGGCATCGTTTCATCATCGTCTAGGAATGATGAACCATCAAATTCTAGGACGAATTCCGTCTAGCCTAGAGAGGATGACACATATTAGCTTAAGGCAAAAGGGTAATAAAATCGGTGAGAATGTCATTTCCAAACCCTACCGTCTTAGGCTACTCGGCAATATTCGTATGGCTGATATTTTAAATGTGAAGCATCTCGTCCCTTACAACGGCGATCCAGCTTTGGAGGACGAAGAGGTGCTGAATTCGAGGCCGAATTCTGTCCAACCTGGGGAGGATGATGCGGAGCGGATGGCGAGTTCGTATGGGTGGCGAATTCGTATTTGGGTCGTGTGGGACAACCAAATCCGGGCTGAACTTCGTGGGCATCTACAGAGAGCAAACGGGGTCAGATTTTCTATTATAATATGTTTTCGGAAAGCCCAAGACAAGCCCAACATTTATTATGAAAACTTCGTCTTCTGTAACGGGCTGCAGTAGATCTAAATTTGGAAATTTAGTTTTATGTGCAACAAGCCGGCTGTTTCCTATTTTATTTACAATTCGTTTTTGTTCCTTTATTTTGGGATTCTTTTTCCGATTTAGTTTAGTTGTTTTAGACCTCTTATTTAGGAGTTTTAGAAGATATTGAATCCTAGTGATTCAGTTGTTTTATTTTGTTTAGAATTTTACGGGATATTGAATCATAATATTTGTAAGTTGTTTTTCCTTATTTAATAGCTTGTATTAGGTTTGAAAAATAAGAAGTTGTTGAATGAATAAAAAAAAGTAGAGAATTTGTTCTCTTGTGAAGATCAACGTATTTGAAGCCTGTTATCCTGGTATCCGTGAGCGGATCAACAACATAATAGTAGGTTTCGTTTCTGGTATTCATGGGCGAATCAACGGATCCGATTCGTTTATCCCTATTTTTATCGATTGGCGTTTGTGACAATTTTCAATCTATGTTGATTACCTGTTTTGCTGATTTGACAAAGATCTATCATGTGTATATATAGTAGTTTTAAAAAAGAAAACTAATTTTTTCATAATTAACATATTATAATGTCGTCAGATTTTTTGCCAATTTATTCAAATTTGCTTAAATTCAATTAATGTATCAATTCAACTAAAATAATAAACAAATTAATGTGTATCGATTAAAGTGAGTCGTGTGGCAACTATAAAATGGTTTTGAAACATCTTTTATATGAAGAAAAAATTATGTGGGCAATGTGCATCAAGTTCCGTGAAAAACAATATTAGCAATTAAAGATGAATGGCAAAGCCTGTTGGGTGATTCATGTCAGCCAAACACGTTTTTTAGACAAATCTATGGATCCATCAACAACAAACATATCAAAGAATCAATGAAGGACACGTGCTTTTGTTTCAATAAAATTGATTTAATTTATCAAAATTATTTCAAAGTTAGAAAATAATATAAGCTAAGATTTTCAAGCAATATCAAGTCAAAATTAAAGCTATCACTCTTCTGGGGATGGAGATTTTTATTCAAGTGATTACATACTATGAGATTAAGTGTTGAGTTTTCATTCATTCTCTTGTTTTCTAAGCTATTTTAAATTATTCTGCTAAGATTAGGCCAAAACTATCAATCATAACAATTTTTTGTTTTGTTCTTATTATTAATTATGGCTAATATTTTAAGAGCCATTGTCGTAATGAAAACGACAAAGATGACAACTAAACTCCGATACGATAACATTATGACATTCAAAATAATCACTGTGAAAGAACTACACTTATGAACAACTTTACAACTTGATTTCAAACAGTTTAAGATCAAGAATTGAAACATAAAAGTTGTGAGAACGTATAATAATGCAATTTTAGCTGAATGGTAGGAGTGGTTTAGTTGCAGTTTTGGTTTGTCACATATAATTTAAGAAATTATGAAAATGATCATACACCTACCCCAAACTTTTTGAATTAATTACATGATTAAAAATATTTCATTATAATGTAAATCAAATCCAATCGAATTTAATTTTAACAGTTGGGTACCTACTTGATATTGGCAAGAACAGAATGAAGCAAAACAGTTGAACAGTGTGAGTGTAGAAGAATTGAAAATGGATGAAAGGAGAATAGCATGAATTAACAAGCTTGTACATAGTTTTTTGGACAATTATTTGAAACAAAATAAAGGTAAATATGTCAAATTTGTGACTTTTTTTTTTATACATATTCACTCTTACTTAGTAGCTATGCACATCTCCCTCAATATTCATGAGGGGGCTCGCGCGACTCTTCATGCCTTCATGGTATGTGTTTACTCAAGCTAATATAGCTAGTTTGATATGAGCTAAACTTAATTAAAATAAGCTTAATAAGAGGTCAATGAAATTATTTAAATAATTGTTTTTCAACACTTAAAAAATTTTAGTAAAAGTGAGAACAATTTTTGTAATCCACGCAATAACAGCTGTCTAAACCTTAAAGCAAAAAACAAGAGAGAGTTCATTTTTCTCAATTAATTAATGCTTGATTATATTTGTCAATGCATGTTTGGAAAAGTGAAGCATGAAGACAATTCAAAGAGAAATAAAAGCCATGAATAGCAATAAGAACCGAACGTGTTTTCTTGTACTGTTTTGTAGCAATCTTGAATTGAAATTTGAAACCATTCAAGAGAAAACAAAAAAAAAACAATGTGAAAGAATAGTAGTACACACAAAATTGGTCAAATTATGTAGAATTTGAAATTTTGATCATTGAATTTCTCATTTTTGGCCTTACGGCACAAAATATAGCTATAAATAAATTACAAAAACAAAAATAATAAACTCCCTAATAGGAGATAAATTCCACTTACATATATCCATTTCACTCTTTTGTGGAATTTAATCTCTCTAATAAATTTCAAAAAAATAATAATAATGACAATGAACACAATCTTCTTGATCTCTCTCTCCCTTTTTTTTATTTTATTTTATTGTGGATTTTTTTAGTGTTATGATGATGAGGATACTCTTCTAGTCTTCTGTACAATTAGATTCCCCTTTTGTATTCTAATAATAATAATCTTAAAAATCTATATCTCTTTCTCTCTATATTTGTCTTGATGGGGTCATTTTCTTCACCTTATATGCTTGCACATACATATACTTTCCATATTCAGAAAGTAAGATGGTTTGAAGTTTGAAGAGTTGGAGTTGGAGACATTGCAAATTGAGATTTTGGGAGTGTCCCTAAAATTTCTTGGTTATTCTGATCGGCAAACCATTTTGAGGAAGGGCAAAAGGGCCATATTGAATTCCACTGTTTGAGCCCACCATGCTCCATCTGCAAAAATAAATATGACAAAATTGCCCCCCATGTCAGTCAAAATATACTTTCCATTTTTGGAAACATAGAAAAAGTGGTAAAACTGTTAAAAAAGGGGAATTTAAAGTTTACTACTATTACCAACCTGTACTTTGTGGTCAGGTGATGAAGAAGAATCAACATTTCAAGCTTGGCTAGTTCATTCCCAGGACATGAGTGGGTCCCATTGCCAAATGGCATAAATGTATTGGGTTTTGGAGCTACCTGTTTAACAGTTTATTATTATTAGAATTTAAATAAAGAAGAGAATGATAGAAAAAAAGAAATTTTAAAATTGTTTTGTTTACCTCAAATCTGGAAGGATCAAACTTTTCAGGATCTGGAAAGATTTCAGGGCTGTGGTGTATATTTCTAAAAAGAGGCAACACTTTCCACCCTTTTGGTATAAGATACCCTGCAAGTTAAAAAAAAAAAACAACAGAAGATTTTATATCAGCACCAGAAAACTATATAAAAAATGGTATAAAAAATGGTAAAATGGAAATGGAGACAAAAAAAAAAAAATATAGATGGGGTGGGGATTGAGGTGTGTGTCAGAGATGTTGAGGTGAGTGAGAGAGTGACCTACCTTGATATTCAACATCTTCCACAGCTTCTCTGAAGGTAAAAGATAAGATTGAAGCAACTCTGAGTGTCTCCTGAATCACTCTTGAAGTTATTGGCATCTTCTTGGTATCTGCCCAACTCAGACTCGGTCTCGGTGCCTTCTCATCATCTCCACTGTTACTCTTTATTATCGCCTCTTGCTCTTCCTGTAAAGCCAACCCTTAACTATTATTTTCATTTCTTATTATATTTCCCACTTTGATTTGGGAGTCCTTTATAAAATTATATAATTAAAACTTCGATTTTGGAGAGGATTCTTACAGTGACAGCTTGTAGAACACTGGGGTTTTCTCCAAGATACTTGAGAATCCAAGTCATGACACTAGCGGTGGTGTCACGAGCAGCAAAGATAACACCAATTATGTTATCAGCTATCTGTTCATCTGTGAGTCCTTCTTTGTCACCCATGAAAGAGGCCAGCAAATCGGTGTGGTCAAGCTTCATTTGCCTTCTGGTTGAGAGGATTTTGGCTACAATTTGAGCTAGCTCTTTCCTGGCTTTCATGGATTTGTTGAACAGTGTTCCTGGAAGATTTATAGGCATTGAATTGTAACCCTTCTCGAGAATGTAGTAGCATCTCTTCAGATCTTCTCTGTAGAGCACCTCATCTTTTCCAAATATGGAAAGTAGTGCAACATTGAATGTGTACTGCAAATAAAATTAATGATTTTTATCAGTTCAAAAAATGGACCCATTTTTACTTGCACATGGGGAGCTCTGTTTTGCTCTGTTTTGGATACAGAGAAGAATTAATGGTTGGAAACTCATTACTCACGGTTTTCATTTCTTGGAAAGTGGTTATCAATCTTCCTTCCCAAGACTGGATAGAGTCTTTGGCTAAGGATTCGATGTCGGGGATGATGTTTTTGATGGCTTCAGGCATGAAAGCTCTAAGAACAAGCTTTCTCAGCTTGGTGTGATAGTCTCCTTGGTGGAAGAAGATAGCTTGTTTGCCCAACATCTTCTCTTTGCTAGCTGGAAATGTTGGCTTGAATAGATGAGCTCTAGTCACAAGCACAAATTTTGCAGCTTCTGGGCTTGAAATCATCACACAAGGACACCCCAATATGTGAGTCTTGAAGATTTCACCATACCTATATATCACAACAAACATTTTATTTAAAAATAAGCAACCCATCAAAATAGACCCCAAAAAAATTTAACAAAATTTATGTTTTTGGCATTTGGTATTGACCTTTTCACTTTGGAAGCAAAGAAGACATTTGGGTTTTGTGAGTAGAGCTGGAATGTCTCTCCAATATAAGGCCAACCCAGTGAACCAGGAGGGAGAGGGAGAGTCCTTCGAACGGAATCGAATAATTTGAAGAGACAGGGGAAGAGGAAGAGGATGACAATGGAACAAAATGAGAACAAAATCATGGAGATCAATTCCATTTTTAATATGAATTATGTAGTAGTACTAGACTACTAGCAGTAGTTCTGTTCTGTTCTCTCTATTTTTTTAGGTGGGGATTAAGAGAGTAGAGTGGAGATGGTTTTTTTTTTTTCTTGTGTGAAGAAAACAAGTAAACAAACAAGGGTATATATAGGATTTTGGGAAAATTAAACAAATAAAAGAGAAAGAGAGGAAAGAGAGAGTGGCTTTCAAATACAGCTTGAATCCCACACACGGAATCTCCATCCAGGCATCCAGCTCATTCTTGCCTTTGCTCTCATAGTCTCATGTACTTCTTCTAATGAGAGAGGAAGCACGTGTCACGAAGCTTGTTCAAAAGTGCTTTTGGCAACAAGGGCTTTTTCTGATTTTGACCAAAACATGGAACAAGAACAAACAAAGTCTAAATAAATTAGAAACAAAGTCTAAATAAATGTCCATTAAGCAAGACAAAAGGGAATGATGAGTTTAATTTAGTGACTATCTAATTTTCTCCATCCGTACTCCTTGTATTATTCGTTTCTATTTGTTTACTACATTTTTAGTAATACTAATATGATGATACCACCAATCCATACATTAGTCTTTATGTTTTGTGCCAAACCCACCTAATTCTTATTTGTTAAATGAGGTTAATTTCAAATAAAACGACCTAAACTTGATTCTTTTAATGTCGGCTCCTTAGAATGGAATGGGATTTGTGGTTTTGAGTCCTTTCTAATTTTGAAGTCTTTAATTTAGACATATTTTGGTAACAAGTTGGTTTTGATCCGGCACCTTCGAGTATGGTTTGTTTTTGTGTGATTGTTCTTGATTTTCATATCTTGATTTTAATTAGGCATCATCAAAAGAGAAAGAAAAGTTTAGAATAGTAATTGAAATTTTAATTTAATTTTGATGAAGGATTCTCTATTGTCAAGTCAATCTTGGGACAAGTAGCAACTATATAAGTCCTTTGTGGATAAAATATGGGACCTTGTAATAGTTTAAGTTCTTTGCCTACCCTATACTAATTTGATTGAAATTGTGAGAGAAGTATCCAAAATCTAATTTACACATGATACAATTAATGTTTTTCTATAATTATTATTTTTATATACCACTTGCGATGGGTTGGATGAGTGTTCTTCATCTCCAAACTACATTAGACAATGATTTTTGAATCATTAGTGGAATCTATATCTCTCGAACCATCAATTTCAATTTTACAAATCATTAACTTCTTAAAAATAAGAATCATACTACAAACAAAAAAAATATTAATCACATGATTTCTGTTTAAAAGAAAATAATTAATTTGACTTTTCTTTTAACTAAACTTATATAAATGTTGTAGACTCCTAGGCTTGTAACGTGACATGAGGAACATTACATATTGAGTGAACCCAACTAATAGTTGTCGACGTCAATATTGAATCACACACCAAATAGTGATTAAAGGTCCTAGTTATCCTTTTTAAAAATATTTTAAATAAATGACATGATAATCAATTTCTTTATATTACATGATTACTATATTTGATTGCAAAATCATGTAAATAATAATTATCTTAGTTACTAAACTAATTAGTGTAATTGTGTACAATGAGATTATGGGTTTGAGTCATCCTTTTCTTAAAAAAAAAACCCTCAAATAGTGTAATAGTTAAAAAAAAATTAGTCTAATTACAAGAGATTTGATGGCGACTAGACTAATAACTATTTTGTAATTAGTATGTTTCATCTATGACTTTCCCATTTGAAATTATTACGAGGATGTGCATGAGTTTCATGCAATGTGTATGTTCATGTAATATGTGTGTGCTCTAAATTGTTAGTTATGTCATATGAATTATGAAGAGAAATAAGTTATTAAATTTTAACTAACAAATAAAATTTCATGGTTTCACAAAATTTAGCATGCTTGGAGTTTCTACACATCTATGATTTGTTTATAACCTTAAGGTCATGAAGATTTGTAAACTAGTAAATAATTTTACACTATTGCATCTCTTTAATGGATTTGGATCTTCTGCTGATCTGATCTTTTTTCCTGACCTTTTTAAAACATATGATTGGTTGTTGATAAAGTGGTTGTGAAAACAAATTACATTTTAACCATCTATTCATTGCAATACTTATATGTCATAAGATTATGTGAGGTCAGAAAAAAGATCAGATCAGCAGAGGATCCAAATTCCTCTCTAATTTGCAATAAAAATTTAAAATTGGATATTTGAATTACTTGTATTTATGGAGAAAAGAAATTTGAATTTAAAAGAACATTTAGACTTCCCAATAATGATGAAAGGGATGAATATTTTTTTTATTATGATTTAAATTAAAAAGAACATCTAGACTTCTCATAAATGATGAAATGGATGAATATTTGTTTTATTGTGATGTAAATTAAGAAGAACATTTAGACTTCCCATAAACGATGAAATGTATGAATGTAGACAAGATAAAATATCATTTTTATGGTTCTCATGCAAGTAACAATGTCCCGATACAAAATAAAAATAAATTTATTAAACTACGTGAGAAGAATTTAATTGTTAATTTTGATATATGGGAAGTAGAAAATGTCAAAAATTAATGGCGGTGGGGATGGAAAACTTTATGCATTGATTGAAGAAAAAAAGGAATGGGTGGATATGCATGAATATTCATATTTATGAGCCCACAAAGTTAGGATTATATAATATGATCATAATTCAATAATTCATACACATGCATTCTTTCTCTGACTCTCTCTATATATACATAAATACATAAAAATCTGGAATTTTTGAAGTTAGGAGATGAACTGTAAACTGTGAACTGCTTATTATTATTATTGTTGTTGTATGTAAGTTATCATTTAATACATGCGTCCAAGATATGTCTGAAGGTGAAAACTAGTTTTCTTTTACGTATCAAAATTCAATTAGTATAGTTCATATATCATATATTAGATCAAATTCTTTGCATATGCATGTATATCATATATCGTTTAACATATTTATATTTTCTCCTAAAAAATAATCACATTTTTATCATAGAGTTTAAATTCTACAGAAACCTCATTAATCGTTTATCAAATTAAAACATATATATTAGTACGATGAATGCATCAAAACAGTTGAGAATTCAAAGGTTTTTGTACTTAAATTAGGGGCATTATAATATAAGATCGAATTCATTCATATATGTAAATGTTAGTGGAAATAGGGGAAAATATTATTCTTTTATGTTGAATTTTAAAAGCATCACTAGTTTAATAAGTTAAGCTTAAATGATATCAATAGACTAAAATACCATCATCTCCTTCGTTTAATACGTTTTTGCCATTTTTTTGTTTTTCTTTTCTTTTCAAAAACCTCAATTGATGGAGATGAAAGAGACCTCCATTGGATGTCTCGATGAATGGAGGTCTCGACGAAGATGAACAAAAAAAAATTGGAAAATTTTATTTTTACCAAATAAATATCGGAAGTTATAAATATTCTTAATAAGTCTCGGAAACTACAAATAAGTATCTCAAACACCAAAATAAGTTTCGAAAACACCATAACAACTCTCGAAAACATCAAAATAAGTCTTAGAAATACTAAAATAAGTTCTAGAAACACGAAATTAGGTCTAAAAAAACGAGACCTATTTTTGTAAGTGTGTTTAAGAGTATTTTTATTCGATCAACACTTTATGTATGTGTTTATTTCTCTATTTTTTGTGATATATATATATCTAAATTATGATTATGACTAGCTATTACATCCTAATTAAAAGTTTTAATTTTTTAATTATTATTTCTAGTACCTAGTTAAAAATATAAATAACACAAACTTATAATATAACTTAATGATATAGGGTTTCATCGAGCTCTCTCATCTACCATGTCGGAAACTTTTTATTAATCGAGCTGTAAATATCGCTCAACTCTAAAACTTAACATTAGAAATAAGAATCTCAATAGTAATATTAAGTTTCGAAGTTATAGTGTGTTTGGTATAACTTTTCAAGTAGAGTTTTTAGAATTGATATTTTACAATATAACTTTTATATATTGAGTAGAGATTTTAACAAAAAAAAACTTTTTGTTGTATATATTATAAAAAAGGTGTTAAAATGCATTTTTTTTAAAAATAGTTTTTTGTTGTATAAATTACAAAAAAAAGGTGTTGACAATGTATTTAATGAAAGAGTTGTATAGTTGAATATCAAGACAATTTAATATTTTAAAAAAACTTTTTGGGAAGGCCCAGATTTTGGACTTCTCCTAGTATACATAAAATCACTTTTATAAATGTTATTTGAGATAATTCATACATTAAAAATGATGTTTTGAGTTTTGCCAAACAATCAAAAAAAAAAATTCAAAATAGCTTTTGACCCTTACAAAAGCCATACCGAACACACATTTAAGGTCCTCTCTTATCCTTGTTTTTTTTTGAAGTTTTTTTTTCAATAGTAAGTGAAGCACTGACTTGCATGAGAGAGAAAAAAATAAACAAATCTTGACTATACATTTTATGTAATACTTATATGTCACTATATTATAAAAAATTTAGAGAAAAAAAAAAAGGTAAGAGGACAATTGGCAAAGGCAAATCGGGGCTGGGCTGGCCCCCATTCCCTCAAGAAAACTTTAAAGATCGTTTAAATAAAATATAAAATTCTTTCCAAACTTTAGAGATTTTTCACTTCAACCAGTCTAATTTTTTTTGTTTTTATATAATGACATTCCAATCTTGAATATCGGGCTCTCTTCCTGCAAGGAGAGAATCCTTCAAGTATCGAGCTAAATTTGAATGTTTTTAAACGAACGTTAATGGGGGCGGGCAGGTGGCGGGACAACTTGTTTGAAATAAAATATAATATTTGAAATTGATTTAAAATTCAATGAAATTAATTATTAAAAGGGTACGTGTTCAATTACAAGTGGGAGTTGAATTTATTTCAAGCATGCTTAATGATATACGAAATTCATAAAATTAACCAACCAGCCAGCTGACTTTAATATTTTATTTCCACAATATTAATTTCAAAAGTTTGACTTTTTTGTGTCAACCAATTGAAAAACGTAGTCAACTCCCTTAGGTAGACCTGCCTCGAAGTCGCCCAATAAATATTCATCATAAATTTTCATTTAATATGTCTAACAGTATACTTGATTTGATGATTGATTAAATAAGGTATTAGTTATATATACTTTGGGTTTAATTAATTTTGGGTTAGTTAACAAAAACATGCTTGTTGTTTGGATATTTTCTTCATTATATTATTCACAACTGTTAATCGAGAAAACAATTTCTTCTTGGTGTTACGTGTGTGCATGATTGCAATATATAGACAATATATATTTTAAATCTATTTTCTTAATATATATATATATAGTAATACTAAACTTCCCAAATATTTTTCCAAATTTCTTCCCAAATGGTGTTGTACGTGAGGTGTCATCATCTTATAAATCATGAGATTATGTGGTGAGTGGCATGATGTTGACACCTCACGTACCAACACTATTTGGAAAGAAATTTGAAAAAAAAAATTGGAAGCCTAGGATTACTCGTATATATATATATATATATATATATATATATATATATATATATGAAATATATTAAAGTGTTATTGATATTATTATGTTAGAGAGGTATTTAATTTGGTCGAGTGTTTTTTATTTAATTTTTATTATAACTTTGATCAAAGCTTAAGGGAGGTTTAAAGTCTCCCAATATTAAAAGAAAGTTTGCTTAAATTATATGAAGTTGTCCATTAAAGATACCCAATCATCCTTAAAATTGTATGCATAAAATTTTCACATTATAAGTTCCAATGATGTTCATAAAGATAATGGTTAATTACAAGTGATTTGTACCCAGCCTTTTTACAAAAGATTACTTAACAATTAACATCAAGCATGCTTGTTAATTATTGGATATAAATGCAAGCTTTATCATTTTAGGTATAAATGGACCATTTATTGAATTACATATGTACACTATATATGATATTACAAATAAAATAATCGACCAACCAATTATTTAATTATAAACTTTTATCTAATTAGTGTTACACAAAATATTAATTAGTGTTATACAAAAAAAATTAATTACCAATCGTTTAAGTCATTCAAATTTATGTGTCAATAACTAAAAAGTTTCGATTTAATTATAGGGGTAATTACCCTGGTGGCCATCGACTTTTACCACCACTCTCAAAATGGCCACCAGTTGGGGATTTAGTTTAGAAATGACCATTTTTGGCAAACAAAGTTACACTGGTGGTCATTCCGTTATAACACCGTTAACTTTTTCAAAGAATGTTACACTAATGACCATTCATTTGTTCACTTAGTATCAAAATAGCCATTATAATAATTTTTCTCCAAAATTACTCTAGTGGCCATCCATTTGGTCAATTGGTATCAAAATGACCATTATAATTGTCTCATTTTTTCTAAAACATGTGTATTGACCATCCATTTGGTTAATTGGTATCAAAATAATCATTATATGTACAACTATATTCTATTAGAAAAATAAAGTAAGCAATCATTAAAAATAAAATTTCATTTCAATAGAGAAAATAAATAATTCATTTGATTCAATATAATTTTAGCTAGTCATACACATCAAATACTACTTGTCAAACTGTACAAGTATACCAAAATCCCCTACACAAGTATACAAAAAAACTGTTCAAAAACCATACCTGATTGCACCATATTCAAAACCACACAAAATTTTGCCAACCAAATTTCATAGTACCTAAAATAACTACCAACCTTAACAAAAGGCAATGCACTTTCAGTTAAAAAAAAATGGGACAATTATAATGGTCATTTTGATACTAATTGACCAAATGGATGGCCACTAGAGTAATTTTGGAGAAAAATTATTATAATAGCCATTTTGATACTAAGTGAACAAATTAATGGCTATTAGTGTAACATTCTTTGAAAAAGTTAACGGTGTTATAACGGAATGGCCACCGGTGTAACTTTATTTGCTAAAAATGGTCATTTCTAAACCAAATCCCCAACTGGTGGCCATTTTGAGAGTGGTGGCAAAAGTCGATGGCCACCAGGGTAATTACCCCTTAATTATATCAAAAGCTAATAGTTTAATTCAAAAATAAAATTAAAAAAGCTAATATATATAGTTGAAAAGTTCTTAATTAATCTGAAAGCAATCTACCTAACCCATTATATACAATTAACTATCAATTTATTTATATAAATTTACCTGAACGATAGAAATATAAATAAATATTATTTATGAATAATAGATTGGCGCCTGGCCTTTAATCTTTGGCTGGGCGTCTAATCACCTAATTAGCTCTTAAAAAGAAGAATAATTAAAATTTAATATAATCCAAGTGCAGATTTTGAGTTCATTTTGCGGTGAAGTCACCAAATATTTGTAGATCATTGTGAAGGATTACAATAGTAATCAACTATTATCTAATGGCAACCCAAAAGAACTATTATTTTAATATTTTAATATTTAACTAATTAATCTATACATATGTAACCTTTTGATGTGGTTGGCATACAAAATAACAGCAAAAGTTGTATTTTATTAATTATGGTTAACGAATTCATTATGCTGTTGTAAAGATTTGTATGGTTGCACTATAGAGCTCATGGATTATTTGTGCCTAATTATTTTTTATAAATATACACATATATTATATTTTAATTATGAGAATTCAATCCAATTTAGTGTTTTGTAAACCAAGTAAACATATCCAAGTTATATAGTATATAAATAAAAACAACAAAAATAAATTAAAAAGTGAGAGAGGAGTGATTCAAATAAAACTTGGAAGTCCTGTCAAGAAATTTGGATGGCAACTTAACAGGCACGTACCAAGAAGAAATTAATTACAATTGAAATTGAAGGCCAAATTAATAGCTCAGCTTCTAATTAATGAAAAATGAGAATTAGAATTAAAAATGATGATGATAATTGCCATGTATGCATTCATGCAAATGATGATATGAATGGACCCACAGCCACATAACGACCGGCCACTGTCATGATTAATTTTTAGCAGAAAATAATTGATCCAACTGCAGGTACAACAACAGCAAAGACACCTGTACGTACTCAATTCCTTCTAGCAACCTTTTTTATAATTGTATTTCTAAATTTAACATTAATTAATTAACATCCCATAATAATAATAATTCAATCTTACCATAATTATTTGCTAGCTAGAGAGTACTTTGCTCTCTCTAGCAGCAATTCTCTTAATATTCGACACAGTGTTTGTATATATATACAGTAGAGGAAAAAAAGATAGAATTAGAAATATAGCCTTGGCTACTATATATGAGTATTGTATAGTATCAAAATCCGAGAACCATTCAAGGTTCAATCCGGAAACTATTTTAAATTTTGAACAAAAAAAGGGTTCCCAATTTTGGGTGACCTAGAAATGTAAGTGCATGAACGTACAACAGTTGGGAGTTGTAGGGTCCCAGCTGAGAAGTGAGACCTATATACTAGTTACTCAACTGCAGAGCAGAGGATTGATATCTATTATATACAGTGAATATATATGAAGTGAATTGGTTTGAGTTTTGATAATTGATAGGTAGCTTTATGGATTTAATGGTGGTGTTCCCTATCTCAAGCATGAGGATGCATATATGGAGGGTCCACACGGTTTGTTTATTATTATTATGAAAGACCGAAGAGTGAAGAGGTATACGTATATGTTATTGTTATCTGTAGTCTGCTGGGTCCCCGATTCACAGGACCATGCTGCTTTCTCTGATCATCTTCTCATGTCCTTATCTTACTTTCAAGTTACAACTGCACTTGCAAACAAACCTTTCACAGTTCGATCACTCCTTTTCCTTTCAGCTTCGTTTCAACTTTCTATCAATAATAATAATCTAGTCTTTGTAATGTCTTCAAAGTTCAAATACGTACCCATAGATTAATAGCGGTTTTGTGTTGATTAATTGTTTTAATTAGTTCCACAGATTAATTTGTATCATCATATCTAAAGGTATATATATATATATATATATATATATATAGCTTTTATTCTTTCATATATTCTTAGAGAATTTGTCTCATATATAAATGTCTTATTTTTGCTAGCTAGCTTTAGCATATATATCAAAACATGCATGTTGACTTGTATAAGCTCATTTAATTAAATTTCATTTTCAGTACTATTCATAATTTCTAATTTCTTTTCATTTTGTCATTTTCATGTTACAGCAATTAATTGTTGTTATTGGACATTTCTGATTATTTTAATTTACAATTCAAGGATATTACCTCACTGATTATGTCATAATTTTGAACCAATTACAATCAAATATTGACTATTCTTTTTTTTTTTTTAGAAAATCAAATGACTATTCTTTTCAAAACATGTTCCCATCAAAATATATATACTGTATAGACACACATCAAAATCAAAATTCATTATTTCTTTCTAGCAAAATTGTTAACATTAATAGTAATTAAATGCCACATTAGTTAACTGTAATTTGTATACAACAAATAAACAATAATTTGATTGGTTTGATTGTGCTAAATTTAAAAGATTATCTTATAGCTTAAACATTACTAATTGTGTGTAGTTTAGCTTTTTTTATTAGTTTTCATTAATTATATTAATAAAAACTTTATATTTATGTATATATTCAAGTAAAAATTTAAATCAACATCGAATCTCAAATTCTACAATGACTTCATCATCCGAGTATAGTGGAAAATGGAAATCAACCATAGCTTTGGCAATACGACGTGTGTGTTACTGTGCACCCTGCACACTAGCCTTTGACATGGATGCATATTTATCTTCCTCACCCTAAAAATTGAAATTGGAAAACAGAGACCCTTTATCAATCATCCTTAATTAAGTTGGTTCAACTCTTCTCTGCAAAAAAAAATCTCACTCATAAAAATTAATAGTAGGAAATTAAGACCCTCTAATATATTTGATTTTTTTAATTTTGTGTTTTACGAGTTTTTAGTTACATAAACTACAAGTGTCATGATGACAACTCAATTTCACAAAAGTTTGATGAGATTTGATGTGACGAAATCCTTGTTATCCACATGATATGTGAGTTCTTGCTAGTTGACCTTGAAGAGTCAAATTGTCCCAATGCAGTTTATAACATGCTGGCCTCCTTACATTATTAAATAGCTGTTAAGATAATATTTTCTATTTTTTTAAACCATTATTTTACTCATCGATGGTTGCTCTTCCTCCCTCCTAGGTATCCAAATTTCTTAATTTTATAATATTATTAGCAAATAATTTTTTTCTTTTATATATTTTTAATAGTTGCAAACAAATCCATACAATTGTAGTTGAACACGTAGTCTATAGTTTGCATGTATATGTTGGTTAGACTGGAACATTAGCATAAGCTTTAACAGAACAACAGATAAATTTATTTGATGTAATGTCCAAGAGCCACCCTATAGTAACTAACATACAAAAGTTGTATTCATAAATTAACTTGTCACATGCATGTTATTGTATATATGTATTCCTAAATAATTGTTATAATTTTTTTTTTTGAATAATAATAATTGTTATGATTAGTTGCAAACATATATAATATATTAAAACCTAAAAAATATCTCAGCTGTTGAGTGTATTATATAAATATATATAATGTTGAAAATGACTAAATCATTCAAGAAATATATATAAATTACTCTTACTTTGTAGTTTGTACTGTTTTTTTTTAAATGATGCAGATAGATGTAAAAGCAACAAAAATAATAATAGTAGAGTTGATGAGTTAACCACAACAAAGCAGGGTTCCTTTGTCTCATTTAGACATGGCATAATTAATTTCATTTTCAAAAATAAAATAAAATTGTAGCATTGTAAGTGAATCCCCGAGTCCCATTGAACATGCAAGACAAAAAAAGTGACATAACTTCCTACTCACATTATTGCTTCAAATTTAAATTTCTCTTCTCATTCTTTTGCTTTCTTTCTTAGTGGAGGGTGTGATGTGGCTCTTGCCTCTTGTCTTTCAGGCCTCTTGGTTCTGTTTTAATAAAATTGCAGTTCAAACAAAAAAAAACAAATATTCCAAGTTTGACCAAACTTGCAATGATTAATGGCCATGATCAACAGCCAAACAAAGCTTCGGAGAAACCGATTCCTCAAGCGGGTTAATTAATTATTTTATAAGTCATGAAATTCGATCTTAAGATCTATTGTACAAGAATTAGCGATTTTGTAAGTTATCTAGAATTTACAAAGTTTGATTAATGTTATTAAACAGATCAAACTATCGAAATACATATGTACATATACAACAACTTTATTTTTATGTAGTTGAAAAGATTCTTGAATGGCCTAAACTCTTCCTCGTAACATTAGCAATTTGTTAATGCATACTTAGTTGTAATAATCATATGAATTATTAAAATAAAGTCAGAAAAAGAGACCTTTGGAGAGTCCAAAACAATATATTGATCACATGACAATGACCCTTTTAGGAAGGTTAATCGAATCTAGTTGCGACTAGCTAGGTTACATTTTCATATTTATTTTATTAATCTTCCTTTTGGATTGCTTATTATATAAATTAATTATTCATCATGTGAAGATGGTTGCTGTTGATTAATTAGTCTGTGTATCTTTTTTATAATATATAATAATA
The DNA here is from genome assembly GCA_033220585.1 of Dipteronia sinensis. Lineage (NCBI taxonomy): Eukaryota > Viridiplantae > Streptophyta > Magnoliopsida > Sapindales > Sapindaceae > Dipteronia > Dipteronia sinensis. The sequence goes on along the minus strand of CM065637.1, from coordinate 77,347,205 downwards.
ATCAAAACCAAAATGTCACTTTAAGTGTGTAAATTAACAGTAGTTGGATTAGTACTAGTTGGGATATTTGAATGGAATTTGAACTCCAAGTTAAAGTTAAATATATAATGCTTCCCAGCTATCATTTCTGTTTTCTTTTGGAGAAAAGAAAAAGAAAAAGAAAAAGAAAAGGAGATCGAGTGAGATGTGCCACTAGTAGAAGTAGTAGTGTTGATTGTTGAAGATGACATTCCACTTAGTCTTATTGTGGCAAATTGGATTGGACACTAGTCATAGGATTTCCATAATAGATACATGTACGACACAAAAGAAGAAGATTTGGATGATCAAACACAAGATTCTCTTCCACATTCAATATGTTCCCATATCTCATCTTTTATTTTCCTGTACAAATGGATTTCAACACTTAGCTACCTTCAATTATTTTTTGTTGGGTCGAAATCTTTTATGGGGTGAACATACTGACATCATTTATACACCCCCTGTAACTAATGCTTGTCACTCAATCACTCATGATTCAAGAATATCTTATATGCCGTCATAAATTTTTTATTTTTATATAAATATTTTTAACAAAGTTGATTGATGTATATTGTACGTAATTGCACTTTGCAAGATGAGTACTGTGCCTCAAGATGAGTACTGTGCCGCTCAAAATAATGCTTGTGAGTGATTACCACATAGAAATATAATAAGCAGTAAATCTTATAAATTATTGAGTCCTTATTTTGTAAGAGATCTTGATTTATTAGATGTGATATAAACTAATTAATTAGATTTCTCACACGAATAAATTCCAGTCTTACCAATAACAATTGTTTCCAAATCTATCAAAGCAGTCGTACTACGAGCTATGGCAAATGGCAAGTACTTGCAAAATTATTCAACCCCCTTGATGAAATAATTAATTTGGAAAATATCAGAGAGCATAGTTCAAGCTTTGAAGGAAGATTACAAAGTATAAACTCCTTTACTAATAATTGAGATATATATATATATATATATATATATATAATATGTTCTTAATAAATAATGTTGGGTATTGAAAGTCACTTGTCGAGGATTGTCAAAATAAGAAAACAAGTGTTGATTAGGGCTCCAAAGAGGAGGATCCGTCAATCACATCTATTGAGTATGACGACTATAACGATGCCCTCTAAAGGGGCATGAACATCCTCATTGCATGACCGCTAGTTGCCATAAAATAGAATATGTTGTGAATAGTGGGTCCATAATTACATTGGTTAGAAGGTGATGTAAGGTGTGTAATGGATAAGGACGTCGATGACTGAATAAATTCCCTGGGAACCTAACATAAGGAGTTGCACCACAATTTCAGTAAATTATATTTCGACATATGCCGATGAAATCTTAGAATGGGTGTTCATAAGTGGTTATACCATGTGGTGGGTATGTTGATTCTCAGTGTTGAGAATCGTAGTTGCGGATCAAGTTTTGGAAATACTCGTTATAAGAAAGGATTATTGGGTATGACTCGAATTTTCAATGGTCACCAAACGAGATTCAACCAATGCGGAGACTTCCTGGAAACTTGAGATATATTTGGAAGTATGAGATCGTGTTTGAGGGAGGTGTGAAGACCTTGAAGAACTAAAAAGGCTGAAGGGTGCTGTCTCTAGCGCTGCGTATTTACACAGCGGTCTAGGGAGCATTGTGCCTTAGAGACAACAACGTTGTGCAATTTACAGCGATAGGGACACTAGTCCTTTATCCAGGGATTTACATTGTGCATTGTGCTATGCAATTGCACATCGGCGAGGATATCAGCTTGACTCCAGAGATTATCGTTGTGGATAGTGCTGTGGGTTTTGACATCGGTGGTGACAACGGTTTTGGTGATGTGATTCATGTATCGAAGTTTTCTGAGCAGTCAATTCAACACGGTTTAGGAAACGGGTGGCCAATCGCGACTCGAATTGTAGTCAATCATAAGCATGTGTGGTGGACATGGTGGTTATACCTAAGTGGTTATACCTCGTGGTGGGTACATTGATTCTCAGTGTTAAGAATTGTAGTTGTGGACGAAGTTTTGGGAATTCTCGCCATAAGAGATGATTGTTGGGCATGGCTCGAATTTCCAATGGTTACCAAACGGGATTCAACCAATGCGAAGACTTTCTGGAGACGTGGGATACGTTTTGTAAGTATGAGATCGTGTTTTAGGGAGGCGTGAAGACCTTGAAGAACTGAAAAGGCTGAAGGGTGTTGTCTCTAGCGCTGTGCATTTACACATCGGTCTAGGGAGCACTGTGCCTTTGAGGCAGCAGAGCTATGCAATGCACAACGGCAGGGACATTGGTCCTCTTTCTAGGGATTTAAGCTGTGGCTTTGCGCTGTGCAATTGCACAACGGCGAGGACAACGGTTTGACTCTAGAGATTATCGCTGTGGATAGCCCTGTGGGTTTTGACATCAGTGGTGAACTCGGTTTTGGTGACGTGGCTCATGGATCACAATTTTTTGAGCAATCAATTCAACACGATTTAGAAAGCGGGCAACCAACCACATCTCGAATCGTAGTCACTCATAAGCATGCGTGAATCATTAAATGTTAGCGAAAAAGGAATTATGTTGTTTCTGGAAGTTTTTATGCACTACTAGAAAAACGATGTTTTATGATAGGTAAAAACCGTCATAAACGTTACTTCTTGACGGTTTAAAACCATCAAGGAATCCAGTGTCAAGAGAGGTTTCATGATGATTTTAATTTATGACGGTTTTAATTTATGACAGTTTTTTTAGTCATTAAATCTTGACGGTGTTTATCCATCATAAAATTATGACAATTAAAAACCGTCATTAACTTGAAAAGTTTATTAAAAAAATTAATTTGTATAATTGCTTATATGAATATATAATTCAATTAATTTTATTAAATTCAATTAATTTTATCAAATTCAATAAATTATAAAAAAATATTATACAAATTAATATTCTGTAACAAAATTACATAAAAGAACTTCAAGAAACAAAAAAATTAATATTACATAAAAGTAGTACAAAAAATTTATTCAACAAAGTTTATCTTATTATAATGAACAACTATGAAAAAAAAAAGATTAATAACAAATACAAGATATAAAAATTTTTAACTAACAAATTCAAGTTGCAAAATTCATCTAAGCATACTTCGACTTCAACAAATACTTCTACACGATGCTATAATCTTCATATTGATAACCTGGATGATTGAAACACCAAAAAAAAGTATGTATCAATAAAAACTAAACACAAGTGGTGTAAAATAATTGCAATGACATGAATAAAAAATAGAATTACAAAATAAAATTTGTACAAGAATTTAGAAAAACAAACAAGAATATATATAAGAATCATGTAAAAACAACCATGTAATATGTATGAAAAATAAAGTAAAACATGAATAAAAAATATATATTAAAAGAATCATGTAAATAAGGAGAAAAAAAACAATAATATATATAAGAATCAAGTACAAAAAACTAGGTAAAAAGAACAAAAAAAAATAATGCTTAAACAAACAAATATAACCCAAAATATGTTGGAAAAAAAAACAAGAATAAAGAAATATGTGGTTAAAGAATCATGTAAATAAGGAGGAAAAAAACAAGAATCTATATGACAATCATGTAAAAACAACAATGTAAAAAGATTAAAAAAAAAAACAATGTTTAATCAAATAAATAGAACCCAAAATATGTAAGAAAAATAAAATAAAACAAAAATAAAAATATAATTAGTAAAAGAATTATGTAAATAAGGAGAAGAAAAAAAAACAAGAATATATATACGAATCAAATAAAAACAACCATGTAAAAAGAACAAAAAAAATGTTTAATCATACAAATAGAACCCAAAATATGTAGGAAAAAAATAAAAAAATAAAAAATATATATAGTAAAAGAATCATATAAATAAGGAGAAAATAAGTAAGATGTGATGTTGATACCTTAAGATGTGATGAATGATAAGAAGAACATTATGAAACAAAGAAAGTTATGAATGTGAGAGAATGAGGGGGGTTGGAGGCGGTAATGAGAGAGTGTAAGAGATAAAAAGAATATAGGGTAATTAGGGTTTGTCAAATATATTTATTTTATTTGAAGGGATAATGACGGTTACAAACCGTCATGCTTTTACGACCGTTTTTAAAAACCATCACGACTTTATGACGGTCAGGGCCGGTTCAAGGGTATTTGAGGCCTCAGGCAAAAAAAATTAAAATTAGGCCTTTTGTCTTTAATATTGAAAAAATTTAAAATAAAATTTATTTTCATTTTCGTAGTAAATAAATACTCAAACTTTATTTTCTAATTTTTCTAACAACGTTTTTTATTCAATACTTACTTTTAATATTGATATACTCTTTTTTTCCTTGTAATCACTCTTAGTTGATGGTATTTGATGATGAAAGACAAACAAAACTTGTTGAGAGAGTTTGATAAGAACTAAAAAATAGTAGAGTTTTGATCTTTAATAACTTATTGTACTTAATAGCCACTTTTCAATGTGGATTTGTGGTAAAGAATAACCATCCAGTCGTTCCCCAAGTTGCTGTCAATATATATAGTCATTTTCTCCTCATTGGACTACTGATATAACTTATATCAGTGCGTTGCATGTGAACCACTGATTATGGATAAGTTTTGACAAGTGTATACACTTTGAGTCAAAGTATGTAAATCTAATGGTCTACATCCATTGCACTGATGAAGTTATATCAGTGCGTACTGATTTGCAAAATATATATATATATATATATATACTACAAATGTTTTTGGAATTAGAAATCTTTTAATTTAGTAATGTTGGATTACGGTCCAATAAGAATTAAAAACCAATTGGGAAATTATGTGAATGTGTGATTATGTGAATGTGTGATAAAGAGAAAAGATTCAATTAAAAATAAATGAAAGTGTGCGAGAGTTAAACTATCTAATTGAATAATTTAAAACTAAAAATTTGAGGCCTAAATTTTAGGAAGATTTACGGGGGGCCTTAGGCAACTGCCTCAGTTGCCTAGGCCACCAGCCGGCACTGATGACGGTTTTTAAAAATCATCATAACGTTTTGACGGTTTTTAAAAACCATCAAGATTTTTGACGCTTTTTTTTAAAAACTATCATTATTTTGTGTCATAAAACCTTATTTTTCTAGTAGTGATGCTTGAAGGAAAATGAATTCTTTTTACATGAAGATTTGTCATAAAAAGAAATAATATTTATGTGAAGATTTCCTTGTAGGTTTAAACTCCCCGCAACTCATATAAATATGGAGCAAAATAGCAAATACTAGAGAAATCTCAAAAAAAAAACGTGGGCATTTGGTGTAATCGGGTTTGGAGCATTTTTTTAGAGAGAGAATTCTAGGTGCGTGGTTGTAATAATTTACTACATTGTGAAATTTTCTCTTATCGTCTTGACGGTCGTGGTTTTTCTCTATTATGGGGTTTTCACGTAAAATTCTTTGTGTCGTGTGTGATTGGATTGTTTATTTCTTTCATTTTTTTTTCTCTTACTATTATCTATTTGTGGTCTATCTGGCAACGCTTCTGCTTAATGACTAGTTCGCTAACAAATAAAAGTTATTGATGACTGGAATCATTCCATGTCCTCTTTAAATTATTATCTATTATTCATACAAATACAACAATGCCTCCGCCGTCCATTGCTTTCTAAGCAGCATATAATAATTTCAAGAAAATAATGCAGCAGACGAAACCTTTTGCTCGGTCTCGATCATCGATCTTGGCTGTCCACCAAAATTGCCTTCCCGGCCCACATTTTAAATTTTCCAAATTTTCAGTCAAAAAGATGGCATCTACCTAGAAAAATCGTATATATATATCAGAGACAAAATGATTTACTGTAGGAAAGATTTCTATATTCGACATACTTCCAACATCTCGGAGGAAATTTTTGACGATTATTTTTAAAACTAGTACCTAGAGTTTGACTGTATTCTCCGCGACGACCTCGATGGAAATATAACTAGACATTTGACAATCAAACTTGACATGCATGATTCATCTATATTATTTATTCTGAATATATTAATTGGAAGCAGTTGACACATATATATATATATATATATATATATTTATAAGAGATCATAAATGAATATGATGAGTTTTATAAATAATAATACAAGTTTATATATGTAACCAGAAACTATATAAGTGTATTATTATATATAAAATAAATGCATGTCAACGGGTTACGTATGTATATGTATATACCATGGGCGAGAAGAAAAACCACCAAAAGAAAACCAGGGTAAGTCCTCTCCTCCCCAGTCCCCAGTTTGGTGCAATTTGATTTGAATCAGATAAGTTTCAACTTTTTAGCTATGTATTTAATTCCTTTCTAGTTTCTACTTTCTACACAGGGTATATTATTTTCATTTATATATTCTGATGAATGAGACAATTTGGGATGGGATGGGGATTCGGATTTGAGAAACAACAAATATAAATAATATCCTCATTTTCTGCCCCACTTTCAAATAATGCAACTTTTTCTGGGGTGGATACCAGCTGCTACTTCTCAAAACTAACTTTTCATTTCATGATGTTATCAAACTTTTTTTTTATAAAAAAAATATGATATGAATCTAGTACTATACCACTTTATAAACATTGGGTCATCTTACGTAAAAAAATAAGTTTTTAATCAATTTTTGTTATTACGTAAATGTTTAGGATGAGTTTCGTCCCATAGTTGAATAGTTGATCAATTCTATGTAATTTTAAGTATGTATACAGTAGTACAGTACTGACTACTGATTAACTTGTTATTAATTATAATAATAATGCTAATTAATTAAATAGGCTATGCATGCATGCATGGGAGATCATGCAACTGTGGACACGTGCTTTGGTTTGATTTGAAGTACACATGCACGTACGTCATACGTACGTGCGTAGATCAAACACCATAGTCTATACCATTAAGAGTCTGTATAATTAAATTAATAATTAATTATTATTATATGATTAACAACTAATTACGTAGAGGGCATCAAGTTCGATGGATCGTACTGTACTCGATCGAAGAGCTATTCCAGGAAGGAAGCATCAATATGATCAATGCATGCTTTAATTAAACTAATACATGGGAATATGGGATATTCATTTATTTATTTAATTAAATTGTTAATTAATTTATTTCTATAAATTCCAATGAGATAAGTCAAAAGCCGACAACGCCAGTTGGATTTGTGATCAAGTGCTTTGTCAGTCAATTAATAAGACGAATTTCTTAGTTAATTATATGCTTTCAAAATAAAATATTAATTAATTAAACATTTTTCAAAGCTTAAACAAGTCAGGGTATGAGTCAGACTTGACTAGATTTGAGTTTACTAGTGACAAACTCGGTGCTAAACAACAAATAATGCTAATTGTGATTTAATTAAGCATATGTGTCCTTCATTATAATAATGTTTTTAGTTTGTTGAATTTTGCATCATATTAGCTTGTGACTTACATCTATGCTACCCAATCAATGACATGAGGAAGGACTTCTTAGAAAAAATTAGTGGAATATTTATATTAAATATTATTTGATAAAATTATATAATAAAAAATTGCAAATTATGGTAAATAGCCCTAGAATTGAGTGTCAAGGTGCTGGATCCTAAAAATTAAAAATTTAATTTGGACACAATAATATATTAGGAGGTTAAAATAATATTTGTTTCCTTACGTGGATGACTCTTTGAGTACATGTTATGAGAAGGTATATCGAATGACATAAAGAGTAGTGTTGCCTCTTTCTCTCGACGACATTAATTTGATTTTTAGTTGAGATGATTATAATCTCAAATTCTCAAATATAAAATATTATGTGTAATAATTTATAGGGTTAATTTAATAGAGATGGAAGTATACATTCCTTCACACCTGATGGTCAGGGGTTCGAGTCTTACCATACGTATTTTATAAGTAAATATGTGGAGTTTTCTCTCGGATAATGGGAGCAGTTATCCAAACCGTACATATATTGTCTGATATTGGCAGGTTCCGGTAGCTTTATTGTAATAGTTGTACATTTGTAAATGCAATACTTACAAAAAAAAAGGGTTTTTACTATTTGGTCACAATCTAACTGGAATGTCACTTTTTTACTCATTAATTGAAATTTCATCAATTTGGTACTTATATAATTGAAAATAACTCAATTTAGTCCTACCATCAGTCAAAGTGATGGTCAATAGTTACAAAATCAAGTAAAAGTCTTTTTTACCCTTGTGATATGTTGGACAAGTGGAAAAACTTATTTACCCTATAATTAAATATCTTTTTACAATTTTTCAAGGGTTTGAAATTCCCAAAACGCCCTGAATTAAATAACCCAACATTTTAATGGCACACATACCCTGAATTAGTGATTCGATTTTACCAATTTGCCCTTATCATTTATAAAGTAAAAATCATAAAAATGATAAGGGCAAATTGGTAAAATCAAACCACTAATTCAAAATATATGGGTCATTAAAATGTTGAGTTATTTAATTCAGGGCATATTGGGATTTTCAAACATGTGAAAAATTGTAAAAAGATATTTAATTAGAGGGTAAATACGTCTTTCCACTTGTCCAATATATCATAAGGGTGAAAAAGACTTTTACTTGATTCCGTAACGGTTGACCATCACTTTGATTGACGGTAGGACTAATTTGAGTTATTTTCAGTTATATAAAGATCAAACTGATAAAATTTTAATTAAGGAGTAAAAAGATAATGTTTCCCAATTAGATAGATACCAAATTGTAAAAACCCCTAAAAAAATGACAAAATTGATGATATTCTCTCTCTGTTTTTTTTGTTTTTTTTTTTGTTTTTTATGTTGTACATGGAAACTAAAATTATATATGTTTTTTTAAATTATTCGGTATTTTGGCTAATTAGGTAGTAGCTGCCAAACGGAAAGGCTGTTTAGCATTAGAATTAAGTGAACATTGACAATTAGCTAGTCATTCCTTGAACTTTGATATTTAATTTAAAGCCAACAAATCAATTGATTAAATTTCTTTTTATGTATTCAAATTCTAATACTAATTTGATTAAAATAAATTAAGAAATGGATGTCCCATCAAGTTTGTTCCCATTTTGGTCCAATTCACATTTTGGATCTTGAATTTCATTCTACAAATAAATAATAATAATAAGGGTAATTACAATTAGGTCATAGACTTTCTTTTAAATTCTAAATTGTTTGTGCTTTTATAACGGTGACTAAATTGGTCTTTATATTTTTTTTAAGTGCCAAATTAGTCACTCTCTTTTAAGAAGTGACCAAATTTGTCCCTCTAAGGCTCTAATGATTTAAAGGTGTTAAATATAACAATTGACTTTAATACTTTTAGTTAAAGTACTACAAATGCCCTTTATGTGCCATATTATAGAAAAATTGTTTTATTTTTACACATTAAATTTACCATTATAATTAAAAAAAATAAAATTCAAAAATATTATTAATGAAACACCATTTATACCTTTTTTAAATTAAAATTCTCTAAAAAAAATCTAAAAATATTTTAATAAGACAATATCAATTATACTTTTATTTTTTAAAAAATAAAGTTAATATTCATTCTTAGTTCAGTATTTTATCATTTTTATATAATATTGTTTTTTTTTGTTAATATAATAATATTATATAAGCACCGTTTTTAAAATTATTTAAAAATCAAAACGTATAAATAAAATAAATAAAAATATATATGTATTAAAAAAATTGTACATATGTCAATATTATATTGTTTATGAGTAAAGTATAATTTTACCTCTACACAGTTAAAGTTGACTGAAAAAATTTAGTTAGAAGGACTAGTTTGACACTTGAAAAAAATATAAGGATCAATTTAGTCATTTTTATAAAAGTTATAAATAATTTAAAATTAAAAAAAAAAAAAAAAAAACCGGGACACAATTGGTAAGTGCCCGAATGGTAATAATTGTTTTCAACAATTCCACCCAACCTAGCTAACTGGTGTTGAAGTTGTCAACTTTTACCATGTCTAATCCAGCTAACTGGTGTTGAAGTTGTCAACTTTTACCATGTCTAATTTGTAGTAGTCAATGTTTGAATAATTAGTAATGAAATTTAGTGTTCTGACTAGAAATAGGATTTATTAATTTTGACTTTTGATCCGTTTATTGATTATTTTTTTTAAGTGGTGCTATTGGCTCATCAACCTGCTGAATTATTTATACCAAACTTTTTAAATTATTTAGTATTCTCTTTTTTCCTTTATCAAATTACTTAAATATATATACAATTTTTATTAAAAAACTCTTATAGATTACTAATCGTATTTCTAGTTATATGTACAGTTAAATATAATTAACTCAAATAATCTATCTTATTTCTATTTATGCGAATGGATATGTGAAAAATGTATATAAATATTAGAAATGAATTGTATTTTTTTTTTAAGATATGAGGTGTATTAAGTTTGAAAGATATATAAATGGGTAATCCTGAAAATAAATCAAAAAAATTAATAAAACTATTTAATTTTATATAATTAAATCAAAATTTTAAAAAGTTAGGTATAAATAGTTCAGTAGTGGGTGCCAATATCACATTTTTTTTAGAATTGCTAATGTTCTCTATCTGACACCCGCAGATATTTACTTTTTTTGTCTTAAATCTAAAGTCGTAACTAAAAGATATGATATTGTTTTTATTTATAAAATAATCAGTCATCCATTTATAGCATCAACCTTAATTTATTTTTTATTTTACAAAAATACCATCAAAGACCAAAATCTACATCAATTCTTTTCCGCAACTTTTTTTTTGTTCTCACCACTTTAATTTCTCAGTAAGATTGTCTATGTTTAAATTTCTATTCAAAGAAAAATAGATTCAATAAAAGAAGTCAGAGTAAAATTTACGGGTATTTCTTTTATTTTTATTTAATATATATATATATATATATATTCTTATCAAAATTATATATTTCATTGCTTATGAACAGTTTTAATCAGTTTGTGAACGGTTTCATAGTTTTTACTGTTGTTTATTTAGACTACTTTTTTATATGTTTTGCTTTTTTTTTTCCCAATTATTTAGTGCCATATTTTCATTTACTTAAATGGAATCTATAGTTTTTTTTAGTATTGCAATAACCATTAATACTTTATTTTATTTTTTTAGGAAATCATGGGCTTAGACATTGATTCAAACTTAAATTTGGAAGAATGCAATATGGAGATTTTAAATTGAAGAATGCAATATGGAGATTTCGTGAATCTCTAACTACACACCATGGTAATTTTGATTCAACTGTGCAAGTTATGGAAGATGGTAGGTCTAAAAATGTTATAATCTATTAAAGTATTAAACTATAATTTTTTATTTTTTATTAATCTATTCATTTTTATATATATATATATATAAAATCGTAGATCACTGAATGATTTTTGAGAGCATAACACCTTCTTTAAACCTTCCGGTCTTTTACGGAATTTCCAATTGAGATATAACATTGTTAAATTTGTATGTACACGTATACTTTGTATTATCATTGATATTATATATATATGTATTGTGTACTAATTCAATATACATATATATTTTGCAGGTGTGCAAAATGAGAAGTTTTGTTTGGTGAATTTGATTCGAAAGAGTATCACATTCTTGTTATGTTTTTTTTTTTACTCACCGGTTCAGGACTTGTGTATGATTTTTTTTTTAATTTTTCCTGTGTCAAAAAATATTATGATGGGATTTTATGCTTTTTGTTTTGTGAATTTGATTCGAAAAGGCTACACATTCTTGTTTTGTTTTTTTTACTCACTGGTCATGGTCTCATGGACTTGTGTATGTTTTTTTTTCTCCTGATTCAAAAAATATTATAATGGGATTTTATAGTTTTTGTTTTGTGAATTTGATTGGAAAGAGGCAAAGAGGCAAAGAGCTACACATTCTACACATTCTACACATTCTTGTTCAGTTTTTTTAGCTCACTAGTTTTAGACTTCTGTAGTTTTTTTCCTTCCCCTCTTTAAAAAAAAACAAGTTGAGAAGTTGAAGAGATGAGAAGGGAAAAAAGTAGTCGAAAGATTTGATGTATATTTTGGTCTTTGATGGTATTTTTATAAAATAAGAGATAAATTAAGGTTTATGTTATAAATGGATGGTCGATTATTTTATAAATAAAAGTAATACCATGTCTCTTGACTATTGCTCATTATTTAAGACAGAAAAAGTTAACTTCTCTTTGTATCACACGGAGAACAATAAATGGATTTGAAGAGTGATGTTTGTCAACCGAGTCAAACAAATTTTTTTATTTACCAATTATGGTAACTACTCAAAACTGAGATATTCATTCACTACAGAACCACACTGTGTGGTTGTAAACTGGTAATCAGTTAATTAATGCAACTTGGCTTGGTATATGCACTATCTATATCCTTGAATATAATAAATGAAATACAATATTTCCTTCTTCTCATTGTCAAACCTAGACAAAGAAATTAAAGAAAATTTATTATTCTATAAGAATTGATCTCATTTAACAACAGTATATCATGCCATGCACATGCATATCTCTCCCACGACTGATTTTTATTTAATTGAAAAGGAAAAAATTGGGCCTATCATGTAGATTTGGTGGAAACAAATTATTCAGTAGTAGTTAAAATTTTTATTTGGGTCTTCTCTTTATATACAAGTCACCTAATTTATACTTTGGTAAAAAATTATAGATGAAACAATCAATGTAGTAATTATGTACAATATACATGATGGATTGCAAATCCATTTTTTTTCTTGAAAAAAAGAAAAGAAAATTATTTACAAGTAATATGTACGGTTAACTCATCAAGATGAGATTGAGGTTCCATACAATTCAAAATCCTATCAACAATGTTACTCATATCGGGTCTTTCTTCAGAATTCTCAACCAAAGCACAATTGGCTATATCAACCAACACTTTTAATTGCTCTAAATTTGCATTTCCATTCAGTTTTGGGTCCAACATTTGAACCCAAATCTCAGTATCATTATTTTCTCTCTGGTCTCGAGTCCATTCTGCCAATGTCTCCGAACCTTGTGTTGATTTTAACCCCGTTACAAGCTCTATAATTAGCACTCCAAAACTATAAACATCACTTTTTGGCGAAACCAAGCCTGTTTTAAGATAACTAGTATCGATATAACCAAACGACCCTTTGATACTAAGGGGCTTTCGCAAACCGTTATTGCTTCTATCATGATCATGACCTAGTTTACATAGCCCGAAATCAGCAAGCTTGGCATGATCATTGTCGATCAAGAGAACGTTAGAGGACTTGATGTCTCTGTGAATTATTGGTGGGTCTGCTTGTGAATGGAGATAGTGTAGGGCTCGAGCTATGTCAAGTGCAATGTTTAATCGATTCGACCACGAAAGAATTCCCATTGACTGGCCATAGTGAGTGTGCATTCTATCAAACAGGCTCTTGTTTGGAACAAATTCAAGTAGCAGAAGTTGCTCTCCTGATCAAATTTACATGTCAAACTTGGAGTTAAAAATAAAATGAATAATCATATGATATGAAATTATGATCAAGTATTGATTATGAAGAAAAATGGGCCGGTTTCCATTTTTAGCCCAATTGAGTGAGAAGCTTAATAGGTCATTTGGGTCAGTCTCAAATGTCCAAACAATCACTGGAAATGGAAGTCCAATTGAATTTGATGTTTAAACGTAAGTACCTTTTTCTAGGCAGAAACCCAATAATCCAACCAAATTAGGATGAGAAATCCTGAGCAAAACGGAGACTTCATCGAGGAAGATCTTTCTGGTGCCACCTCTCTCCTCCATGACTCTCTTGACAGCACCAAATCTTCCATCTCCAAGCTCTGCTAGGTACACGACAGACGTGGCGCCGACTCCAATCTGAATCCTGAAATCCCCGGTAGCCATCTTCAGCTCTGCAAGTGCATATGTCCTGATAACACCAACACTGCTACATATACTACACATTTTCTGTTTCTGTGTGCTACCTCTTTCCACGTCTCTGTCTGAAGATATGTTTCTTGCTTGAGCATCACGATACACAGCAAACTTCCTCAGGACTACAGTGAGAAGAATCACAAGTATAATTGCACCAATTATCCATAAATTTCTTCTATTAGTAGAGAATCCAAGGAACCACATGATGATGTTGATGATATGTTGTATACATTAATTGTTTGCTTGGTATTGATGCTAACGATGTTTGTATGCCTTAAATGAAATTAAGTTGTGGTGAAGAGGTTTTCTTTCAAGATTCACAAACTTGGAATTTAGCATGGAAAGGTGTCTTATTCGTGGGAATAGATCACCACATAAGGGTCTTAAATCTGTCCATATTTGATCATGAAAACACCATATATTATATATAAATTTGTATCATATTTGATGATGATGATGTGTTGATGTAAGTTCGATAAGTCATTATAAGTTATAAGCACATCTTAGAACCAAGAAAAATTTGCATACACCCGATGCAATGCATCCTAATCAATGGGTGCATACCATATGGCATCGAAAACACATCTGATTGGTTTTTCTAATTACCACATGGCATGCATCCATTGGGTGGATACATTATATCGGCTACATGCAGTGTTTTCTCTTAAGAACCAAAAACGGCCCATCTTTTCACAAGCTCGGCCCAATTAGTTCAAAGTTGACCAACCCAAGTAGCCATCCCCACCTGTAAAAAAAAGGGTAGCCAACCCTGTCATATTTAATAATTAGCTAATAATTATCATACATCTACAGATCTACTAAACCAACCCTTACTTATTTTTTATATTTTTATTACATAATTACATAAATTCGTTTTTTAAGGGAAGAACTCAAGCCTATAAACTCATAGCACATATGTGAGATGTTTTACGATGAACTCAAGCCAACCCTACTTTTATTTTTGTGACAGTATCTATCTATTCATGTATTTAGACCAAGTATTTTTTTTTAAGTTTTTTACCATCAGTAGGATTCGATCCGCTGACTTTAGAGTCATTTATCTAAGTCTTAAACTCGTCAATCTACCAAATAATCTACGCTTCTGGGGCAGCCAATCCTACTTTATTTTAAAACAATTTGATGAATATTTATTTGAAAATGCACATAACACACTTTATATTATAATTCCACTTCTCCACCACCAATATTGTTTGGTATTGATCACATTAATACCTAATATTCATAGCATATAATTTTTTAGCTAATAATTCCTTTTTATTGTGTTTTTTTATAAAATTAAAAAAAAAATGTGATTGAGATTGAGACAAGTAAGTTGACCAGCTCGGCTGCTAGCCAGTAGCCACTACATGATCTACATTAAAAAATTACTAAAAAAACAAAAAATCCACCATGAAAACCAAAAGACTGAAACTAAACTTGCTATGCGAATCAGAGTTCTTCCAGCAGCAACAATAATGGTGAATTGTCGATGATGGTCATAAACCTGACAACTTGATCGAAAATCTGAATCAAGGAAAGCAAGAAAATATGGGTGGTTGGAGGAATTGGTATCAGGAGGTGGTGAATTCGAAGCCATTGTTCCTGACGATCTACACAACTGTGATTGTTGGAATAGTTGTGTCCTCCTTCTATGTTTTCTCTGCTGTTTACTCCTCCAGCTCTCCTTCCACCGACTCCTCCAACTGGCTCTCCTCTCCTTCTCTTTCAAGTAAGTTTCCTTTTTTATTTTATTTTTGTTATTAATGTCCACCCACTTGTTGTTCTCTATTTGTTTTTCATTTTTGTTTTGGAGGGTTTTAATAAATAAATGGGGTTCTTGTTAAATTTTTGTTTCTGGCGTGTACACTTTGACTCTTTGTTCGTGTAATCCGGTGATAATTGTAAATTTTCATGTTTTTGATCAGTTATCAGTTTACATCAACCAGTAATAATGGGAATGGTTTAAAGTTTTGATTTTTTTTATTGTTAGCTTGTAAAGTTCACTTTTGAAGTGGGTCTCAATAGTAACATCTGTATTGCTTATGTTTCTTTTTTATTCATGGGTATGATTTGGTATTTCTTCAATCAAAATTCATTTTTCATGCACAAGTTCTTTTGTACATATATTGGGAATATTCTTTTTGTTGGATATTAAATTAATCTATTTTGTTTAATTAACCATTTCCTTTTGTTAACTTCAATGTAGATCTTAGATAACTGTTGTATTCAACTTCCTGATTTAATGTTTGTTCATGATCTGATATTATGTTTTTGTACATAGGCCATGCTACCTAGAACGTAAATAGCACTGTTCTGTAGTTTTCATGAGTTAGGAAATAGGGAATGCTTCTGCAAACAATCATGTATATTTGTTCACTAAGATTTTCAACTAACTTTTCTCAAGGTTGTCCCTTTTAATGATGTTCTGTGTTGATACTTTTTGCTTACTCTGTTTTTTTTCTTCTCAATTTCCCTCATCTTTGATTGATGGATCTGCATTCCTGTGTGCATACTTTTCAGTTGCAGATTCTTCTAACACAAATCAAGCACCTAATATTTCCCAACATACGATGACAATGGGGACAATGCCGCCACCTGCATCTCAGCCACCAAGCACAGGTTTAAAACCTATATGGGAGGTTCCAAAAACCAAAAAAATGCCTCCTCTGAAGACCTTTCAATTGAGCAAAGAATTGGTTGAACAAAGGGTAAAAGATAATGTTATAATAATGACTTTTGGAAACTTTGCATTCATGGATTTCATCCTGACTTGGGTTAAACACTTGACGGATTTGGGGATCTCAAACCTTCTAATTGGTAAGTATAGGAGATTCAGCTTTGTAACTTGCTTACAAAATTTCTTAGAATCCTGCTAAATGTTGCTGAGAAATGAAAACTGTACTTGGATTTGAATTTTTTTGCATTACAGGTGCTATGGACACCAAACTGGTGGAGGCTTTGTATTGGAAAGGTGTTCCAGTATTTGATATGGGCAGCCACTTGAGCACATTAGATGTTGGCTGGGGTTCACCAACATTTCATAAAATGGGGAGAGAGAAAGCTATTCTGATAGATTCAGTCCTACCTTTTGGTTACGAGCTATTGATGTGTGATACAGACATGGTCTGGTTGAAGGTACCATTCAGTGCATGTTGACTGTGTTTCCGTCAGGATCGAGTCATTTGTTTCATAGCTAATTTGTTTTCTAGTTCATTTATTTTCTTCTGTTGAATATGTGAATTCTTTTATAAATGCTTAATTCATGTTGGCAAAACCGGGTTTTGGTGAAAATTTGCACCAAAATTCAGAATTCAGTGATAATAGCAAAAGAAATTGCCACATTCTTATATAAGAGCATATATACAATGAGTTGGCTGTTTCTCATTAGCTGATTTGACGTTCAATTGATTTGAAGTCTCTCTGTGACAAAATAAATAATAAATGTAGCAATGCAGCTAAGGATAGCTCCATTTTTGTGTACCTGACAAGTAATGAGTTCAATCTTTTTGTTTTCTTAGCATGCATCCTCTATTGTCCCAAATTTTTACCAAATTATTCATCTGTTAGATTCTTTTCCAATTTACTTTACATCTTGTTCTTCTTCGTGTTCATATTATGTTTTTTTATATGTTATCATTGTTACTATATCTACACCCTTTACCAATTTCTATTATTTCCGTGACTTTGTTCCATTAGCAAATCTAGGAGGTTGTAAGTTAATTTTGATTTACTTTGTGTCTGTAACATAAGGTACCATTCTGTGCATGTTGACTGTGTTTCCGTCAGGATCGAGTCCTTTATTTGTTTCATAACTAATTTGTTTCTTAATTCATTCATCTTCTTCTGCTGATTTGTGAATTCTTTTATAAATGCTTAATTCATGTTGACAAAACCAGGTTTTGGTGAAAATTTGCTCCAAAATTCAGAATTCAGTGATAATAGCAAAATAAATTGTCACATATATTCTTATATAAGAGCATATATACAATTGAGTAGGCTGTTTCTCATTAACCAATCTGACGTTCAATTAATTTTAACTAAGCTCTCACCGTGACAAAATAAAGATAAAATGTAGTAATGCAGCTAAGGATAGCTCCATTTTTGCGTACCTGACAAGTAATGAGTTCAATCTTTTTGTTTTCTTAGCACACATCCTGTATAGCCCCAAATGTTGACCAAATTATTGATCTGTTATATTCTTTTCCTATTTACTTTATATCTTTTCATTTTGTTCTTCTTCATGTTCATATTATGTTTTTTATGCGCTACCATTGTTACTATATCCACACCTTTAATGTACATTTATATTATTTATGTGACTTTGTTCCATTAGCACATATAAGAGGTTGTAAGTTGATTTTGTTTTACTTTGTGTCTGTAACAGAATCCACTTCCCTATCTTGCTCGGTACCCTGATGCTGATATCTTAACTTCAAGCGACCAAGTGGTACCAACAGTTGTTGATGACAGGTTGGACATGTGGCAGCAAGGTGAAGTTTATAAATCAAACACTTTACGGTTCATTTCCACTTGCTGTTTTAATTTTGTTGCTAGTAGTAATATTTTATGTTTCCTTATAACCTCATGAACTTCTGCCAAACTTGATATACTCGCACCAATATATTGCATGTGTGTGTAAGCTTCCTTTTTTTCTTTACAACTTTTAGCCCTAGATTCTTTCTTGTCTCTACTTGTAAAAGTTTCAGAGTTGTTCATTCATGTTGATATCTTATTTCAAATCGATTGAGTGTCTATTATTCACCTCTATCATTTTTAGTATTGTCATAACCTGGGTAATAGAATCCCACTAACTTAATTGTTTCTTCATCTTAATAGTTGGTGCTTCATATAATGTTGGAATTTTTCACTGGCGGCCAACGGATTCTGCAAAGAAATTGGCAAAGGAATGGAAAGAAATGCTTCTAGCCGATGACAAGATATGGGATCAAACTGGATTCAATGATCTTATACGCAGGCAGTTAGGACCATCTGTCGATGGAGACAGTGAACTTGCATATGCATATGATGGGAATTTGAAGCTTGGAGTTCTGCCAGCAAGTATATTTTGTAGTGGGCATACATATTTTGTTCAGGTAGTATCCATATAGTGCTTCTTTATAATTATGATGCTGTCTCATCCTGTTATACTTTCTAGTATCCTTTTTAAGTAATTATGTATCAAACTTAAAACAGAATGAATTGTATGTTAGGTTTCTTAAGTCCTCGTGCTATATTGACAGGCTATGTATCAACAACTAAGATTGGAGCCATATGCAGTGCATACCACATTCCAGTATGCAGGCACCGAAGGAAAGCGTCACCGACTGCGAGAAGGCATGTTTTTTTATGATCCACCAGAATATTATGATGTACCAGGTAATATTGTGCTTTATGTTCCATAGACTAGACTTTTCTTAAGGTGTTATGGATTGTTGTGGCTCATCTTCTTGCTCTTTTGTATGCTGATCTACATTCCAATAAACTGTTGTATTGTTCGGCTCTGCATTTCATCCTGGGATTGTTAGTATGACTTGATTCTCTGTGAAGTACTCGATCCCAAATATCTATAAAAAAAGGCAAGTGTGTTTGATATTACTTCTGTGAGGGTTCACAGAATCACAGTTGCAATTATTATAATGATAAATTTATGTTGATAATATCAATTTAGCAATTCTATTTAGGATGCCAAATCTCCAATTAGCTATGCTCATCATTCAAAATAAGTGTGGATAAACTTTTTCTGAGCTTGTGGGGATGTTGAAGCCGGTGTCCAACTTCTTTGTACTATTATTTAAATAATACAAATGGAGAAAAATTAACATGATTAATACTGTTAGCTAGCATAGCAAGTATCCCTTTCAAGATATTTTACTTCGTAAACATTTTTCTACAATTTATTTCTTATGGTGTTGTGTCTCCTGTATATGTGTATATATGTTCAGAGCCTCCTTACTTGATCCATGTTCTTTAGGCTTTCCTGATTTCTAGCTGTTAAAGTGCCTTCATTGATCAGGTTTTCTGTTTCATATGACCACTTTACCTAACACCTTACACTTTTGAATGGTTCCATACAGTAGCATCATCAGTTTGAACCCTTCATTTTCTCTGTTACTCATGATTAAGTCATTCTGGCTGGCTTCTCTCATTCTAATTAATGCACATCATCTTTCATGAAACATTTCCACATCCTAACTTACCAAATTTGTATCAAAGTAACTTGACATGTGAACATATGGATGTGTGCACCATAGCAACTGTTTTTGGATTATGTTGGAAAAATATATGCTTACAAGAATATTGACTGCAATTTAAACATTTTGGGGAACTTGTGCAGGGGGTTTCTTGTCATTTAAGCCATCTATTCCAAAGAGCTTGTTGCTAGACGGGGAGCATACCGTGGAATCTCATTTTTCTCTTATTAACTACCAAGTATGCATGTATTAACCTAATTCCTCTTTCTTCTGCCAATTTATTAGATGCTTTAAGTTGCATCTCCTAATTTGTATTATTGATGTTTTCAGATAAAGCAAATAAGGACAGCACTGGCCATTGCATCATTATTGAATCGTACACTGGTGAGAACAGTTTTAATCTTTGTGTTGTATGTTAAGTTTGATGTTAGACATTGATAGTGAGAGTTTTCCTCTGGCAGATAAACTAAAATATTTTTTGTTTTATAGTCATTAATGTACTGCTTCAATTTAAGTTATATTTATTCTCAAATCCATTTATTACGCCTTTATGTATTAAAGAAGAAAGGAGAGTGGTTATCAAATGGAAAGTTAGATTTGAATTGAATTTTAGTTTGGTGGCATATTATGCCCAGAGAAAATGAAAAATGAAATAAAAAAGATCATTGTCGTCATTCTTACTGTAACCATATTTTGTAATCATTTCATCCTTGTGATTTTGTTCTTTATAATACCAACACCTAGCTGGTACAAATTCAAAAGATATGGACAATGTATGTTCAGCTCACAATTTCTCAAAGTTTAATTACTTTTTAAAAATATTTGTGAGAAATTTGCGATTAAATTGGCTGATTAGTGTATCTTGCAAACTAGTTGTTGATCAATAGATAAATGGTACAAGTGAACTCAAGACAACAAAGTCAAAAAGATTTTTGTTGTCCTTTTCAAGTTTCTGCTTATCTGTCTATGGCACGGAAAAGAAGTTCTAATGCTTGCTTAAAAGAACCAAGCATATTATGTGATCTAAAGTGAGTTGCTTAGCCATTTCCATGAATTACTAATTATACACTTAGTAATGACCATTATATAAGAACATCTCTTCACTATGAAAGTCATCTTGAGCCATTATAATCCATCCTCGAAATGCTTACCAGCATCAAACCAATATGATTTAGTTGGTTGTATAATTGAATGTGGATTGAATACTATTATAAAACTATAGTAGTACATCTTTTTGCACTTGCAACTGCTTATGAGAATGAGGCTCTGATGACCTTTTTTTGTTTATTTTAATGTGTGTTTTAGATCATGCCACCATTATGGTGCAGGTTGGATAGGCTATGGTTTCCTCATCCTGGAGTTCTTGTGGGGTCTCTGACTAACCAACCTTTTATCTGCCCTTTGGACCATGTATTCGAGGTATTTATATTTTGTTGACTTGATTTTGAGTTTTTGTCTATTAGTGACCTATTGAGTATTGAGGCAGTCTTAGTGAAGTTATTCAAACTTGCATGCATCTCTTGAATGAGAAAATAATGAAATTTTCCTAAAGTAGTTTGATAATAATTTTAAGCAGCAACTAGATATAACTATATAAGTAATATTGACTTCTTACCTATTAGGTCCTTGTGATGAACTTATACCTTGTTTCTCTTCCAGGTGGACCATTCTTTTCTATAATTCTCAGTCTATTAGTCTATTGATGATTGCCTACTATCTCTTAGAAATTTCGACTGCCATGCAGGTAAATATCATGCTGAAAGAATTGGCACCTGAGGAATTTGGCCATGGCATTAGAATCAGAGAGTACTCTTTTTTTGAGAATCCATCAATGCCTCAACAGGTAATAAAAACGCAAGCTTTATATAGATGAAAGAATCCCCATTAATTTCTGGTACTTAGTGAAATCTTCTTGCTTTAAATGTTTGTTTTAGGTGAAAGACTCATGGCTTGAAGTTCAACTTTGTCAAGAGGGAACAGGTGATTGTCATGCATCAAGCAATACAACACAGCTAGGAGTACTCAAATTTCCGAAGCACAGCAGTGAAGAAACGGTATTCTAGATTTTATACAAAACTATACTTATTATCCTTGATATATAGAAAAATGTCTATTGCTAAACTAAACATACTATCTTGAAATGGAACTTCTGGTACATTTTATTTTCCCTGATTAAGATCTATGGATCATGTACAAGTCAAAACATGAGTTATAGCTGCAATATAGGATTCCACACGTGCTGTGGCTACATTGTTTGAAAAACTTCAATCTTTTTGTTTCATGGTCTTGGTGTTTCTTTGGGCCTCCCATGGACCATTGCTTCCTGGCCAGAAACGTATAAAGGGAAATAAGAGAAAGCATTTTGACCTAGATGATTTCTAGCTCCAAAAGAGTTGGACTAAAATCATGCCTTGGCAGATAATTGATCTGTAGTAAAATTAGTTATATTATCCATGTTCATCACACACTACAAGTACTATGTATTTTAGTTTTCCTTGTTCAACTTATTGTATGAGTGAATCTGAACATATTAAATGTTACTTTTGATTCCCAGTTGAAGACAGTTTTCTCCTCATTCAAGGACGTCAAAGTCATTCAGTTTTCTTCAATGCAAGATGCTTTCCAGGGTTTCACTGACAAGGCAAGTTTTTTCTCCTCTTCATTTGCATTTATAATAAAATTATGAATCGGAAGAAACTCTTGTGTACATATATTGATGTAACGTGGAATATATGCGCAGACAATAGAAGAGAAATTCAAGAGACGTGTGAAACAATATGTTGGGATATGGTGCTGCGTGGACAACCACACTCCTGGACACATATATTACGACATATACTGGGACGAAAAACCCGGTTGGAAACCTCTCCCACCTCAAACTGCAAAGGATGATCACCCACCATGGTGAGGGCTAACATGGAGCAGATACATGTACACGTACTACAGATAAAACTAAAGGTGAAGGAAAATGGTCCAATGCTGGTAAACACAGTATTAAGCCAAGAAAGTTGTATTTATATTTGTAGATGGGAAAGAGGAGTGTATCAATATTTATAGATAGACAAAGAGAATCTAATTTTTCAAAGTAGAAAAAAGCCGATGTATTATACATTTTCCCATTATTGATCCAACACATTTTCCCATTATTGATCCAACAGTAGAAGAAATTGCTTTTTGTGTTAAATTTTACCTAGGTGCAATGCAACTAGCAAGTTATAAATTTTAAGGTGAGGATCATTTCATAAATTGGAACTTTAAATCATGTTGATTGGCAATATATAGTATTTATTCAGTCGGATAATACTTTAGATTCGAGTTTTACCGGGTTCAAGTTGTTATACACATAAACTAGTAGGTGGTATATTAAAAAAGAGTAATACACATAAACTAGTAGGTGGTATATTAAAAAAGAGTAATTCTACTTTGTCTAAATTTGTCGTCTAAATCTGTTGTCTAAATGATGTGATAACACTCTAATCCGTTCATTTAAATCATTCAAATCTAATACAATTTAAATGAATGGAAGACGTTAGACTTGTATAAAGTAGCATTATTGATTAAAAAATAAATAATAAATAATGCTTGATTTATAGTAATATACATCATTTGAGCAAAATCTACGTTTGAAAAAAGCCCAAATATGTTAAGCTGCTCCTGTTTTTATACAAGCCCGGCCCAATAACCCAATGCCTAAGAGAAACTGACCCCAATAGAGCCCGGGCACGTGACCAAAATGCGTATATGTTACTGTCACGTGATCAAGCCAATGAGGATGTGTGAACACGTGGGCAAAAGTACATGACGTGCCCACACATATCAACAAACATCGTTGACGTGGCTGACCACTTCACCAAAATTCGCCGAGAGAGGCAGAGGGAGGACATGACCAGCACGTGAGCAATTTCCATGGAGTCCCAGTCTCTCAGGTCAGCAGTCACCGCCAATGTGGTTGAATTTGCTTTCGTTGTATGTGGGTCTACTGCTTTCCATAACATGCTTCTTCTTCTTCTTCCTCCTGCTTCTACTATTCTGCATCAGCTAATATATAGCAAACTAGGGGTTTTGGGACATGATCGAAGATTCTAACTGGGGATTTTTTACACTTTTGCCTCCTTAGTTCTTATTGTTCAAGATGGAAAGGGAAGCTAAGGAGTGAAGCATATACTATATATAGCAATAAGACTGGTAGACTAGCAGTTCAACCAAACGTAGACAAATACAATATTACAATGCTTAGACTGAGACACTCTTTATCACTCTCGTCACCATCTCTGAGTCCTGCTCCTACTTGCACAACTATTCGCTCCTTCTCTTTCAATGCTCTTAACATACTCAAAAATCTCATTTCACCCACCAATTCTTATTCTCTTTTCTCCAAAATTCATAGCTTACGTGCATTCAATATGTCTCAGTTTTCCACTTTTATTCAACCGTTTGATAAAATGCCGCAAAGAAGTCTACTTTCCCAAAACATCCACATCCAATTTGTTCTTGACCTTCTTAAATTTTCCAATTTAAGACCGGATATCATAACGGTTGTAAATGTCCATTGCTTCACTCTCAAGGTAGGTTTTCTAGCCAACTTGCCAACTTCCACCTCCCTCCTCACAGCTTACTCTAGAACTGGTGATTTTGGGTCTTCATGGGACTTGTTTAATGAAACTTGTAATAAAGATGTCATCTTTTGGAATGCTATGATCACAGCCTCTGTTGAGAATAACTGTTTTAGCATGGCAATGCATTTCCTTGTTGAGATGATTGAAGAAGGAATTGGATTTGATTCCACTACTCTTTTGATTGTTGTTTCAGCATTGTCCCTCTTGAATTTCTTGAAGCAAGGAGGAGTTATTCACGGTTTGAGCATAAAGGCAGGGATGCTTTCGTATTCTAATCTTTGTAATGCACTCATGGATATGTATGCAAAATGCGGTGACTTGAACTCTTCACAGTGTATGTTTGCAGGGATGGACTGTAGAGACATTGTGTCTTGGAATACAATAGTGAGCGGTTGTCTTCATAATGGTCATCCGGAGAAGTCCTTGTTGTTCTTCAGAGAAATGATTTGTTGTTCTGGGAAACAAGTAAGGCCAGATAATGTGAGTTTGTCGTGTGCTATATCTGCTTGTCTTGCGGAGTTGAGTTTTGGACAAGTCATTCATGGGTTAGGGATTAAGTTGGGTTACATGGACAGCTCTTTTATCTCTGTTGCAAATTCTCTCATTTCTTTATATTCACAATGTGGAGATATTCAGGTTGCAGAGAGTGTGTTTTGTGGGATGACATGTAAAGATATTATTTCATGGAATGCAATGATTGATGGGTTTGCCTCAAATGGAAAGATCTTAGAAGCATTTGATCTTCTGCATGAAATGCAATTGACAGGGTCTGTTCAGGCAGATACGGCGACCGTAGTTTCTGTAATTCCACTTTGTGCAGAATTAATGCTATTGAGGGAAGGAAGAAGTATACATGGATATGCAGTGCGTAGATTGATGGGATATGATATATTGGTGACGAACAGCCTGATGGACTTTTACTCAAAATGCAACAATTTAACAGAGGCCAAGCTCTTGTTCAATACCATTCCCTTAAAAGACTTGGTCTCATGGAATACAATGATCTCTGGGTATTCCCACAATGGACATTCGAAAGAGGCTCAAACTTTATTTAAAGAAATGCTCCATTTCTGTTCACATTTCAGCTTATCAACTCTATTGGCTATTCTTCCTTCCAGTGATTCCCCAGAATTCCTCAAGTTTGGCACACAAATTCATAGTTGGCAGCTAAAATTGGGATTTTCAAAAAATATTCTTGCAGTTAATTCCCTCATGCACATGTACATTAATTGTGGAGACTTGATGGCCTCTTTCTCATTGCTGCAGAATTTTTTTTACATAAGGGACACTTCCTGCTGGAACACTGTAATTGTTGCTTGCACGCACAATGGCCATCTTCGAGAAGCTTTAAAAACTTTCAACTTGATGAGGCAGGAATCAAATGCCAGCCATGATTCTATTACCCTTGTCAATGTCATATCAGTTTGTGGAATTCTGGAACAGGCCTTTCAAGGGAGATCTCTTCACGGTCTTGCTGTTAAATCTTCGATGGGATGCAATACCCGTGTACAGAATTCATTAATTACTATGTATAGCAGATGCAAAGATGTTGAGAGTGCTAGTTTAGTGTTCAGGTTGATGTCTAATCACAATTTATGTTCATGGAATTGCATGATCTCTGCTTTCTCTCAGAATAGAGCTGAAATGAAAGCCTTGGACCTGTTTCGCTGTCTCCCGTTTGAACATAATGAGTTCACGATTGTCAGCATTCTATCAGCTTGCACTCAACTTGGAGTTATAAGACATGGAAAGCAAATTTATGGTCATTTGTATCGCTTTGGGACTTCAGGAAAACTCTTTCATATCTGCAGCGCTTGTGGATATGTACAGTAACTATGGAAGGTTAGACATTGCTTGCCAAATCTTTGAAAATTCAAGGGAAAAGTCTGATGCAGCTTGGAACTCCATGATTTCTGCATTCGGATACCATGGTGAAGGTATAAAAGCAATTGAACTATTTCATGAAATGTGCAATTCTGGAAATAGACCAAACAAAAGCACTTTCGTTAGTCTTTTGTCAGCTTGCAGCCATTCAGGCCTTGTCGATGAAGGTTTATGGTATTATAGACATATGTTGGCGGAGTATGAAGTAGAACCTGTAACTGAGCATCATGTGTGCTTGGTTGACATGCTCGGGAGATCCGGCAAACTCCATGAAGCCTATGAATTCATCATGAGTATGCCAACACAACCAGCATCTGGTGTTTGGGGAGCAATGCTTAGTGCATGCAACTACCATGGAGATACCAAGATGGGGAAAAAGGTTGCAGAAATACTCTTGGAATTAGAGCCTGAAAATGTTGGGTATTACATTTCATTGTCAAACATGTATGTTGCTTGTGGAAGATGGAAAGATGCAGTGGAGATAAGGGAGATAATTCAGAATAGAAACTTAAGAAAAGTAGCAGGTTACAGCCTCATTGATGTTGGTTTTGTGTGAAGCACTGAAGCTCATCTAACGGCATGGTCTTTTTCTTTGTACATTCTTCACAGCCAAATCATATTATGATCCAAAATTCAGATTCAAATGATATAATGTTTAGTGAATGATATATAATTCATAATAAGTGAGTTGAGGCCCATCTATACTCTCCCATAATAAGCAAAACTGGTCCTCTTGCTTGGAAGATTTATGATTTTCTCTATACGATTTTGCCAAAATGGGCTGCTTTACCTACTATATTAATTGAATAGGCACCACTCCAGCTAATTGAAAAAGTAAAAACTAAAAAGAAATAGGCTATCACACTACCATTTAAAAAATTTCAATGTAATTATGATGATAGAAGTAAAGAACTGTCAAATATTAACTTAATGATAAATTACAAAAGACAAATAAGTGCCTCGATGTAACTCAAGTCTCAAAAACTTTGTGGTCGTTCCTCTGCTATTTTAATAAACATTCAGATTCAATCTCCTAATGCCATAAATTAAAAATTGGTGAACAGAAAAGCACACTTCACGAAAATTGTAGTAAACCAGTATCAGGTCTATTGCCTGCAAACTCATTCAAGTGAAAATATGGACTTCATCACCATGCAAAACTGACCTCTTCATTAGCCTGACATGTCTTCGAGATTCAACAGAGACCCCGTACTAAGCTCACGTCGAGGCCTTACTACTTTTGCAGAACCAGCAACTGCAAAGTAATCAGAAACGCTGGTCATATCTATAAGCGCCTCCATAAAGTACCTTTAGTTTATATAATCACAGGCAGAGAAGCAAAGGAATAAAAACCTGTCAACTATTGGTTTCAATCATCCAGGTAATAATATGACCCAGCATTTTTTTGATCCCTGTCCTTGGTCGAGTCCAATTTGTTGATTCTTGGTCGGAAATTAGTTGGATCCCGCCTAAAAGTGATGTCCAGATGCTGCAAATAGCACAACAATGAGTTCACAAAGATCATCTCGAAAATGTACACCAACAATGTTTACCAAATTAAGGTTAAATCATTAAATTTCTCCATATACTCTTCAATTTCCCATTTCTTTTCTCAATACTAGAAAAAATATAGCAATCAGGGAAAATAGTTTGTGAAACTCACAGATAAGAAGAGATTCATCCCAGTCAACAAGGACTGAGGACAATTTGCAGTACAATCTATGGACGGTTTCCCCTCGTACACAATAACTCTATCTGCCAGATAGGTAGCCATTATAAAATCATGTTCGACTACAAATGCAGTTTTCTTTGCATGCAGGATAAACCTCTTAATGACTTTCGATGCAACAATACGCTGCTCAGAATCAAGATATGCACTTGGTTCATCAATAAGATAAATATCCGCAGGCTGCAGAAAAGCAAAAAGTGTGTTAGACTACAGTGATAAACTAAAAATAAGCATATATACCATTGTTACTCAACTAGAAATTTCCACTTTTTATCTTCCTTGTCTTGTCATAAGATAGAAAGAATTACCTTTCCAAGGCATAGACATAATGCAACTCTTTGCAACTCTCCACCAGAGAGATTCTTAACTTCTTGATCCATTAATTGTTCAATAAGAAGAGGTTTCATCACATCTGACATAAACTGAGGATGAGTGTATGAATCACGTATTTTTTGATGTAGCAAGTGTCTAACTGAAGACTCAAACTTCGGACTGATCTTCTGAGGCTTGTATGAGACATTAAACTCAGGTATCTCCACATCAGTATTTTCTATAACATCGGGTTTCAATAAACCAGCCTGTCAAATTAAGCAGAGATTGATCATTTAATTTGTTAAAGAGGTTAGGACTCAGAACAACATACATGCTATCTAGTAGAAAGAATAATATCGATAAAAAGATGAAGTACCAGCATTCGGATGAAGGTTGTTTTTCCAGTCCCATTCTCACCCAACATTACAATAATCTGAGAATCGGTAAATTCACCCTCAATCACACGAAGACTAAAATTGCCCTGAGTTTTTGACATGGTGGGGTATTTGTATCGTGCATATGTCTCAATTTCCTCAGCACTTTCCTGTGGAGTCTCAGCGACCTAGAAAAAGCAAACAAGTAAATGACAAATAGATGTATAGCTAAATTGGAGGGCACTACAGCAACAAAATAACAGGTATACCTTGAAGGTTAAAGATTCATCACGGAACCGGAGGTTTTCTGTAGGAACAAATCCAGCCAGGAAGATATTGATTCCTTCTCTTACTGAAAAGGGAAGGGTTACAACTCCATATGCACCAGGTTTCCCATATAAGCAGCAAATGAAATCTGATAAGTAATCTAAGACGCTAAGATCATGCTCCACAACAATAACATAGCTGATACACAAAGTGCAAATAGTGTAATCAATATCCTTAAAGAAGAAAAAAATAAAATTGAAACTCAGATTAAAGAAATATAAAAGACACCACACCTATTGGGTCTGAGCAAAGATCGGACAACTTGGGCAGCCTTAAGCCTTTGTTTAACATCAAGATAACTAGATGGTTCATCAAACATATAGATTTCTGCATTCTGTATGGCAACAACAGCAATGGCAAATCTCTGGAGCTCTCCACCTGATAAATCCCCAACATTACGTTCTATAACTTGATTCAGCTGAAGATCTGCACAAAGTTCTTCCTTCATATCTCTTTCGTCTTTTTGCTCAAGCACCTGCCCTACATTGCCCTGAACTGCTTTTGGAATGTGATCAACATACTGGGGCTTTATAATAGCCTATCAAATGCAAAATATATCTTTAGTCGGAAGAGCTGAAAGCAATATTCCAGTTAACTGTAAGGAATATCACATAGTTA
Source organism: Dipteronia sinensis (assembly GCA_033220585.1). Taxonomy (NCBI): domain Eukaryota; kingdom Viridiplantae; phylum Streptophyta; class Magnoliopsida; order Sapindales; family Sapindaceae; genus Dipteronia; species Dipteronia sinensis. The sequence goes on along the minus strand of CM065637.1, from coordinate 77,317,198 downwards.
CAAAACAATGACAGAAATCCACAAAACAAGGCCTAACCATCACACTCATGAAATCCTTCACAGTAAGTTATACACTTATACAAAAAAGTGTTGATTTAAAAGTTGTACAAAATTTTGGGCAATGGCCTTGAAGGATATAGGTAATTCTAGCCTAAGCCATCACCCTTCGTTTTAAGACACAATTTAACTGTGATCAGAATCACAGGTTGCTAAATTAACTACCTTGCTAGAATTAGTCAATACCTAGCATAGTTCATACTCTAAAGCAACAACCTCATGCTCGCCAAATAGTACAACAACAAAGTTGTATCATGTAATATGTATAAAATAACATGACGAACCACAACACACAATTGGACATCATCTTTAATAATATACGAACGAGAGAAGTATATTGGTACTTTATCTTTAAAAAAATTGAAAAAGTAATAACTATGACTAGTAATAACACCTCAAAACATGGTTAGGACAGAAGGTACCTTTAAATTATCTTCCAGAATGCGAGTAAAATAATTCTGCAGCTCAGATCCTCGAAAGTAGGTCAGAATTTCCTGCCAATCTGGAGGGTTCTACCGACACAAAAACTCAACAAGTAAATAACATGTGTACATCAGGAAGCAATTAGATATATTAGAACTTAGATTATTACTTTAAAGCGACCCAAATTTGGTTTCAGTTTTCCAGCCAAAATCTTGAGGGCAGTTGATTTCCCAATACCATTTGTTCCAACCAAGCCAAGCACTTGCCCAGGCCTCGGCACCGGTAACCTATAAAAATAAGTTCCAACTATTTTAAAATAAACAAAAACAAACTTCTGCCAACTTTAAATAAGAACAGTCGTGAAGTAACCTGTGTAACTTAAAAGTATTGGGGCCATAACGATGAGTTGTATCTTTGTCCAAATCCTTTGGCAGGTTGATAATTTGGATCGCTTCAAAAGGGCATTTCTGCACCAGAATAATATATTCAGTCAGCATGATAAATTGCAGGTAAAATAGAAACAAAAAATGACAGAGAAACCGTATTGCAATTACGAAACCTTAACGCAGATACCACATCCAATGCACAGCTCCTCAGAGATGAATGCAATCTTAGATGCAGGAGTGACCTCAATACATAATTTCCCTGCAAGCAGATAACAATGATTTGTATAATCAAAAGACAGCAACAAGTACAAATACGAAGCATGTTCACCGAAGTTATCAATCAATCAAAGTTATCAATAGCAAAAAGGCAAAAACTTGATTATCAATTTGAGTGAATGTTTATGATCGAAGAATCAATGAAAGTTATCAGCTTGCGAAAACCCAAGTAGCAAATTAGGCGTTAATTATCCAACAGACAAACAAAGTTTTACGCTTGAAAGAAGCCGAATAACAAATTCTGCTGACCAAATCAGAATTAACAGCGAAAGAGAGAAACGAATTGGATCGATGAAAAAATTACCGGTTTTGACAACGGGGCAGCTCTTCTTGCATTCCTGACGACACTTCTTAGGTTTGCACCTGTCCGAGCTCACAATAGCAATACGCGTCAATCGGTCCGACATCTCCTTCACTCACTTATTCTTCCTTTTCTGATAAAAACACAAACTTTATGGAGAGCAAATCGGAAAAACAGCAACAACAGGACGATAGAGGGTCTGGTGAGATGGCTCACCCGAGAATCGAAGAGAGAGAGAGAGAGAGAGAGACGTGTGCTTGGAGCGCGCTGTGTGGATGTTAACACTTAACAGCGTAGTGCAGACGCACTCCAATCTCAGTTTAGCTGGTTTTGTTTTGTGTTAGGGTTTACCTTTTGCTCAAACTGGATCCAAGTCGGTTTTCCTTTTTGGTTCGGTTACTGTTCGTATTCTTGGATCTTTATTTTATATGGGCCGGGTCTGTTATTTTTTCGACTTTTCGTCCTTGACATGTTCATAGAAACTCACTTGCTTGGCATACAAGTTTTATTTTTATTTTTTAAATCCGAAATTTAAAGACCACCCTTATCAAATTTTCTTGAGGCCATGGCTATATTGGGAAATGTTTGGTGAGTAATAATAATTACCAGTTATGGTATAATGCCCAACCACATGAATATCTACTTGGACATGACTGAAAAAAGTTGCAATTATAGCTAATCAGAACTAAGAAGGGCGACATATTAACATATTCATAACTTTATTTTAATTTTTGTAAAAAACATATTAAGATAAAACCTTGTCATTTTTACATACTTGAGTCATTGATGGTTTTCTTATTGCTTAAAGAACAGACTTTTGTAGCTGTGGTTCACACAAAAGAAAAGGCCAAATAGTAGGAGACGATGAGACCATTTAGAATATGAAACAAGTCAACAACAGACAAAATATACAGGAAGCTCATTTCTGCTATGTACAAACAGGCTTTGTTTTCTACATACATAATCAGCTGCCATGAGAAAGGATCCCACAATTTATATCTCAACCAGGAACCCCCATGAATATTCTAACAAAATTTCAACCGATCAAGGGTCTAACAGGATCATGCGAGCTAAGTCGATGACTTGCAATTGCTAACTTCATCAAACTTCAGCATGGGAAACATTACAAATACTCAATCAGGAGAGCTTAAGTCAAAGCCAACCTGGGCATTCGAATGAAATCCCAATATATATCATCAATCTAACATAATTATGACAACAAGAAAGAGTAACAAGAAACATAATTTACGATGCCTACCACTAATTAATTCATCCATACAAACCATTAAATTAAACATTTCAAAAGGGAATTGTGGAATTGTGAGAATCTGTCGCCTATTCTAAACATGCCGAGTAGATACATCCACCTTGACAAAGACTCAGGTTTAGATGCCCGGCTTAATTTTACATCCATCACCTCAAAAGAACAAGGTTTGGATCAGCAAAACCTCAAAGCAGCTTCTAGCTCCTTCTCGTCTTCACAATCATATCCCAATTGATAGGCTCTTGCTGCAAAAGATACATAACAAGTCAGATGAATATTGATACAATTAATATGAATATAAAAACACTAAGATTCTATTAAAATAGTATATATTCCACTACCAAATCGGCCAGAACCCATGAATGGCTCTGCTTCATCTGTCGCGCCACCTTGTTCCTAAACAGAGAAAAGTGAATTAGAACAAATGGAAGGAGAAAAATCCATCACTAATTCTACCTGCATAACTAGGAAAGAGACGAAAGAAATAAAAAACTTTATGCACTCTAGTTTCCAAATTTCCTTTACACTAGCGTCTTTTAACTCATGTTTTGTTCATTGGAAATCATCATAGACATCATAGATCATATGGTTCTGCTGTGGACCACCAAAATCCAAAAGTAGATAGTATTTGAAATAAATATAAACAGGACATTATCAATCTAAGATGAAGGAAACTTCTACTCACAGGATCTTGTTCCGTTTCAACCGGTGACAGCAACATATCAAAACAATGTCCAGAAATTTTACAAACCAGAAGCTCATTTGTGGGATCCATCTCAACCTCTCTACATGCATCGTCACAAACTGACAGCAAAGAGAAGAGATAAAATCAATTCATTACATTCTCCACCGAATCACGTGTAAGCATCAGCATGGAAGAACCTAAAATAGTTGCCACAAATACAAAGAGTGTCCTACCATGTACATATCCAGTCTTCTCACAAACAAATACATTTCCAATATGGTGGTAAGAGCACCTTTCTCCAGAACAAGCATGGTCAGTGACCATCTTATCAGTCAGGCCCCTACTGCTTTTCCACATCAACACTTGATCACCGACAGTCTTGTCAAGAATTATTCGGTCATCCTTCACCTTTGCATCACAGAAAAAAACAAACCAAAAGAAAAGATATGGTTAACAGAATGTCTGTTCCTAAAGACACAGCTTCCTTCTTTTTCCCACTTTCAAAGAAAGCAATAAAAAAAAATGTAATCCAATATGCATGGTCTAAACAAACCTAAGCTGAAAAGATTCTTAATAAAAGGATTCTGATACTAAACATCAACAACATCAAAGGGCCTTATAAAAGGGATAGAAAAGTATCAAAGGCTTGTACACTAACACCTAAAACGGTCATACATTTGAGTGCATCATAAAAATTGAAAGAAATGAATGAAAGGCATAAGACATATGGACCACTGATGACATTAGTTATCAGCAGTCAACACTATTTAACATGATATGGTTAAGAAATGGAAAAAGAATAATCATTACTCAAAAACTAATCCACAATGCTTACACTCAACATATATCACCAGTACAATGTAAACAAGAAAAGTGCAAGCAACAATATTCCAAGTTACCTGTGAAGGAAGGGGTGCTTGGCTTCTCTTTGCTGCTTGCATTTGGATATAGTACTCTTTAAACTCAGTTGCGCAATTTCTAACAAGTTCGACCATGTCTTCCTCGTCCCGCTGCAAATTTAAACAAGTATCACTTAAGGACTACTCTCTAAACTAGCCTAAACAATTGTAATATCACATGAAGCAATAGAAATAATGTAGAAATAATGTAGACCAGCCTAGAATATCTGAAAATAATACTGTATGTCTGTATGTTCTAATTCCAAAACATTCATAATCATATAAAAACATGATTAACATTTGAAGCCTAAATTCAGGAGTGGTTGTATCAAGGGCTTAGAATATAATAACTGATGATATAACATAAAAGATACCTGAATATAAAGCTTTTTCCAAGCACAAACACGCAAATTTTTGGTAGGGGGCAGGAGACCCCATCGCATACAGTACCTACCCAAACCAAAACAAACAAATTTAACAGAGCATAATCAAATCTTCACATACAAGTCCAAAATGAACATATTCTTTAACTGCTGTAGATAGGGATGCATACGTATGCACGATATGACCGAAACTAAACCATTTGAGAGAAATGCAATATCTTTTATTTTACCCAACAGACAGTTTTTATAACTTAAAACATATGTATATGTAAAAATCGAATTCAGTCAATCGAGAGCCATCAAAAATGGAGAGACTCACAGGCGACGCCACAAGGACTCATCACAAGCAGCGGAATTCAAGAATCTACAAACTAGCGAACACGATACAAGATCCTGTCATAATTCAACAATATCAAAATAATAAATTAAACAAACAAACGAACAAAAATTTGAAAATCATCGAAGGTACCTCAGAAGAGAGGAATTTAAGAATGTGAGGGAACAGCTCCGGTGGAACCTTGCTGAAAATTCCAGTCTCGATTCTCCTCGGATCCGAACCCGAACCCGAACCTTCTTCTACGCGTGGCTTCTTCAATTTTGGCTCCTCTCCCTGTTAAAAAACAAATATTTTTGTTACCGTCGTAATATTTATATTCGATGTTTATGCGGTGGATGTGTGAGCAGTAGTACCTCGGCATCGGAGACTTCAGAGAGGACTTCGGATTCCAGGAACTGAGCCAAGCTCTCGTCTTCGTCGTCTGATAGCGTCATAGGTCCCAAAGATCGGACACGGCGGTGCTGGATTCGTATTAGACGGTGGCGGTTCGCCGGAATTTTAGGATTTTATTTTTAAATAAAATAAAAATATGGGGAGGAATTTTAACCGAACAATGCGTGATAATCAGAGAGCATGAGATGGATGGTCTGGATGCGTTAACAGCATATCGTGGGGCCCACTGCTTGCTTTCTTTTGCGATTCTCTAGGCCCCCAACTACATACTTCATCAACCTACTCGCGTGTCATCTGGGCCGTTGGATTGTAATCAGAAGGTTTATTTAATAGAAAAATTCAAAAAACCATCAAAAATATAAAAAAATACATAACTTTTTTTTTTTAAGAAATCACTTATGTGTCATAGCATCTTCAATGCTATTATGTATTTTTGAGTTTCTAAATAGTGTCACATTAGTATTTCTATTCAAAATGAGTTCACTTTTGAAAATTGTGTAGAGAGATGTGAATATGCATCTCTAATGCAATTATCTAAAATCAAATATGTATCTATTTTTTTGACAAATCATAATAAAACAATTATTACATTCTCTCTCCTCTTTTATTTTACAATTAAATGAGCTATGAGAGTTTCTAAAATTAGAAACCCAACTACATATTCTCTGACTTTTTTTTTGCCACGTCATCTCCATATTCAACTTAGATAATTGCATTGGAGAGAGTTTTTCTAACTTTTTGAGTATCTATCCTATGTGGCACTCCATTTTCTCTAAATGCATAATAGCATTGGAGATGCTCTTAATTATTCTATTTCTTGTAAATTTTATATTTAGAATTTTAGAGTTCATAGAGCATCTCCAATGCAAATATGCATTTTTGAGTTTCTAATTAGTGCCATATCAGCATTTCTATTCACTATGGGTCCACTTTTGAATTTTTTTTTTTAGAAATGTATATTCACATCTCCAATGCAATTATCTAAAGTCAAATATGTATGTATTTTATAACCAATCATAATAAAACAATTATTACATTATTTCTCAGAAATAGTTAGAAATCCTAGTCAGCATTTTTAGGAGAGTTTCTAGAATTAGAAACTCAACTCCATATTCTTTAACTTTTTTTTTGCTACATCATCTCCGTATTCAATTTAGATAATTGCATTGGAGAGAGTTTTTCTAACTTTTTTAGTATCTATCATATGCGGCACTTCATTTTCTCCAAATGCATAATAGCATTGGAGATGCTCTTAGTTATATGATGTGAATTATATAATTTATTGACTTGGCATAAGATCCAATAATAAGCATACAACTCATATTTCAATTTTGCATCTCAACTTTATATGTGATAAATTAAATACTGTATAGTAAATGAAATAAATCAATTTTTTTGTATATAAATGAAAAAAATGATTAATAGAAGTTTGAATATTGAACATTATTGTATACAAAAATAATTTGGTTGTTGGAATGAATTAATAATTAATTATAGGCTTTTCATAGTTTTTACTTGTAATATTGTAAATCGAAAATTGAAGGAAACACCCACAATGTTGAATATAGATCCTAAAGATGATTTCTTGCAAGATCACACTAAAAATGCAAGGGTATTTGTTTCTTGTTAATTATTCACATAAACAAATTAGCTATGCATATTTCACTCCATCCACCTTCATCACCATTATCATCTCTTTGCATCTAGTGATGGCTCTTACAGATTTATGCAGCCAATCCATAATGGTATAATACCATACAATAACACAAAATATCATATATCATCTCTAAAAGCATAATTGTGACAATTAATAGCAATGTCATAAGTTTGAAATTTATATATCCAAAGCACCACCAGGATGTTTACCAGAAAAACATTTCCCATGGCTAAATCTAAGATTACTATGGACCCAGGATCCAGATAATCACACAAATCTTTGAAATGATGATCAAGCAGCTTTGACAAAATGTTGGGACAGCAATCTGGCAATCTCTGTGAATCCAACCGTGTCTTTTTCACCAAAGATAGTCTTCAACTTATCATCACAGCGTATCTCCTTCTTATTTTGAGGATTCTACAAAAGCACCATAGCAAAGCCTAATTAAGGACAATCATACATAAACATAATTAACAAATAATGCAAAATAGTGTTGTGGTAATTGATTGAAAATAATGAGAATAGTAGCACTAGCATGATGATTGATTTCGAACCTGGAGGCTGTTGTGTTTGATGTATTCCCAGACTAGCTTGACAGCGTCGGTGCGAGAGGCTTCATTTGATCCCAGAAACTTGGCCAGTTGTGGAGACACAGGCACCACTTTCATGATCCCATTGTTCCTCACGCCACCTGACTCTGTCTTCGCTGCCGCCATCAACGCCTTGCATCCCCCAAACAACCTGTTGTACGCTCCTGCCATCTCTTCACTCTCTTTCTTTGATTTCAAACCTAAAAACCTAGAAATAACCGAGACACAACCAACTTAGGGTTTATAATGGGCCTCCCTCCTATTTGGACTCACCTACTCAACAGACCCAATACGTGCTCAACAAGTTTTTTTTTTTTTTTTTTTTTTTTTTTAGGTTGGGTCCACGTTTTGTGAAGATAATTTACTATTTAAATTTCAAAACCATTTATATTTAACCTTTTAACATATTCCATTTATTAGTTACATTACTGATTTAAAACAAAGTGTCAAGAGCACTAGGTTAATTTGATAGTACAGTATTAAGTTCATTTCATATTAAACTTTGATTCACATACACAAACCGTGAAGTTACACTTGCTCCTCTCTCCAAAATGCTATTACATTCAACTAGTACAGAAACACATTGAGTTAATTCCACAATTAATCAATTTTAACAAACAAAGACACCTCTAATTCATCTTTCTGCCTTATTAAACCATGCACCGAGTCAATATTCAATAATGACCTACTAGTTCAAACAAAAATGCCCAACAAAACACATAATCCACTTTTATAGCAAGTTTACAATACAGCAGCATTTAGTAGCAACAAGTGGGTTCAAGCCAACAATCAGCCAGATTTGCCAGATTTGCCAGATTTTACAAACTGTCCAGACAGCAATTTCGCAATCTCCGGAATTCCAACTTTGTCTTTCCCGGCCAATATAGATTTCAGCTTCTCCTCACCAAGAAAATCCTTCTTCATACCAGGGTTCTGCAATAAATCATAGAAATGTCATACCGCTCGAGAATTTCCATATATCAAACGCATACAAAGCAGGCAATAGGATTAGTTGTGAAACAATAAAAAAAATTTATAGGCATTTGGGTCCCCTCACAATTGGTGATCACATCAAAGTGAAACACCATCGAGTCAACATAACACTAGTTATGTACAAAGTGTAGTAGTGGTCGCTAATGAATTGCCAAAAAAACAAAGGGTCGGGACTTTCTACAAAAACCTCTCTTCAGCAATTTTCATGATTACGGTCATATCTCTACACTAATTTATATGTATAAACACAATGTAATCCCAGTATATAGAACCAATATTCTGGGAAGAACACCAACTGTGATGGTTGCTAGATATCATTTCACGGTGTTACAACATGATGACTAAACACTTAATATACAAGCACAATGCAAGCTCAAGACTTAAGTTATAGATCAAAATAACCTAAGGTAGCAAACTAAATGCAACTTATACATGTTTAATGCATAAAAGGGGATATATAATAACTCGCAATCTCCAATGGCAGCAATATATATATATATATATAGGATATAATAACTCGCAATCTCCAATGGCAGCAATATATATATATATATATATATATATAAACCTATCAAGTCATAAATAAAGACTACGATTTCACTATATATATATATATATATATATATATATATATACACATCCACATTGTAACAAACAAAATATGATTTGTTGTATCATCAAGGTACTTGAATTGGTCTATTCTAGTATTACAAATACCATAACATAAACAGAAACGAAAAAAAAAAATGTATTGGAAACATTTTCTGTGAGGACAACCATCAAACACTTGCAAGCGGGACGCATAATCGACCAATACGATTACGATAGTTGAATTGGACAAAAGGGTTGGTAAATCTAACATTAACGAGTCAATTAAACAGATGAATTGAAAAGAAAGACCTGGCGATTGTTGAGTTTGATGAACTTGGAGATCAATTTGGAAGTCTCGGAACGAGCTGAGACGGGGATGTTGAGGAATTTGCCCAACTCGGAAGAAGCGGAAGGCATCACATCTTTGACTTTGGCCTTGGCCTTGGCATTGCTTTTCGATGAAGCGGCGGCGAATCTCGGGTTTCCGCCCTTCACGGCGGACATCACTGCTTTGCCTCCTCCCCTTGCAGCCATCCTCCTATCTCTTTTACTTGACCGTCTCTTTCCAAACCAAAACTTACGTGTGTGTGTGTGTGTGTTTTTGTTAAGTACACTACACTTAAAAAAAAACAAAACCGTAATAGGTACTGTACTTGAAAAAAAAAATTAATTTCAATACCGATAATTGATATATAACTAAATTTTATTTGGCATGGATAATTGATATAAAGACAATGTTTGTAATGTATTCTATTTGGTTTCTATCAAAGAACTTACATGGAGAGATATTTAAAGATAGATTATATTTACATTCATACGATTTTTGTTTAAGTTATATATTCCTTCACAAATAGATAGAACAACTTAATTGAACCAAAATATTTTCAATAAAATGAGCATACCACATCTTCAACAGTTCAACACAATGCATTCTATATTTCTATCATTAAAAACTTGTTACATATAAATTTATTTTAAAAAAATCTTTTTAATTATTATGATTGATAATCTTTATAAAAAAAAAATACATAAATCACAACTTTCTCCAACAGTTTTAGTTTTCTTTGATCCGGTGGTTAAGCTCACAACACAGGATAAAAGTAATAAACCTACATGCTTGAAAATACAAAGATTAAAGAGAGCAAAAGACTGAATACTCTTATATATGACTTACATAATAAATCTGATTTTCATATCAACCCTAACTCAACTAATAGACAGAGATCCAAAAATTTTTAGAATACAACATTAAGCATCGATACAAGGCCTTTCATGGCATTGATGTTATGCATCTTTGAGAAAAACTAGATGATAGTCACATTGGCTTCTTCCTCTTGATGATGTTATGCATCTTTGAGACAAACTAGATGATAGTCACATTGGCTTCTTCCTCTTGATGCTTGTTACAATAACAAGATAACTATAATCTCAATTCTCCTCATGCAGAATCTCACCAAATGATGGTAAATATTAGTGATGTCGATGTCTACTTCTTTCATGTCCATTAGAGTCATACCGTGAATAGGAGGAATACTTGCTTCTGCTCTTTTCACTTCTATGATGTTTATCAGAGTCATCTGCGGATGTATTAGAGTGCTTTTGCCTGCTCTTGTCACTTCTGCGATGCCTATCAGCATCAGAATCTTCAGATGAATAACATCGCCTGTTTCTTTTCCTTTCACTTGTATGATGCCTGTCAACCTCCTCTTCAGACGAAAAAGAATGCTTGTTTCTTTTCTTTTCACTTGCATGATGCCTGTCAACCTCATCTTTGAATGAAAAAGAATGCTTTTGCCTGCTCTTCTTACTTCTATGATGTCTATCAGTGTCCAAATCTTCAGATGTATAAGAACGCTTGTATCTGCTTTCTTTGCTTCTATAACGCTCATCAGACTCATCTTCAGATGATGAAGAAACCTTCTGCCTGCTCCTCCTACTTCTATGATGCCTATCGGACTCAAAATCTTCAGATGAATAAGAGCGCTTGTGTCTGTTTTTTCTCTTATCCCGTTCTGAATCGTCAGATGAACTTGGTATGGAATGACTTCGCTTCTTCTTCTTATGTTTCTTCTCCTTCTTTGACCTCTTATTTCCATCATCAGAAGGTGCAGATGACATATCTTCATCAGAAACTCTCAATTCTTTACTACCAGGTGATGAATACCTCTTGTGCTTACTTTTCTTTTTAGACTTCTTTTTAGGTTTGCTTGAGAAGTTGGCCAACAATTCAGGGACAGGGACATTGTCTCCGCCGAGGAACCCTAAAATTTGGCAGGGAATGGGACATAACATGATGTCATTCACTACGATGCGATTAAAAAAGTAAAGTTAAAATTTCTACAGTAGAAAAAGCATTTACCTCCATACTCATCAAATATGTCTTCAGCGACTATTTGTTGATTGGGATCATCAGGTTTAAACCCTCCACGGGGAGGACTAAAATTTCCTGGTTGTCGCTTCAGCTCCCACTTGAGTGGCTGAACGGAGGCAGATAACAAACAGAAGACGTGATTATAATGAGACAGTAGGTATGTGTTGCAAAATAGGTAATATGAACCTGTTTTTGCATTACAGATGTTAAATGCCATCAACAAGCAGCCAGTGCTCCCTCTTTTCAAAATGAGGCAAGCCAAATGCTCGATATAAAGGGAGATGGTATATAATATTAGACTATTAGTGTTGAACACAAGAACCAAATAAAGTCTAAGCTAAGTAACAACATCAATATCTTATTGTAATTATCTAACTAGAGTAGTCATTTCTAGATTGATTCACGGTCTCTCCACTTCATGCACCGAGAAAAAATATTTGAGATTTCAATATTGTCTTTATAAGTTTGTTATTTGACATACATACAATTTTCTTGCCACTAAAGAACCTATTTCAGGATAGTTTTTCATCCATTTTTTTTTCTTTCATTTTTTCAAAGGTTCAACCTGCGCCTCAAGGCCTATTTCAAGCCTTGCAAGGCAGTCATAACACTTGGCATGACACATGAATAAGATAGAAACCAAGCACAATTTTGATGTCGAGGTTAAGCTATATCAACCTTACCCTGATACCAAGAGAGCCTGAGAGCCAAAAGAGAAAAAATACTAACCTCACTAGGATCTACGTGAGCCAAGATTGCAGTCAAGGGATCATCTCTTTTCAGCCGACTCTCTTCATTAGGCATTATAACATCCTTCAATGGACATTCACGATCACCACTTTGGTGCCCAAAATTTCCGCATCTTAAACATTTGACATTGCGCAGTTCAACACCAAATGGTTTTGCCCTTGCAGGAGCACCTGTCTCCAGTCTGATCAACACGTAAAGCAGGTGCAACCGATCATTTCAGTACCACATCACTAACATAAACCACATAAATTAGTTCATATAACTCAATAAATTCGACAGCCACAACTTTAATATTTGAACTCTTGGATGAAAGAATCTAGTACGTTTAGCATGTATCCAAATCATACAAATTGGCTTATGATTTTTCCATTTATGTTTTTGGATTTTGATTTGTCAGGAAGAACCTTCATCATGTGCATCCAAATCATACAAATTACAAAAAAAATTCAGGCGTATAACTAAATAGATTGCTATATAGTTATAAATATACAGTTCCATCTAGACAGTATTTAACCATACCGTGGAGCATTTTTAAGGATTTCAAATTGTTCTTCAGTGGGTAAAGCACGACCAAAAACATCTTTTGGCCTCGGTTTCTTCTTCTCTTCACCGGAAGGATCCATTGCAGACATAGGTTCTATTTCCCTGGCAGATAAACACAGCACAACCGTTCAACATCACTTTGACAACAAAAAGACTGTAAAGACAACACCACAACTAAACAATTTATCAGTAAAACAAAACATTACATGGTTCCATCTCCCTCTCTCCTCCTCTCATCTTCGAGATCTGCGGCCTTAGCACTCTCAGCATTGTAACCAGGTGGACGAATATACATAAAGCTAACAGCTTGCATCGTCTCCATCTAAACATTGTATAACAACAAAATGGATTCAATTCGTATATGAGAAACAAAAAAAAAAAAAAAAACCAGTCAAATGTAGTTAGTAACCTTGTCTTTATCTTTCTTGGAGATGAGAGACGGTTTGTCGAAAAAACTCCTGCTCTTGAGCATACTAAAATTGAAACACAAAAACAAAAGACAAAACAATCAAATAAACTTGATAGATTGAAAAAGAATGAATTTGAATGCGAATAGTTTGAATTTACTTCGCGGGCAACTTCTTCCGAGCGGTTTTGACGCTGAGAGTGGATTTGTTCAGCGATCCACTTGCGGCGCTGATTAGGGTAAGAGAGGGGATGCCATGGCTTCTGGTTGAGATAAGAATGGCTCCACGCAGTTCCTGATTTTGTCTTGTAATCGACTTCGCTGGAAGATCCTGTTATTTTCTTCAATTTTTCGTTGCTCAATCCACCTTCTTCTCCCTCCATTCCTCTGCTTGTGAAATGTGACTTGTGATTTTCTTACCAACAATTTTTAATTAGTCTATGTGATCATTGATAAATAAATGAAAAAAAAATACAAGTCTACAAGGCTCCACTTGATATATTTTCTGTTGGGCCAAATGAGTCCACGACCCGGCCCATGTACCATGTCTCAGCCCATTCATGGTTGTATGAAGAGAGACAGGCCCACTCAGATCAAGGAACGACGAAATCCATTTATTTGTTGTTCTGGGCCTCAAGTATGTAAATGAGGCCCAATACTGTTTGTATTCAATCTCGGCCATTAAAAGTGCTCTAATCTAATTGTTTAAGAATTTGTAAAAGAAATTAAGGACGTTGATCGCTTGAATAAAACATACAATTTTATTATTATAATATTGTATTAATTAAATTATAATCTGAAGCATAAATATCTGGCCAAACTCTTGATGATTTTGAGATAGTGTAGTCTACCTCACCTTCCATGGATCAGCCTTGTCAATTTATCATGGTTTGATCAGTCCAGTTGACCAGTTACATTTGATCAAACCACCAACCTTGAATTTGTCAAGTTGGGCTTGCATATATCCATCCATTTTGATATTCAAATAAATCATGTGATGAGTGATGACAACTTCCACTATAACATAACAGAGGGACATAAGGGTATGATCAGTAGTAGGACTCATTAACTAATTAATTTCTTAAACCATAATTAGAATAATAATAATAAATAAAGAGTAATGTGAAAGTGTGATTGTGTAATGTGTAGGCATGTAGTACGATACTATTTATTAATGCCCCAGAATGTGTGATGAGAATGACCTGACCTATACCAATGAATGCCCACCAAGTTCCACAGAAACAGCAAATTGAAGAGTGATGATAGTTTCTATTATAAGGCATTATCTCTATCTCTATATCTCATTATCTCCTTGTATGAAAATGACATTCAGTTCCCACCCACCTTTGTTTTTTTTTTACTAAGTCCATCCATACATCTCAATCTACTAATATATATCTTCTTCCTTTGCATGATTCTCTTATATGTATATATATTTTTCTTAAATCTCAAGTAAAGTTAAAAGAATCATTGATCACATCATGCATGTACTATTTAAGAGTCCAACCACAATGCAAACTTTAAATCTTAATTAATCTTCTTATCAAAATGAGCCTGAGTGGTGGTAGCTAGCTAGTCGATATACGAGGGTCTAGGGACACAATTAATCACTAGTAGGAGTAGAAATCTATAATTTATTTTTGTGCATATCTAGACGACGTACCAAACTAATTATCCAGATTACGAGACTGAATAAAAAACGTCTAGGCAGTCCGCACTTGATGAGTTTTGGAGGCTCGGTGAGGATTGATGATGATATGAGAAATGGAGAAGATCATTTGGAGTTGTTTTATATGTAAATATTGGTGAATGGTGAGTGCTCATGGTATGCTTACGTGAGAATGAGAAATGATCAAGAGAGGGAGAGGAAGAGGGGGAGGTGGTAATGCGCGTGCTTTAATATAAATAAGAAAAAGCAAGATTTTCAAGCCACACAATCATTAATTCAATTATCATAACATTTCTTCCACTTACAACAAACAACAAACCTAAGAGCAGCACTGCATCATTTCATCAATATTATATAAACCATTATATGCATAATATAATGCTTCATCTTTTTGCCTTTTACACTCACAGTCACACATCCATCCATATTTTTTATACAATTTCTTTTCTACTAGAGTAGTCATCATTTCAACAATAATAACGACCAATATATGCCAACTTGGTTCATTGTTTCACCCATTGAAATAAATATAACAAAAAAAAAACTAAGGGTAGTCCTCGCTAGCTATATATGATCAATATTTCACGTTAAATTACATAGCTTTAACGTTAAGTTTAATGAGTACCACGTTTGATTTTAAGTGTTATATCATAAGTTTGTAACGTTTGTACTATTAGGTATCGGTTTTCTAACGAAGTCATAGGGAAACCTAATAAATAAATATAGAAAATAATGATGTAGATAGGTAGGTAGTTGATGATGATGAAGATGAAGTGGGGGTGGTGAGAATGAAAAGGAAAAACACAAAACAAGAGGCACACACAACACACGCGTGGATATATGTGGGTTCTGCTGTCTGATTTACAAAATCTGAAAAAATAACACAAGTCACTGTTTGTAATGCTTACATGTCATTCTCTCTCTCTCTCTATATATCTCTTTCGTCCACTCAAATAGATGAAATATGCTCTCTTGCAGTGACAATTGGTATTGGCTTGGTATCTATCACATGGCTGTGCCTGTGTGCAATGTGTATCACACTAATCCAAAAGCAGATCGATCAATCACTGACTCTCAGTCATGACATTATATTCACCACACACATTGTCCACCAGAACAGAACCCAGAAGCTACTATGTCCACCAGACCCCACTCCTACTCACCTCTCTTTTTCCAGGAAAATATTTAACATGGGTATCATTACCAATCACTTTTTGCAGATCTCTCTTCACTCTTCACCCCTTTTTTTTATCACTCTTTAATCTTTATCATGTGACCATCTTTTATCTTCTTTCTCTGTCCCATGCTTTTTCATGTTTCACAATTTCTGATACTTCTATAATTTTCATACATCAATCCTTCTCACAAGTTTCAAACTCCATATACATGTACTTTATCTGAATACAAATCCAGGTCACGAATCAGTTCTCTGGGTCGTGGAGCAAGTTGTCCAAATCTCAAAAGTTATGCAAGTTGCGGCAAATCCTGTCGTTTATTAGATAGTTTAATAATAAATAGTATGTCACTCACACATATACCATAAGATTATGTGGTCGAATCGTGTTGAACTTTCCCAAATCCCAAAATACATCATTTTAGTGACTTTTCGTTTTTATATCTATGTCGATCTAGATACTTTATGGGCATGCAACTTACATAAGCATTACAAATATTATCTCTCTAATTATAAGAATTAACAAGTTTAGTTCCATGTCTTATCATGAATATTTAATAAACATTTCTGATTAGCTTTTATTTTGTGAGATAATAATTAATTGATGAATTAATGTAGTTGAATGGAAGATAATGTAAATAATGAGAGTTAATTAGTAGGGAAAATTGAGTTGGTCAGTCAGAAAGTGGAGTTCCACCATTAAACAACATGCATCACCATCATCTTCAATTCATCATCATCATCACAGATTTTAGGCCCCCACGCGTGGCTCACCTGCAGCACTCATCTATTCTAGACCAATCAAAACATCCCATATTGAGATACAAAAACTACACAAAATATTAAACATTTTGAAACTCTCATTTTTGGTATACAAATTACTGCTTCACTAAAATAAGACAACTTCTAGAGCAAAGCAAGTTTAGGGCTTGATTGACATGTCTTTTAATTAGAAGCCGAGTTTTAGTGTTTTACTTTTTGAGGTTTGTTTGGTATGACTTTTAGAAACTTAGAAGCCGGTTTTTGATTTTTGACAGCCAAACAATTTTGGATGTGATTAACATAATCTTGAAAAGAGCCTTTAGTTTTCAATGAAAGAAACTAGAATCATTATACTTCTCTTGGAATATATAGCTTCCAAGATAACAAGGACATGCACACTCAGTCAAAATTCACTTATTGAATAGTAGTTTAGACAATTTACTGATAAAATATTTTATGTTGTCTTTAATTTAACTCTTAAATTATAAAATTTTGGTTTATATTTCAGTAAAAGTGCAACTATTAGTAGAACTTTTTTATTGGGATGTCAAAATTTAATCATTGGATACATTCGATGGTAGTTTAGACTTCAGATTCAGATTTGAACAAAAAATTCAAACCTGAACACTAAAAAAAAGTCTAAAATCAAATTTGAAAGGGTCAACAAGAAATGAAGGGTTATTAAAAGTAACAATAATGAGGAAAAGTGAGGAGTGAAGAGAGTGAAAGGGAGGGCTCTAATACTAAAACCAAAATAAAAATAAATAAAAAATTGGAAATGCAATTTCCAATTGTCCCATTATCAAATATGATTGCTGAATGGCTGAATGCTGATAATAAAGTAATGAATGGAGAGAAAAATGAGTGGACTGAGGGGATGGGTCCCACCAAATGATTTGGTTGTATAAACGCAATCGATACCAACACAAAACGACGATACCAATTCCTCCCACTAGAACTGGGAGTGCGTGCCACTTGTCGACTTCCCAACTCAATTTACTTGCTCTACTAAACGACAGCCGGCGTCCCCACTTTTATTAAACGGCTCCTCATATATCGAGAAACATATATCTAGTATTTCTCGGTGTTTAGTTTCTAGGAAATAATCTATCAATAAAAAAATTATAAATATAATCTTTTTTTTAATATTTAGTTTCTTTTAAAAATAATAATTTATTGATATGAAAAATATATATAAGTTTTCTGAAATAAAGTATACAGTATAATATGTTTAAAAATCAATAAAAGTCTTTTAAATAAAAGTTAATAAAAATCTTTTACAATGAATGTCTATAAAATCTTTTGACATATAAGACTATAAATGTTTATAAAAGTTTTTTATAATTCTTTAAAATCTATAAAAGTTCATAAAAAAAATCTATTAAAGTCGTCAACTTAAAAATGGTTTTAAAAATCTTTTGAAATCCTAATTGAATACCCTTAAGATTCTTGATATCTTTTTAATGGTTCTACAATCATCACAAGATATTTTTCATGAAACCCGGATCCATATTGTCCTACTGTTAGAAGCAAATCGGCAATTTTCCACAAAAAACATTTGATAACTAAACTTTAGAAAGCATAATAATGGGTTCTTTTTTTCTCTTTTTTTCTTTTTTGATAGTGAGATTAACTGAACTTCATAATATCATTAACTATAATCACCTTCACTAATTAAAAGTTGCACTTAGTATATTATTAGACTGCTACATCTAAAAGAGAAAGGGATAGGTGATAGGGTCATGATCAGATTGCATCCTTACAAGTGTTAAGTGTATGTCCTTCTCATGATATCCGCTAAGTCCACTACGATGAACCTATATAGCTACTTGCAGAGCTAAGAACAGTCAACATGGCATGACTCATGAGGGTGCATATATCTGTATCTGTATCTCTATTTGATCACAGTATTGATAATGTTAACAACAATTACCACGTTTCGCTATCTAGAGGCATGGGAAGAAAATTTGTTGTGGATTTGGTCATCATATCTTTGTTAGCAGTAAAATTAAAAAAGCATTGGTCTTTTGATGTGAAATGAAGATATTCGATCTACCGACATTTCCACATTAATGCTTCTTATCTCCTATAAACATGAAGCGCCACCTGTTAGTTATCTATTAGGGTAAGGATACCCTAAAACAAATGAGAGAATAATCCTGCAAATAGCTAGGTGTAGATAAAAAGTTATGAAATAGTAAAGAATTTGAAGGAATATGTGATAAAAAGCAAAGGGGAGTGGCAGAGGAAAAACGGGGTGATGAATTGTATATAATATATAAGGCAAGTTGGGGAGCAGAAAGG
Organism: Dipteronia sinensis; assembly: GCA_033220585.1. NCBI lineage: Eukaryota > Viridiplantae > Streptophyta > Magnoliopsida > Sapindales > Sapindaceae > Dipteronia > Dipteronia sinensis. The sequence continues at coordinate 77,297,984 of CM065637.1, read as the reverse complement.
GGTGCTCTCTCTCAAAAATCAAAATGATGCGCACCCAGCAATGTCATTCTGTGCATAAAAAAAAAGAAAAAAAGGTAAGGCTGGCTCCACCCATAACACTCATATCTCAGTGCTCTGCAGAAATAAATATATTTAATGGACAGGAATTGGAATCCCAGTTTGATGAGAGTTCTTGCCTTTAATCATTTCTCTCTCTTATTCAGGTTATAATATAATATAAAATAAAATAAAATAAAAGAGAATATCAAGCGAAGACTTTGCACAGCATCTAATTAAGTTACCTTTTAAATGAAAAAAATTAAGATTTTAAGAGATATAAATATAACAAGCAATGATAGAATGGTCATATCAAATTTCGGTTGATACGAATGTTGAAAACAACAGTGAAAAATCAATAGCAGTTGAAAAGAGAATAAAAGAATCAGAGTTTGCTTTACGAGGAAAAGCACCATTACTTGCACTTTTATTTCTCTAACTCTTTAGACAATTCATATCATCTTTTTCTTTAGTAAACTCTCATCATAACTTTAATTTTCTACGGACCGACTCTCCACCTTCCCATCTCTTTTCAGATTAATATTCTCAGCTGTAGAGCTCTATGAATATACCCAACTCTCGTAAATCTAACGCAATTACGTCTTTCAAGTTTCAACAATGCAAGGAATACAGATAGGTCACACCCTGTCGCCTTGTCCTTGTCCTTGTCCTAAGAAAATACTCAAAAGTTTGTGAAAATAACCAAACTTCGATATCGTCCTTTAAACAATCAATCAGCTGCTCGCTTTGATTAATTTCTAATAAAATGAGGTCAAACAATGAGTAGATGAAGAGATGCGCCATGCATTAAAATATTTTTTTATATATATATATTTATTATATGTGTGTGCAGTGTGTGTTAGAGGCTTAGAGCTCTAATGAGTAATGAAGAGAGATGTACGTTCTCACTTTGAATATATTTTAGCTTTTATAGAGGAAAGTAAAAGGAAGAATAAAAAGAACAAAACAAAAACTAACATTAAGCACAAACATGAAAAGAAATGAAGAATTATATATATATATATATATATATATATATATATTATACTATTTCTGAAAAGCCTTTATTATATTTCAGTAAATCAAATGACCCCACAATATTGGTGTTTTGACTGTTTTCCATGTTTCATTTACTGTACCTTATAATGAAATTTGATTCTGTCATTTGCCAAACAAGGTTCTGGCATAAAATTCACAAGATTGAAACCTCTTAAAAACATTTTAAAAATTCCCTACCTTATTGAGGATCTTTAGTAGTCAAGGTCAAGCACATGTTACCAATGTTTAATATATATATAACCAGATTTTGAGTAGACAGGAAATATCAAAGTTACCAAATTAAAATAAAAGGGGCATGCGTACAAGTACAACAGAATTGAAATAGTTTACATGCCTGAATGAAAATGAAATGGTGGGAAACACCATCATTGTCTTCTGAGAAACCCATTTTTCACATGCACACACAGCATATATATTATGTATTACAAGTATTTTATAATTAATTATACAACTAAAATCAAAAACCAACAAAAAATGGGTAACCTTAAAATATTTCTACATTTAGGTCTTTAGATCTCCCACTCCTTTCATGATTTAGGTACCTTGTGTGAAACGTGTTGGAAGCACTATTACTTGTCTACTAGGCAACAATCAACAACTTGCTTCTCTGTTTTTGTTTTTGTTTTCCCTCACTATATATATACTACTTGCACATAATTGATTATATAGTATACACAACAAAGTAAAAAGAAAAAAGAAAAAAAGAAACAACAACATTTGCTTATGCTTTAAGGCTTTGTTTGGTAAGAGGGAGAGATGGAGGGAGGGAGAGGGTTGGAGAGAGAGCTCCAATCCCTCGTTTGGTTGGAGGGATAAGAGAGAGGAGAGGAAAAGAGGAGGGAGAGATGATCCTTCCAGGCCCCACCAAAAGGAATCCGTCTATCATGGGGGGGGGGGGGGGGATGAGAAATGAGGGAGAGATGATTGAGGGGAATGACTATAATGGGGGGATGAGAAATGAGGGAGAGATGATTGAGGGGAATGACTATAATGCCCTCAAATTTTTTATTACCCTCAAATTTATTAAATGATAATATAGTAATTTTATAAATTATATACCAATCTATCAATTCAACTCTCTTTTCAATACCAAACAACATGAAGAATATATATTATCCTCCCCATCCCTCCTACTCTCTCTCCCTTCTACCAAACATAGTCTAAGAGTTACCATGTTTAGTATTCGGCTACTTCTTCAATGTGCTATCCATTTCCCTTAATCAAGTTACAGTGCTTTGAGGGCAATAACATGAATGACCAAAATAAATTATCCTTATATACAGGACGAAGCCATGATTATATTCTAGAGGGGGCGACGTGAAAAAAAAAATTATTATTAGAAATATTGTTTATATTTTAAAACATTATTATTTTTCATTAATTATTTAAAATGAACAAATTTTTTTATTGAGATAAATTATCTTAATTTGTGTATTTATGAAAAACATTTAAAATGATCCTTGAATAGTGATGAAAACATAATAAAAATAAGAACAATACTAGATATTCCAACTCATATCTCAACTTATAATTTAGACAATTTGATCCATATAAATGCGACGAGTTAAATAAATCATGATTAATATGTATCGCGATTTGTTAATCGACACATAACTAGTTGGAATACAAGTTGAGATATAAAGTTAGCGGTATGTCTAGTATTACTCTAAAAATAATATAGACTAAAGGGTGAATTTCATTTTAGTCCCTCTAGTTTGACATAATATACAAACTGGTTCCCATGATTTCAGTATTATCTTATTTAGTCTTTCTGTTAAAAATTCCGTTGAAAAAGTGATTGCTGACTGGTACAGAGGGTCAAATGACCATGCTGCCCCTTAAAGTGGATCATATTGCTTAAATGACATTTTTACCCCCCATCTCTATTTTTTAATTAAAGAAATAATCCAAGTTAATTTTTTTTTAAATGTTTTACCCATATTTCTAGGTACCAACTTAAAAATAAATTGGAAATCAAAATCCAAACCAGAACAACAACACCAGAATCCAAACCATAATTGAAAATCAATGGAAAAGAAAACATAAATTGAAAATCAATTGAAAAAAAAAGAAACAGTTTCCCGATTTAAACCAGTAACCAACATCCTTCTCAATCACAAAACCCTAACACTCAAATATCCAACCATATTCACCAAATTCATCTTCCCAGATTCACCAAAAATTATGAAAACACAAATATTAAATATATATAACAAATATTGCATTCAATGGTGGATAAAGCAGAGTATGAAAGAAAAAGAAGAGAGATTGTAAAATTAAAATAAGTCTAAAATTCAATTCATTCAATGAATCAGAAAAAAAAACCCAATACATAATTTTCCATTTACAAACACAAAAAAACTTCAAACAAACAACATATGCAACTTTTTTTGTTATAAAAATCCTTAATTACAATAAATATCATCACTATCAGATCAACATATCTGGCAAATCCACATAAAAAAATATAAAAATATAAAATAAAACTATATAATAAACCACAAACGGAATTTTAATTAGATACCCAAGAGGCTAAACGATGCCGTTTACGGAGGTGGCCCTTGAACTCCTCTTCATCGTCTTCAGGGTCGAAGGTGGTGAGGTTGACGTAGACATGACTCCGGTTCCGATTCGGTTCGGTTCCAGTTCAGAACCGGCGGTTCCGGTTCCGGTTCCGGTTCCTCTGGTTCCGGTCCAGTTCCATCGGTTCCGGTTATTCCGGACCGGAACCGGCCCTTTTTATTTATTTATTTATTTATCATATTTCATTAAAAAATTAATCATATAAAAATGTAATTGGTAAATGTATTTTATTGTGTCACCCGTAAAATAAAATTAAATAAATAAATGACAAATTTAAAAATAAAATAAAATAAAGCAAAACCAAAAAAAAAAAAATTAAAAAGGAGGAACCGGCCGGTTCGAACCGGAACCGAACCGCCGGTTCTGGTCCTGTTCTAACCGGCCGGTTCCGCTCTAAAGCGAACCGGAACCGGAACCGGTTTTTCCGGTTCCGGTTCCAATTTTTGGACGCTGGTTCCGGTTCGGTTCTCCGGTTCGAACCGAACCGGCGTCATGTCTGGGTTGACGCACGCACATCGCTCCAGGGAGACGTAGAAGGTGAGGATGACTGTGGTGCTGACCCAGACAGCCACGTTATTCAGGCCACCTCTCCGTCTGTCAAGATTGAAGAAATCAGAGGTTTATAGAAGAAAGATTTGGGATTTAAGGTTTGATATGGAAGAGATCTATGTATTTGGATGGTGTTCCGACGGGCTAGTGTGGTGTTTAGGCGGCGGCGGTTGCGTCAGCTAGGATTAGGGTTTGGTGAGTTGTGGTGGGTTGAAGAAGATGACGAAGGAGCGAGAGAGAGGGGCTGGAGATAGATAGATAGAGAAAGAGAGAGAGAGAGAGAGAGAGAGAGAGAGAGAGAGAGAGAGAAGGGATGTAGATTAAATTAGTTAAAATTTTTAATTTTTAATTTTTTTCTGGGTTGGATTTGAGTTTTTGATGGGTTGATGGGTTGATAGGTTAATAGGTTATTTTAGAGGGTATTATTAATTTTTTAGTTATTAATTGTTTTATTTATAAATCCAATTACATAATTACCCTTTGTCAAACAGTTTCTAGAAGCTCTCCAGGTAAGTTTACAATTTTACCCTCTTAGATTGGACGGAATCGTTACAAACCCTAACGGAATTGGACGGTAGGGACCAAAATACAGATTTATGGAAACTACAGGGACATGTTAACATAATACTGAAAACTGGGGGACCAGTTTGTGTATTAGGTCAAACTAGAGAGACTAAAATGACATTAACCCTAGACTAAACTTTATGGCCATTAATTCAAGATTCAATAATATTATTTAATAGTTAGAAAAAAATTGAAATTTAAACATTACTTAAAAAAATAATAATTGAAGTTTAAACTGCACTCCTGATATTTTTCTAAAATCCAAATACTTTTTTAATTAGTAAAAATTATAATAGTTTTTTTGATACAATTTCTTAATAATTAAATATAAATATATGACTATGTTTACTTGACATGTTTTAATTATATAAATCAATACATTTTTTTAAATTGCAAAAACTAAATAAATAAATAAATAACCTATCAAAAAGTATGGCATGGTGTTACCGTATTAGAGTGATATAAGTAAGATTTAGAGAGAGAGAGAAAATATTTTAAGAATACAATAAAATTAGTTAAGAAAGAATTGAGTAAGTGTAATTAATTACAAATGACATAACAAAACATATATGTTGGGATTTGATTTATATTTGAGATATAAATAAAAAATAAAAATATATTTAGAATGAAATATATTCTCTATGTGGTTAACATAAAATTATTAATAGTGTAATTTATAAAAGAATTATAAAATCTAAATATGAAGTAAGAAACTTTAGAGACAAATATATAAAACTATAAAACTTGAGGGGATATGCAACAAGGGTGATTACATAAAACTCTAAACGGTTAGGGGAAAATGTATAAAATTGTGCAAGTTCAGGGAGGCAGTGGGCCCCTCTGGTCCTAAGGTGGCTCCGTCCCTGCGCATAATTTGATCTGGCTGCATAAAAAATGGATGCAGTCAATGTGAAAATAGGAAACAGATGATAGTGATAAGATGCCGATAAAGAAGAACTAAGGAAAAGATTAGTATAAACAATGGTTAATAGTTGGTGCTAGAATAATTTCAAGGGAATAGAAGGTGGGATACCACCATGTACACATCATGGAGGCTTGGCTCACAGGAGAAATCCTCGTCTATATATCTAGTATATATTTCTGTTTTCTCCAGTTCACTTTGGGAAGCCAAGTTAAAAGGAAGTCCTTAACTTCTCCCTTTTCTCCCAATAATCATTACCATCATTTCATTATATTATAGCCATGCCCCTTAACAACTGCGTAGCACCAAAACCAGAAAATGGCAGCACTGATCCGGTGGAAGGACTGACAGAGATGTCTGAGTCCCAGAACAAAGCTGTCCTTGCATTTCCTGTACAACCCAAATCACAACCTCTTCTCCAACTCCCTTTGTTTCCAATAACTCTCAAGGTCTCGCTCTCTTCTTTCCTTCATATTGTAGAGATATAGTAGCATCACAAGTGATGTAATCTTTCTAACATAATAAAGTAGCTTATTTCTGCATGTTACAATTTATTAGTCATATGTACTAGTACACTTTCATCATAACGATATGATCTTTCCAACATCTAATAAGGCGGCTTGTTAATTTGTGCATATAAGTTTTGTTGATTTCTTTCTTTCTGTATTTGTTTACAGTTTGAGGAGGTTGTGTTCAAAGTTAAATTGGAGCACAGAGAAACTTGGTGGGGTGGTACATGGGGATCCCGAGAAAAGACTATATTGAATGGGATAACAGGTATGGTTTGTCCAGGAGAGATATTAGCCATGCTAGGTCCATCTGGCAGTGGCAAAACCACTCTTCTTAGTGCTCTTGGAGGTCGTCTTAACGGGAAGCTGTCCGGCAAGATCACCTACAATGGCCAGCCCTTTTTCTGGCTCCATAAAACGAAGAACAGGATTTGTTGCACAGAATGACATTTTATACCCTCATCTCACTGTCCTTGAAACCCTCTTCTTCACAGCACTGCTAAGACTACCCAACAGCTTGACAAGAAATGATAAACTCCAGCATGTAGAGCAAGTTATCACTGAGCTGGGGCTGACACGGTGCCGGAATAGCATGATAGGGGGACCACTAGTGAGAGGAATATCGGGAGGGGAGAAGAAGAGGGTAAGTATAGCTCAAGAAATGCTCATCAATCCGTGCCTATTATTACTAGATGAGCCAACCTCAGGTTTGGACTCAACCACAGCTCAAAGGATTTTGACCACAATCAAACGACTTGCTACAGGAGGTCGTACCATTGTCACCACCATTCACCAGCCATCAAGTCGACTCTACCACATGTTTGATAAGGTGGTTTTGCTCTCTGAAGGCTGTCCCATCTATAATGGTCCAGCATCTACAGCCTTGGACTACTTTTCTTCCATTGGTTTCTCCACATCCATGACTGTCAATCCAGCTGATCTTTTACTTGACCTTGCCAACGGTAATTTGCAAATTCTTTACTTTTTCATTTATTTCCTTGGCAAAGATGATGAAAACTGAAAGATTTCATTGTGGTAAGGGGAAGCTTCCTTTTATTCATCATTTTCTTTTGCTTCTTTTTAACATGAGACGGAAAAAGTTGACCTACTGACTTTGGTGCTTATACCATCATAATATCATATTACATGGAATATAATGAGACCCCACCAACCTAAAAATTCCCGTGGTCATTTTGGTTTAGTTACTATGGGAATCTCTGTAGTCATCTTTATACCTCATCAGTACAATTCCTACACGTCCGCATACCACACAAACGTGTACGAGACACACATGCCGTCCATTTGCTGCATTCTTCTAATTAATCAGAACACACAAAGAATTTTTACCATTGCCATGAGACTCATGGAAAATCCAAAATTGCAGGAATAAGCCCTGATTTCAAGCACTCAACTGAGCTAGGTGAGAACATGGAAAATGAGCACAAGTCAGTGAGGGAAGCTCTTGTTTCTGCTTATGAAAAGAACATTACTACAAGATTAAAAGCTGAGCTTTACAATTCAGATGTCAATAACTACAGCTACACTAAAGATGCTTCTACGAGTAATTTTCTCTCCTCTTCTATCCCCAATCACCATAGTCCTGCTATGATACTTGCAACTAAAACAAACAAGCATTTTCCTATTAACTTCAAAAGTCTCGGTATGTTTCTTTCTGAAGTATCAACTGTGAAATGGAAACAGGAAATAACAGGAAAGCAGAGCAGTGGTGTACAAGCTGGTGGCATCAGTTCAAAGTGCTGCTGCAGAGGGGGGTCAGAGAGAGGAGGTTTGAAGCTTTCAACAAGCTCAGGATTTTCCAGGTCATCAGTGTTGCTATACTCGGTGGACTCCTATGGTGGCACACCCCAACTTCTCACATTGCAGACCGGGTAAGAATCTTTCTTGTTTGTCTCTGAGTAGATGATTTAAAAAATTAAAATGTATGCAGTACTAATGCCAAGGTCTCCAAATCCAACTGATTCTTCAAGATATCGTATCAATCTAAAATGTCAAATAATCTTTACTTTGTATTCGCAATAGGCTCTCCTTCAATTTAGTGTTATATAATCTACTGAATAATCGGGTCAAGGTATGAAATTAGAAATCTATCTCTAATGCTGTAATGCATACTAGATTGGAATTTTACTGATATTAAAACTCTGTTCCCTTGATTCCTAAACAAGGCTTTCCTTTTAAATGCAGATTGCATTGCTCTTCTTCTTCTCTGTGTTTTGGGGATTCTATCCACTCTACAATGCAGTTTTCACATTTCCCCAAGAAAGAACAATGCTAATAAAGGAACGATCATCTGGAATGTATCGCCTGTCATCCTACTTCTTAGCCAGAACAATTGGAGATCTGCCACTGGAGCTTGCACTTCCGACTGCATTTGTCATCATAATATATTGGATGAGTGGCCTTAAAGCTGATCCTGTTACTTTTATTCTATCCCTACTTATTGTTCTATACTCGGTCCTTGTCTCTCAAAGTCTTGGCTTGGCCATCGGTGCCATTCTCATGGACATAAAACAAGCCACCACTTTAGCTTCTGTTACAACTCTTGTTTTCCTCATTGCTGGAGGATACTATATTCAACAAATACCTCCCTTCATAGTCTGGCTAAAGTATTTGAGCTATAGCTACTACTGTTACAAGCTTCTACTTGGTGTCCAATACAGTGAGGATGACTACTACGAGTGCTCAAAGGGAGACTTGTGCCGTGTTGGAGATTTTCCTGCTGTTAAGTCAATGGGTCTGAACAATTTGTGGGTAGATGTGTCCATTATGGCCCTGATGTTGGTGGGTTACCGACTGATTGCATATATGGCACTGCATCGAGTCCGGTTGAGGTAAACTTAGCATAGGTTGCATCCCATTAAACATGACAGTTCGAAGAGTTTTCTCCTTCTTCAACTGAGGAATAATGTTAGGTGAAGATGGGAATCATGTGAGACTTCAATCATCTTGCCTGTGACTTGATGTACTAGCCATTTTATCATTTTATAGTTTTAGGTACTACTAACTTGAAGTTCAAATTTCAGAATAAATTTCTAGCATTCAGAAGAAAGTAAATATGCTTTATTATAGTAAGAACATAAAGAAAAATGCATCTCTCATTGCAGAAAGGATTAAAAAAAAAAAAAAAAAAATAAGACCTTGAAGCTCATTAATCTTCTGCAGAAAACTCAATTCTAGATCTGTGCAGGCCTTCTCTAATTAACAGTTGATTTAGTGTAATAGCTTCCTGTAAGTGCAACAACAAAAAAGAAAAGGAAAGAATTCATCAAAAAAATGAATATTTAGGGGAGCACTTGATGATGACAAAAATGTAGAGGATTTAATTAGCAGTGAAGAATGCAGCATTCTTTTCATTTTCATTTAACATATGATGATGAAGAGAATTAAATTCGGTTCGGATGTTGGCATCAAAAGCAAGTAAGATGACCAAAGGTATTTCCATTAAAATTGTGCCAACCAAGAGAAAATAGTTTTCCAATATCAGTGATAATAAAATAGTTTGGAAAAGAAGTTGTATCACAAATCAATCTAGAATCATCCATTCAGCTAAGTTCACAGAAATAAGGGTCAAAATGATGTAATTTATCATACAAAAAAAAGTCTTCTGCTTTTTGAGGTTTTTTTTTTCCCAACAGTTCTGATTAAAGGCTGCACAAGTACGTTAAAAATCAAAAAGACAAGAAAAATGGCTGTAGACCTGAGAAAACTTTATAACAAACACTGGATTCCTCACCATCATAGTCCGAACAGGCAAAGTTATAAACAAGAAGTCACAGGGTATCTGAATGAAAGCAAAAGCAACGACAGTAGGAGGCCAAATGTGGCGTGTACACATGAAAAAAATCACTGAAGTTGGATGGAAGCCACATGCAAACAAACAAGAAACAACAGCCAATATCCGCGTCATTTTCTACTTTGAATATAGTGCATAATCCACGCAAAAAAAAAAAAAAAAATCATCATCCTGAAATAATAGGAAAGGACAAGAAATCTGCAATCCATTCAAGTCCTTTCTTTTCTATGTGTATAGGAATTTGTGGTCTACATTTGAGCATCAAAAGTGGCAATATAAGAAGGCCATATAAAGCTGAATCACCTGATCATGTACTATGCTTAGCAATTCATATGTACCAATACATGATTTAAACAAGCCAATTTTGAGCTTGGAATAAGTTAAAGCTCAAGCAATAATAGTTTCCAACTATCAGGTTTTTTTAACAGTTCAAGTAGAAAATTGAAACTGAAATTAAATAACATGCTGTGCTAAATAAGAACCACCATGTTTTAGTTGAGAATTCTACCATAACTTGTCATGGTGGTTCAATTACTATTAACAACAAAAGTTTGTACGGCTATACTATACTGCATGAAAATTGTCTTCTTCTAGTTTACTTGAATATCTTGAATATATGTATACATACGTCTATGGATGATAATACAGTGTTGAGCAAAAAAAACTCACCTTGGCTTCTAAAGAAGGCAATGTCGTCTGCTGTTTGCCGTATAGTATCTGCCAAACAGTGTTCTTCTGTTGGTATTTAAGAAATGTAACCAAGTGCCTTCAAAATGTGAGCATTTTTGAGGCCCAACCCAAAGGTTTGTGAGGCCCAACCTAAAGTTTGTGAGGCCCAATCCAAATTTTTTATTTAAAAAAAAAATGACAGTCAAGAAGCTAAACAGAGAAACTGAGAGAGAGAGAGAGAGAGAGAGAGAGAGAGAGAGAGATCAGAGTAATGGGGACGGTGGGATTGGCGCCAGGGCTGTCGAGGAAGCTGAAGAAGGTGTTGGAATCGAGAACAGAGACTCCTGATCTGTTGGCTTCTCTCAAAACTCTTTCTACTTTCTACACTGACAACACTCCTCAGGCTCGTCGCAACCTCAGATCCACTATCGAGAAGCGCTCTCTTTCCATCAATCACGATTTTCTATACGCCTCCAACTCCGCTCAACAGGTACTCTCTCTCTCTCTCTCTCTCTCTCTCTCTCTCTCTCTCTCTCTCTCTCTTCTTTGTTTGTTTATTGATATTTGTTTCTTTGTTTTTCAGGCTTTGGATCAAGTTGAGGAGGAAGTTAATGAGCTCGCTGAATGCTGTGACAGGTTCATTTTTTTTCTTTCAAATTTATCAAATTGATTTGTTTTTGAAGGCTATGTGTTGTTTGTGCCAATATTCCATTGCGTTCTAGATCCGATCAATTGTATTATAGTAAAGGAAATGGAAACGTGTTAGGCATGAGAGATTGATCATTTATTTCGAAGTTATTAATTTTAGTTTTGAACTACTGCATTTGCATTTTAAGTTTATAAATTTGAAGTTTGTGAATTCGGAGAGGCAAATACCAAATATGGCGCCAGTTCCCTAATTAGACCACTGCTTTCATTTCATATTTGTCTGCAAACATTTGTATTTTACGTGCAGTCATTCATTCGGATTTATAATATAGCGTTTATAATTGTATTGTGTTGTGTTGCATTTGCTATTCGAATGAAGAGAAGGTTTTCTTGTGCAGAAGCAAAATGATATCTAATGGATCTTTTACCTTCACACTTCACAGGATTGAGAAGGCATTGAACAGTTGCAATGCTACCACTGGGAATATCATTGAAACCACTGAGAGACTCAAACGGGATCTTGAATTGAATACACAACGACAAGAGATTGTTTCATGCTTTCTTCGTGATTATCAGCTCTCTAACGAAGAGGTCTAAACTCGAAACCTTTAGTTTCGAATTGACACCTCATCTCCATTCTAGTGAAAGTTAAGCTCAAATTAGTTAATTTCTTATTCATTTGTCGTTTTTATCCATTTGTAGATAGAAGCACTGAGGGATGAGGAATTAAATGAAAATTTCTTTAAGGCACTATCTCATGTTCAAGAAATTCATGCCAACTGCAAAGTATTGCTGAGGACACATCATCAGGTAAAATCTCTCTCTCTCTCTCTCTCTCTCTCTCTCTCTCTCCGATGTAGAAACTTTCAAAACATTAGGATTCCGAGAAATTCTCATGCTTCAACTTTATGACTTATAGCAGTAGTTATTGAGATTCATGGTTGATGAAATGTTAGGAGTTTTTCTGCTTGTATTTGTTTTCTTTTTTTGGTTTTCTTCTTTTGATTTATCATGATGCTGTTCTTTGGTCTGTGCAGTCATCCTCCTAATTTTAGTGTCTTTATTTAGTGAACATATGATGATAATTATTATTCACTTGAGGACTCCTCTCAGCGTGCAGGTTTGGAGCTGATGGATATGATGGCTGTGTACCAAGAAGGAGCCTATGAACGCCTTTGCAGGTGAAGCTATATTTTGATGATGAGAAAAGTTTTCTATAGCAAATAAAGCTTCCACTTCTTTTTTCTTTGGTTCACAATAGTGATCTATGTTCCAATGAATCTACTGTCTTGCAACTTGTCTTACGAGCATAATTTACTCAGTCTTAAACTCTTATGTGCCTGATTCATAAAATATTCATAATTTCACAGTGTCTTTTATAGATGCTGTGGAGACTTTTACACAATGTTAGTTGTTAGAGATTTGAATAGTTGAGAGGATTCAATTCTCTTGGGTTTTATTTGTTTATTATTAAATTTTGTTTGTTGTGGATATGTGAATTGATGAATGTTTTATAAAATATTTATAATTTCACAGTGTCTTTTCTTTGTATGTTTCATTTTCTTAGATGGCAACTTTTAGTATAATTAAGATCTTAGTTTCTTAAAATTGTCCAAGTATTTTTTACTTTGGTGGTGTCAGAACTACTTAGATAATGTATGTCTTATTCCTTCTTTTAGGTGGGTTCAGGCGGAGTGTAGGAAATTGGGTGACACTGAGAATCCTGAAGTTGACGAGCTTTTGAAAACAGCAGTTCGCTGCCTCAAGGAAAGGCCTGTCCTTTTCAAGTATTGTGCAGAAGAGGTGATTCTACAGTATTATGAGCTTATTAATCAATAATGACTGTGGTGCATGCCTACCGGTTTTTCTTAGAGCTTGTCATAACTCATTAGTGACACTTAATTGTTAATACAGGTGGCAAATATGAGGCATAATGCATTGTTTAGAAGATTTATAAGTGCTCTTACACGTGGAGGTCCTGGTGGACTACCAAGACCAATAGAAGTGCATGCTCATGATCCCTTACGATACGTAGGAGACATGCTAGGGTGGTTACATCAGGTATAACATTAATACTGTTTTGGTAGGGTTTCAATTGTAGTCTTCTGATATTGCTGAGCTTTTTTTTTTAAAATGAAATTTTTTATTTTATCATATTTTAATTATATTCTGTTGCTTCCTCCTATGCAGGCTTTGGCATCTGAACGGGAGCTTGTCCTCGGGTTACTTGATCCTGATGCAGTAGTAGATACTGGAGCTACTGCCAGTCGATTCTCCAAGAGCTTGGAGAATGATTTTGTAAAGACAGACTCAGATCTGACATTTGTTCTGGATAGAATATTTGAAGGAGTTTGCAGGCCATTTAAAGTGAGAGTTGAACAAGTTTTGCAGTCACAACCTAGTCTTATAATATCATATAAACTCAGCAATACCCTGGAGTTTTACAGCTACACTGTATGTTGAGCTCTACCCCTCTTTCTGCTATTCCTAGCTGTCTTTTATGCACCCTATCCCTTATTTGTTTTTTTCCTTCTGCAGATACAAGATTTGCTTGGCAGAGATACAGCTCTGTGTAATACTCTTTGGGTGCTCAAAGATGCTGCTCAAAAAACATTTTTTGACATTCTGAAAAGTCGAGGAGAAAAGCTTTTACGATATCCTCCCCTTGTTGCTGTTGATCTTTCTCCACCCCCAGCTGTGAGGGAAGGAGTCTCCGTACTGCTTGAAATAATTGAGAACTCTGACAGCATGATGGTTTCCGCTTCAGGACAAAAACCTGTTTTTGATCCAGTGATATCTGCTCTGCTTGATCCTATTGTCCAGGTAATTTGTTTTGGTTTTTATTATTGCAGTTGTAACTGACATCATATTCAGTGGAACTACTTTCAGCTGCATGATGCTGAAAATTGATGACATGAAAGTACATTTAAATCTCAGCAAACTGCCATATTTTCTCCAGAATTTTAATGCGTAGAATTTTTTATAACTATAATGTTGTGTTGCTTTGCGTTATTTATGTTTTGGCCGAACAAACAAATGTTGCTCATAGAATTAGGGTAAAGTAATTCTCATTCTAAGCTTTTTAGGCCTAATAGGTGGCGGAGCCAATCTGTGTGATCATATTAGGCACTATAAAAACTGAAAACTGAGAGTTCTCTCTCGCTCTCTCTCTCTCTCTCTCTCTCTCTCTCTCTCTCTCTCTCTCTCTCTCTCCTTCCTTTTAGCTTTAGATAAATTTGTGTTCTAACTTGTTATGGGCTAAATAAAGTCATGTTGGCGGTTGGCCTGTAACACTTGATTCAGTTTCAGGTTTTAAATCAGGCTATGTGCACCATGGGTTGGACTGATAGTTTCTTCTTTCCTGAATTCAATAAAGAAGTTAAACTTCATTTTTATTCTCCTGCTGTTGCAGATGTGTGAACAAGCAGCAGAGGCGCACAAGTCTAAGGGAGCTGGACATTTATCAAGAAGAAGTAGTAGGATGAGTTCTGACTCTGGCCAACTTAATAAATCATCAGTTGATGCAATCTTGTCAAATAGCAGCTCCGCCTCATCTGCACAGGTTTGTACTTGCCTGGCTCCTTGTTTTTTCATATGCTCCTGCTTGTCTATCATAACATTATCTTTACTGATTTTTAGGATAATTTTAGCTTTTATACAGATGGAATTCTTGGTAGATGTGTCTACTACAAACAATTTGAGCCATTATATGTAGAAGTCTAGTTTATAATTAGTTCAATATATCTTGTACTGTGCTGGTTCAGTGGACTGCCATCTATTGCCCATTAAATGGACCATGTAATGAAAATCAATTTGGTTAATTGTAAGGAACCAAGGATTGTTGTAATTTAAATTCTGTTGACTGCTGATGAATCCCGATTTATATTTGGGGAAAACTGAAGTTACTAATTTTGTAACAAGTAGATAGGTAACAAATAGTTCCAATCGCTGGGATCCACACATGGACCCTTCTTTGCAATCTAGATGTATGAAGTTATGGAATAAAGTGTTTCTATCATTGTGTGCATAGTTTCTGCATAGTCTTGGGATCCTAATCTTCTAAATAATCTATGCAGAATACTGAGACACCCTCCAAGGTTTTCCTCATCAACTGTTTATGTGCCATCCAACAACCATTACTTGGTCATGAAGTTGCTGCTGAATATGTGAAGGACCTTGGATCAATGATTGATAATCACATGCGTGTTCTCGTGGATAAAGAAGTTGACACTATTTTAAGAAGATGTGGCCTGTCACAAAAGATGCATCACTTCCGTAATTCACTTAACAAAGAGGTCAGCAATACTGTAGCTAGTCCTCCATTGACAGAGATACAAGAGACTTCTCCAGCATCTCTTTCAGAGTGTTTAAAAGCATTCTTTGGGCTTATTTTGGGAAGTGAGGGTTCGCTGCCTGAATTTGAGCTGATGCAAGTTACGAAATTGCGATCTGAAGCTTGTCTCCAGGTGGCTAAGTCTCTGGCCGAAGCTTATGATCTTATTTACAAGGCAATTATGGCTCCTGAGAATGGATACCCAGATCCAAAGTCACTAGCCAGGCATCCTCCAGATCAGATAAGGACCATTTTAGGAATATGAAGTTATAATTTTTTTTTCTTTTAAATATCTTTTTTACTTCTTGTTGGGTTAATAGATTGATACAAAAAAGAAAAAAAAAGAAAAAAAGAAACCCAGTTAATTAGCTATTTCTTTATATGTATGAGTACAGATGCTTTGTACAAAAGATTCAAAGTCATGTTCATTTGTTTCATCTTTGGACTTTCACTGGTATTATGTTGATGGGTGGGTCTCTTTTTCAGCATTCAAAAAGGAAAAGAAATGATTCTTTTTTCTATTGTATTGAATGATTTGTCAATTTGATGTAATGCTAATACTTGAATTGTGTTCACTTTCAATCCAGATTAGATTAGTGAATTTGAAAGTTGTTTATAATGAAATGAAATCCTTTTCAGCAGTTGTGAAGGGAGGGGGGATCAGAATTGAATTCAGCTTCTGACCTCAACATGTTAGTTATCA
This sequence comes from Dipteronia sinensis, assembly GCA_033220585.1. Classification (NCBI taxonomy): domain Eukaryota; kingdom Viridiplantae; phylum Streptophyta; class Magnoliopsida; order Sapindales; family Sapindaceae; genus Dipteronia; species Dipteronia sinensis. The sequence continues at coordinate 77,281,598 of CM065637.1, read as the reverse complement.
AGTAGATGTTTTCAACTTTCAAATGTTTAAGAAAGAGAATAATTGTGAAAGTGAGTGGGCTAATTTACTTTGTAAGGCCAATCTAACACAAGAAATGAAATGGCATGTGAAGACCAAGTTTTTTTTTTAGACAACATATTTATTAATTCAGGTATTTTTTTTGAAAGCTTTCGTTATTGGTAGGATTCGAACCGCTGACCTAAGAGTCATTTACCCAAGCCACAAGCTCGTCCATCTACCATCAAGTTGATAATTGATTAACACAAAACCTTCTCCTCTTTCTGATGGGTCTCCGGTTTCCAGTTTCAAAATATTGAAATAAAATGTATATCGGCTTGTATGTTATAACTTGTAACGAACGTGTGGTATGTGCCATGTGGCTTTGGTTGGCAAGTCAGACCGGACAGCAGAGGTAGAGGAGTGAGGACCATTCACTTGGCAAATGCAAAACATAACAAAACTGTCAAAATCACTTGAAAACTCAACCGTCCAAAAAAAAAAAAAAATTCTATTTCAATCACCTTCCCATTTGTTTCCTTGTAAACCAAGCACTCACTTCCAATTCAATTCCATTCAACCATTTTCATTACACACGGTATGATCATATCTGATTTCTGACTTCACAACAACAAAAGAAAAACTACCAACCAACCAACCAACAACATAAACAGAAAAAAAAAACACTGTTGAATTGAAATCCCCTTTCACTGTTCACTGTCTCAGGAACCCAGAAGAGAGAAGCGATGGCGGCGGCGGCGGCAACAATAGGGGGAGGAGGAAGTGGGTCGTTGGATAGGGAGGCATGGAGAGCACACGGAGCCATGGCTCTGGTGCAATTGTTCAATGGAGGTTATCATGTAATTACAAAAGTAGCCCTCAATACTGGAGTCAACCAGCTCGTCTTCTGTGTTTTTCGTGATCTTATTGCTCTCTCAATTCTTGCACCCGTCGCCTATTTCCGTGAAAGGTGTCTTCAATTTTGATTTAAGCTATACAAATTGCAACTTTATTGTTCATCCTGCAGCATTTCTTGTAATTGAATGACTTTGTTTTAGTTTTTGTATTACCATGCGAGATGGGACACTTCTAGAGCTTGTTTACTGTAACATGTTCAATTCATACTTAAACCAACAATATTCTCCTTTTTATATGTTGATCCCAATTCCCACTAGTAGTAAAGTTGTCCCTTTTATACATTGATGAACTGATTGCGAGATCTGCCTTTAAATCTGTGATTTTGGTTATTTTAACGTTCTGCTAGGAACAAATTCCGATACCCACATGCTTTATATTACATACTGTATTATATACCCTTCGTTTTGTTATATTTCTTGGTCATTGGCTAAACATGTTCTCCGTGTTTTATTTCTATACACAACAGACAAATTCAGTATCTTCTAATATTCTGTGTTTCCTCTTTCCTCTTTGTAGAAGAATCCGTCTGCCTATAACTAGACGTCTCCTCTTGTCATTCTTCTTTCTTGGGTTATCTGGGTAAGTCTTGATTCTGTAAATACCCTTTCTTATTGGACTGGTGATAACTTCCTAATATCCTACTGAAAATTCTATTTTGTGTTATTGCTCTTTTTGCTGCATTTGATTAGGATATTTGGGAACCAGCTTTTGTTTCTAATTGGTCTTAGCTACACCAATCCTACCTATGCTGCCGCCATACAGCCTGCAATTCCAGTCTTCACGTTTCTTTTGGCGGTAATGATGGGGTGAGTTTGACAAATTTCTTTTCTCTAATTCATCTGATTCTGGTATTAATAATGTATCTCTGTTTGTATGGATATTATACGTAATGTTGGATATTACCTGTTCTATATCATGTATGAACTTGCTCATGCAGTACAGAAAGAGTGAATTTGCTCAGAACTGAAGGCCAGGCTAAGGTTGGAGGTACCTTCATCTGTGTTTCTGGTGCCATATTAATGGTTCTGTTCCGTGGCCCGGCTTTGCTTGGATATATCAACCAAGACTTTGTAGCTCACAGTGAAATAATAGCAAGGGGTCAACCAGAACCTGCTGGATGGTTCATCTCTAGTTTTGTGGAGCTTGGACTTGATCAGTGGCACCTTGGAGTTTTATGCTTAATAGGAAACTGTATGTGCATGGCTGCTTTTCTAGCCATTCAGGTACTGGATTCTAAAGTTAATTTTTGGATGATTATTGAACTCTTACTGTTGATGTAAAAATATACAAAATGAGATGAGAACAATTTTATGCTTGCACAAGTCTCTTTGTGCATATTTTGTTTGCCAAATATAAATAATGTCATGACGAGCTAGTTTTTTTTTTTTTTTTTTTTTTTTTTTTTTTCCCTTCAATTTTGCTATTTTGATGCATCATTAACGTTGAACTACTGCCAATCTTATATAGAAGAAGTCCTATAACTTTTCTCGATGTCTATGCTACCTTTGCAAGATGCCTTAGGAAATTAAATGGTGTTATTATAATCATTTCTATTTCTCAGACAATACTTTTAGGATTAGTGACTGGACAAGTAGATAATCATTTTGGGTTTTATTGGACACCTAGGTGAGCTGCAATCAGATTTTTATTTGACCTTTTAGGTGATTCTTAAATTATTAGGACTTGTCTAGTGGTTTCAATCTTGATATTGACCTTCTGCCTTGGGTTTCCACTGTAGTTTGAACCAAGTATTTGATAATTTTGACCAATCTAAGAACCTTTTTAAGATATTCAAAGTGGCATTCAAGGAATGGAGGTTAACTCATCAAACTATTGATCTTTCATATTATATATTTGTGGCTGCAGTTTTTGTTGTCAGAAGACTTTTAAATGCTTAACATTCTTTGTGTGCTTGGAATATGAGAAATTGGTGGAAGAAGTGAAAGCATGATCTATTTGCTCCTCTTGCTTAAATTGTACTGTAGCTATAGTAATTATATAATGAATTTTCATCTCTTTTGTTAATTTTCTTAGTGGATTTTTCATTTTTGAAAGAATAACTCTACAAGAATTGTAGAGAAACTAGTGTTGAGGTGGTATCATTTACTGGCAGTGTGACTATTATTGCCGATATGTGTTGCTTTTTAAATAATTTTCCTTTCTGAAAGTTAGAAAAAAAGACCATGAGTAGACTGATTTAAGAAATTGTTTAAGAACTCAATATGGAGTGATTGTGTAAGATGTAATGTTGTAAAGCCTGGTTCGAATAACTGTCGTTGCTAGAATTCGTGTTGTAATTATGAAACTATGACAGATGCAATTTATGAAACTATGATAGATGCAATTGCTTACTCTTGCTTCAGGAACCCCCTTGCATCCACCTTACTGATCCAAAGGTAGTCTCAAGCATGTCATAATCTATATATTAAAAAGAAAAGAAGTCATTATTTTCTTAACCTCCACCTCATGAAAATGGGATTATCATGGATATTGAAGTTATTTAAAGCTCTTTATTCTGTATTTTAGAATATTCTTATTTGGAAACGGTGGATGGATTGTTCTCTCTCTTTCTTGTGTTCTTGATGGTTTTGTGCGTCTCTTATGCTAACAAAGGCATTTAGGGGTGGCTTTTTGAATGACAAAAAGCTTTAAAACTCGGTTATATTAAATCAGTTCTCAAACATGATGCTATATGGTTTTGCCTTTTTAGTCCTTTCGTAATTTTAAGTATATGTGAGTTTTATAATTTACTTACATTTTGCAATTCTTGTCACATTTCCTGATAAATGCTACTTAAATTTTCTATTGTTTTGGAGCTATTGCATCATAATTTTACACATCTTTATCTCCTGTCATTCTTCTGACATTCAATTTATTGTCATGAAAAATATTCAGGCGCCAGTTTTAGCAAAATATCCTGCCAGCCTTTCTGTCACTGCATACTCGTACTTTTTTGGTGCTGTATTGATGGTAGTAACAGCATTCTTTACAACTAATGAGTCAACAGACTGGAGTTTGACGCAATCTGAGTTATGGGCAGTCATTTATGCAGTAAGTATCTAATTAATGTTCTATTTGTGTTGCTTCTTTAAGTTACAACTAGTCAATGTAGCTCCATTGTTCTATATCCATCGGGCTTAAAGATTGTTCTGTAGTAGCTTTTCAATCTTCTAGGCATATGCATGACATGTTAATAGTAGTACTGGGAGAAATTAAGGTGGAAGTGAGTTTACTTACTTTTTATGTTTTATTTTTTTATGGATCTGAGATGCAATTCACGGAGGATTACTGTGTAGAAGCATAATGACATCAGTGAGTAATCAAGTATTTTGGTCTCAGCATTTCTTATTTATAGATATAAAATAGAAACTTAGGTTTCTTTGACTCTATTTCTGCTAATATAATAGTGAGAATAATATCTAGGGAGTCAATTTTCTCATTTGGTGTGCAAAATTAATTTTGATCGGGTTAAAGAAATCATTGTGCACCATAAATACGTTCTATTTACCTTGTGACACACTCGCTAAAGTAGAATCATAGAAAGATAATTGCTCGATATTTTAATGGGCATCTTGTACATTAGTGATCAAAGGGAAAAGAAAAGAAGAAAGAATTAAGAAGAATGCTTCATGCTTCCTCAGGGAATAGTTGCATCTGCAATCAATTATGGACTACTGACATGGTCCAATAAGATCTTGGGGCCAGCTTTGGTGGCTCTCTACAATCCACTTCAACCAGCCGCATCTGCCTTTTTGTCAAGAATTTTCCTTGGAAGCCCTATCTATTTGGGAAGGTTCGACTCCTATTACATCCACTACTTCATTGCACTGTATTTCTGGGTTGATTTTAGATTTCATTAAATGCATTGGATCATTACAGTAGCACCAAAGGAGGTGTGAACTTACTTGGTGTTTTTCACTTGTGAAAACAGTGTTGTAGGGGGGTGTCTAATTATTGCCGGTCTCTATACGGTGACTTGGGCATCATATAGTGAAAGAAGAGCTGCAGCTGTAGTTGTTATTCCTCAAGTTATTCGGGAGTCTGAACCGCTCATTCACAAAGACGCGGTAATTAACAAGACTTCTTACCAACGAGGACACATTTTCTCAGGACCCGCAATACCAAAATCAAGAGACTAAGCAACCCTAAGTTGATATTTTGATGTAAAGTTTTCATACTGAATTTTTATTTTTATCTATTTTACAAGTCAACTTTTTTGTTGAGACAAAATTGCATTTTCGTATTACTTCTCTGTTCATTGTTTTGAATGGTTCATGGTGTGTTGTTGTACGGCCAACCAACATTGAAAGACTAAAATGAGATACATTCAATCGAAAAATAGATTGTTATGAGTATTTGCCTTCACTAGTATGACTGATTAATCTTGTTTAATGGTAGTTGTCTATTAAGTATTAACAATATGATAGTGGTGAACTGTGAAATATATAAACAAAGACCAAGTCGAAATCAGTTGATTTATGTAAATGATGTCTAAAGTCTAAAGAGAAGAGAGGTTTTAATTCCTATATTTTGTGTTTGTCCACAAATAAAACCACTTAATATACAAATTAAGAGTGATCTCTTTAGCTTACTTTGGTCTTCCCTCCAGATTGTATCAACTCATTCATCGCTCGTCAGAATCTAATCTTGGGAGAGTTTATCATTAAGCCACCTAAACACAAAAATGAAAACTCAATGACAAATTTTTTTTTTTTTTTTTAAACTTTTGTAGTAAAAATATTATTTTAAAATACTTTTATTCACAAAAATGAAAACTCATTTACAATTTTTTTTTTTTTTTTTTGGTATATGTGAAACTCAATTACATTAGAAGTCAATGAAAAAAAAAATCTATCCATTATTTGAAATTTAATGAAGAAAAACCCCATCCCAAGAAAGATAATAAACACAAAATTTCAAATTTTATTTTCATAAAAAAAAAAAAGATTGGGCTATATGACAATAAAGAGAAAGTTGGATCCAATCGAAAAGCAGTGTTAACTTATGCGTCCATTAATAAATAAATAAATAAAAACGCAAGTAGCAGAGCAAGGAAACTCACATTTCACAATCAAGGAAAGGGGTTGAGAGGACTTGAGTTAGGTACTGTGTCTGAGTCTCTCTTCTCGTATTCGTTGGATCTGAATTTGTCTGATCGATCCCAGATTGAAGAAGAGATCACCACTTTTCACAAATTAATCATCTTTCATTTCTTTTGTTTTTTACTCTCCCACTTTCCTCTGTAAGTTACTCTTCTCAACCCTAACTTCTCTCTGATTTTCATTTTTTTTTTATGGGTTGTTGCTCATCTCTTGTCAACTGCTTTTTACAGTTACCATTTATTCTTTTATAACATCAAAATGTGACCTTTTATACGATAATGCATTGACATCCGCTGAACAAGGATCACATGTTTATAATTCATTCGTTACCCGATCGTTTTGTATGTTTGAAGCTATATATATTAGCAGTGATACATGTTAACCAAATCTGCTGTTTTGTATATCTGGGTGATTGCTCCAAATTTGGATCGTAAATTTCACTTTAAGTTTATAGACTTGTGATTGACTCAAACACGCCCTGTTAGCATTATCAGATCAATTACTATGTTTTTTTTTTTAACTGACTAATTAGATGCCAATCACGTATTTTACATGCAGGATTTATACAAAATTAATTGCTCGATCGCCACTCTTGTGTATGGAAATTTGAAACGCATGCAAGCTCCATTTTTTACTTGTGCTGGCTCCTTGGTGTGCCAATCGTGACATTAATAGGAGGCACACGATGCATAATTATTGAAATTGTGGTAGTGATTTTGCTGCTAAAGATAATGTTTAATAGAATATCTGCAGTAATCTCGGCTGCATCAAGTCGTATTTCATCCCCTCAATCTTCTACAGTTCTATATACTGAAGCGGGATTGCCACCTGAAGCCAGTTCTGCCCATCGGTTTGGTTTCACCAACTCTGGACATAAGAATAATTTGCGACTCTCCTCATCTCTCCAAGATTTTTCAGTATATCGTCAACTTGATCCTGAGAAGGCTGACCTTGATCTTGGAATTGATAGGTATGCAAAAAAACCTCATCCCCTGCAGAGAGAGAATGCCGGATCAAGTTTTTCCAAGGAGAAAGCATTGCCAGGTGCAACCCCATTTACACGCAGGAAGTGTGTGCGGATGTTCATGGTTCTCTTGAGTCTAATTTTGTTTGCTTTTCTAGTGTATATGGTTTCTATGTATATTTTTTCTAATTGGTATCAGGGAGGGTCCAAGTTCTATGTTGTCCTTGACTGTGGAAGTACTGGAACTCGAGTGTATGTGTATCAGGCCTCCGTTAATCGCAGAAGAGATGGCAGTCTCCCTATCATCTTGAAACCGTTAACACAAGGTCTTTCTAGAAAAGCTGGTTTGCAGAGCGGGCGTGCTTATGATCGAATGGAAACCGAGCCAGGATTTGATAAGTTGGTGCACAATATATCAGGCTTGAAGGCTGCTATAAAGCCACTTTTACAGTGGGCACAGACACAAATCCCTGAGCATGCGCATAAGACTACCTCTATTTTCATTTATGCTACAGCTGGTGTTCGCAGGCTGCCAAGAGCTGATTCAAAGTGGCTTCTAGATAATGCTTGGTCCATACTTAAAAGAAATTCACCTTTCCTCTGTCGAAGAGAATGGGTTAAGATTATCAGTGGCACAGAGGAAGCTTACTATGGATGGACAGCCTTGAACTATCATACAGGTATGTTGGGGGCGATACCAGATAAAGCAACCTTTGGTGCACTTGACTTGGGTGGATCATCATTGCAGGTTACATTTGAGGGTGAGAAAAACATGCGTAATCAGTCTAACTTAAACCTTAGGATTGGGGCAGTTAACCATCATCTCAGTGCCTACTCCCTCTCAGGCTATGGTTTAAATGATGCATTTGACAAGTCCGTGGCTAAACTTTTAAGTAAACTTTCAGACATAAAAAATGCAGATCTAGTTAATGGTAAAATAGAAATTAAGCATCCTTGCTTACATTCTGGGTACAAAGAGCAATATATTTGCTCCCGATGTGCTTCCAGTCAACCAGAAAGTGCAAGCCCTGTAATTGGAGGAAAACATTCGGGTAAGGGAGGAAAGTCGGGAACTGCCGTGCTACTAACTGGTGCTCCAAACTGGGAGGAATGTAGTGCACTTGCTAAAGCTGCTGTGAATTTGTCTGAATGGTCTAATCTAAGCCCAGGAATGGATTGTGATTTGCAACCTTGTGCTCTTGCTGATAGTTTGCCTCGCCCATATGGCCAGTTCTATGCTATGTCTGGTTTTTTTGTAGTCTATAGGTTTTTTAACCTGAGTTCAGAAGCTGCACTTGATGATGTGCTGGAAAAGGGTCGAGACTTCTGTGAAAAAACTTGGGATATTGCAAGGAAGAGTGTTCCTCCGCAGCCTTTTATTGAACAGTATTGCTTTAGGTCCCCATATATTGTGTTATTGTTAAGAGAAGGCTTGCACATCACAGATAAGCAAATCATTGTTGGTTCTGGAAGTATCACTTGGACACTTGGGGTCGCCCTGTTGGAAGCTGGGAAGACATTTTCAACTAGATTGGGGCTTTATAGTTATAAAATTCTCCAAATGAAGATAAATCCGATTATACTTATTGCTGTTTTCTTTATTTCATTGATTTTGCTGGTTTGTGCATTATCATGTGTCAACAATTGGATGCCAAGATTTTTCCGGAGATCGTATCTGCCTTTATTCAGGCACAACAGCGCATCCACCACATCGGTTCTTAATATTCCATCTCCTTTCCGGTTCCAGCGATGGAGTCCTATTAGCTCTGGTAAGGTCTTCTACTAGAGTCGTGGACGTCCATATTTCCGAAATGTTAAGCATAATACTACTGGTAATTTAATTATATGCCACTTGTTTTAAAATTACATTTTATATGTCAGCATGGTTATTTACTGGTCTTGATCTCTTTCCCTTAGGACTTAGGAGGAAAACATTCTGTCCAACTCTAAACACTTTGCTCGTCTTTCTCTCAAATATCTTTTCATACACCCAAGATTTTTGAAATTGATATATGGGATTGATTAGGAGGTCTTGAGGATGGAATTGTACAGATAAATACAGAATTTTAACTTTCAAGCCTAATACTCAAAACATCGTAGCTAAATCTCAGCAAGTGTAAACATAAAGTTAGAATATTGGAAAGTGTCATTTTAGAATACAAGATTTAGAATTCGCAGTAGGCTGAGAGCAGCTTGCCATGGTTTGGACTTTTACTCTGGTTTTTTCATTCATAAATTTATTTACTCCATTGTCCAAACTTAATTTTCACATCACTTCACCTATGTTTCATGGTCAAAATCATTAGAACTATGTTTCCATCCTGTATATGGATCTCATTAGTGATTTCTTTCTTTACGTCATTTTATACGGATTGTTAGTTTTAGTCTTCTTAGCAGATTATACTTGATTATCTTGATGTGGATTTGTTTTTCTTTGTTCAATTTCTGAATGCAATGACAAATTTGGTATTTCAGGGGATGGAAGAGTTAAGATGCCACTGAGTCCAACAGTTGCTAATTCCCCACAAAGACCATTTGGCTTGGGACATGGTCTCGGTGGCAGCAGCATTGAGCTCATGGAGTCTTCCTTGTACCCATCAACTAGCGGTGTTTCACATAGTTATTCTTCAAATAGCTTGGGGCAGATGCAATTTGACAGTAGTACCATGGGTTCCTTCTGGTCCCCTCATAGAAGCCAGATGCAGCTTCAAAGTAGAAGATCACAATCTCGAGAAGACCTTAATTCTTCACTAGCCGAGTCACACATGGTGAAGGTTTAGCGCATACTCTTCTTGAATTTTGGTATGGTCATTTCTTCTCCAAATTACACTTTTTCAGATACATAAAAAAATCATTAAAAGCTATTTACATTTTGATTTATCCATGCAGTAGGTCTAGGCATTCTTTTTGTATCATACAGAGCTTCAGTTGAAAAGTAAATCGACACCTATTTTATTCTTCTCCTTGTGTGCTTCAGTTGTGTTGTTAGCTGTTCTATTCAAGAACAAAATTATGAACTTGCATGGTGTTTTGAGGGATCAGAAAATGCTCTCCAAAGAAACATAATATCTATATTCTAACTCTCATCATAATGCTAACCGAGAAGCTGCACAAAATGTAACAAAAGTGAAAAAACCTACTATTGTTAGCATTGCTAATTATTTAGATTATCTTGATTTTGGTATTTAAAGATTGTTTTCTCATAAAGTAGTGTCAAAAGGAAAGTTTAAATTATTTGAATGCATTTTGGTACATTTTTGTAAATGTTTCACACATTACAGTGTTTGTGGAGATATGATTTTAGGGCTAATGATGAGATGGTCTTATCATTGTTCAAACAGATGTTGCTCTTCAGGTATATTCAGGCATCCTTGGCAAATTACCCAATTGAAACAAGCTTGCATTCCTTGAAATTCCAAGCCAAGGTTACTGCCCTCAGTCACTGGCTAAGAATCCATATTTCTGACAATAATCTGGTACCAGGACAACCTTAATCATGGCAGCTTGCAATGACCCTATTTACATGAGAAGCAATCTGTCTATAAGGCAGCTTAGATTAATGATTTCACTTAACTTTCTCATTGATATTGTTGGAGGGATCTGACTGAGAATTTTACCATTAGAGTAGTGACTGAAAATATACAATTAGAGTATGATATACAAATCACCACTTATACTTGCATTAGATAGTGTTATAAGTCCATTTATTGGGAGACAATTATTGCAGTTACTGGCGATTCTTTTGGTTGACTAGAATCAAGTTTTAGAAGCACATCTTGAATCTTTTTGGTGCTGTATTACAATTTCAGCAATAACTCTATAGTAATACATGAAACAGGCCTATATAAAAAATATTGACACAGTTTGAAAGTCAATCAAGTTCTGTGAAGATGTTTTGTAAACCTCTTGGTAGTTTCTTACAGGTATGTTATATGCATCAATTTCCCTTCAATGGCTACAATTCAGATTTAGTTTTAAAGATTGTATTCCTCTAAATGTTATAGTTATTGATTACCTAAGCAACCAACCAAATGCCAATTTGCTTCTTAAGTGTTAACTGTGTCAACCATTAGAGTATGCAATGCCGATTCAGATAAACGAAGAAAATTACATTTGGTTGGTGTAACCCACCGTGTAGGTGTTTTTTTTTTGTTTTTTTGGAACAATTAGGGTGCGTCCGGTATCGTTCTTCATTTGTTGTTTTTTAAAAATGAAAATGAAAACAGTGTTTTTGATTTTAATTTTAAAATCTAAAAATGTATTTGGTAGCGTATATTGAAAGTTGTATTTTGAAAATGAAAACGGTAAAAACACTATTAGACAACAAAACTGAGAACAAAATCTTTTGTTCTCGGAACAGAACAAAAGTTGTATATATACTTTACTTGTTTCTTTAATCAAGCTTTTGCTTAAAGCAATTTCCATTTGCCAAGCAGCACTTTGTTGTCATTCATGGTCCCGATTTCAATGACCTTCTTTCTGAAAGTAACATCTAACCTTATTTCCTCAACTTCTCTAGACTTTTAAATATTTGTGAGGCCATGCCAAGGTCCAGTTGGAGCATAACGATAGCAATAGACTTGTGAATTTTAATATGATTGGTGCAGTTGATAAATAATATCATATTTGTGTAATTAACAATCAATCCGTCAAAACCAATACGACCTTTGTGATATTTCCTAATTGAGTAAGATTCAAGATAAGGCCCCCAATCCGAGAAGTAGGCATTTGTGAGGTGGAAAACATTGAAAAGTTGATATATTTTTCAAACCCATCAAAATCTTATCAGACAAGTTTAATAATCGTTTGGTTTGGGATATAGTTCAAATGACATGTTCTCACGGCAGGTTTGGTACCGCACATCTTTGACCCATCTGCCCAAGTGCTGGCATTTGTGTTACAGTTTGGAGTTGTCACTTGTCATTTGTCAATACATATCATGTGAAAAACTGCTTCTATTAGTCTTCTTTCATGATGAAATTATACTAACAAAAGAAATAAAGCAATAATACAAGTTGTCACTTGAATTACAATTAGACAATTACGTGAGGAAAGTGGATGTCTTCAGGTAATCTGGTTTGGCCATTTTTAGACTAGAAAAAATCTAGTTATTTAAAATGTGTCCGGCACATCTTTTAACTTTAAAACAGGACCCATTTCCACTCTGCCCAAGTGCCGGCACTTGCAATACATATCAAACTGTACAAGTCCTCTTTATTTCTATTCTTTCCTGATGATATTATAAAGAAAGCAATAATATATACCAAGTGACAATCAATGAGTAATGAGTAATGAATATGTGTATTATTTAAACTTGTACTAATTATTGTAAAAATCCTAGAGCTTATCAAGGTCATTTTTCCTCACAAAAAGTCCGTGAAATCCGTAAGGCACCCGCCGGGGAAGTTTAACGGCGGCCACGATATCAAGATGAGGCGATTTTGCATCCATAACCAAGAACCTGGACTCTCCAGATTTCTCATCATGAACATACGACACCACATACCCATCATCCTCCTCGGCTTCCGGATTATCGGGTTGTTTTGGGACGAAAAAAGGCTCGCCCCCGTAGCAGGCTCCTCCGTAGAGCCTGGTAGCCACTATGCACTCTTGTCTCTCCCCTTTGGACACATCCAACTTCACGACCCCTGATATCTTTGGCATTGGATCACCCACTGCTGCATACACATACTTGTTCTTCTTCCCTACATACGCCTGGTTGATCACTCCAAAGTCTAGATTTCTTGCTGACATTGGATTCCTTGTAACGATCCCGGTTTTTAAGTCGATCCTTACTTTCTCTACCAGGGCATGGACAAGGTCCATTCTTTCCATGGTGTGTTCCACTGATAATATATTTGGTGCCACCATCACTATTGTGTTGCCATCGTCCTCGTCCCAGGCATTGATTGCGTGTATGATGTTGAACCCTGGAACATCAAACCATCTCATTTCTGACTCATCCTTTGCATATCTTGGGATCACTCCAAGTCTAGGCACTTTGTTCGGATCAGAACCAACCGGTGACCCTCCTCCGAATATCATTTCCGTTGGGTTCATTCCTATCTGTATGTCCCCGAATATTGCGTACTTGTTGGTGATTGCAAAGTCATGGAGGAAAGATGGACGTGTCATGGAGAATATGGGAACATCTGGTTGTTTGCTTCCATCCGAATTGAATCGAAAGTAAGTTAGGAACGGAGGGACGGGACCGTATCTGAAAGCAAAGGTCTCCTTTGTATCAGGGTCTGTCTTGGGGTGAGCAGTCATGCTCATAAACAGCTTCCCATCAAAATCATGGCGATCAATAGTCTCTATGTCTCCGTTTGATGTCAGGCGTACAGCGTAAGGTAGATCAGACTCGCCAAGAGCGTAGAGACGGTCGCCAAAGAAAGCCAAGCTAGTATTTGCAAGACCAATGCCATTAGCAAGATTGTATTGACCAGCAAGGATTCTGACAGCAGAGAGAGCACCACGGGCTGCAGAGGCAGTCAGGCCATTGAAACCTGAAAAGACATTAGGGAGAAGAGAGGAGCCAGCATCACGCTCAGCTATGTATTTATTGGTGTTGACATAGCGGCTGCAGAAGATGGCTCTGCCTTGGGAGATCTTGATAGAGTGAAGCATGCCATCACCATCAAAGAGGTGGTAAGGTCCGCGAGGCAAGTACTGTGGATTGGGTCCATTTCGGATATATGCACCATCCAAACATGGTGGAAGTGATCCTTGTATCACCTCACACTCTGTTGGGGGTAGTTCATCCACTGGAGCAAAGTTGTTGGAGAGGACATGCCTCGGATCAACAGATGGTTTTGAAGGAGGGTCTATGAAGTTGTTGATGATGTCATCGAATGCATTGAATATCAGTGTTGGAACAGTTGGCTCTGCTCGTCTCTTTGGCCCGGCTGTGGATGATGTGGTTGCGGTTACCGGAGCTGATGGAGATTGGGTGGTGGTGGTGGTACTTGTAACTTGAGTTGCAGGCTTATCTTCAATTCTAACGGAGGATATATTGAGACGTGGAATATAATTACAAGAAGATGGTTTTGGAATGATGGTGGTGGGCGAGAGTGTAGATATGAAAGAAGAAGAAAATGCATCCATTGCAACAATAATGGAGTAATGATCCTTAATGGAATGACAATTGGCAAAGGAAGGTTGCCGATATTTATGATCAGGAAAGGGCCGAATACTGCCACATGCAACAGTATCCAGGGAGACAAATAAAATGCAAAAACATTTTATAAGGTCCGCCCATCAGAGAAATAACCATTTTGCATTTGTGAATTGTGAGGTGGAAAACATTCGAAAGTTAGATAATTTTCAAACCCATCAATGCACAAGGGACCACTACCTCATGGCTCATGTTTTCACTCATGTTTGCCCATAACCAATGCTCACAGATGTTTTCACTTGTCTCTTCTTTGTTTGTTATATACATATAAATATATATATATATATACCAATGCTCACAGATGTTTTCACTTGTCTCTTCTTTGTTTGTTATATACATTGTTTGTTATATACATATAAATATATATATACCAATGCTCACAGATGTTTTCACTTGTCTCTTCTTTGTTTGTTATATACATATAAATATATATACGGTCCCTTACTGGTGTGCTCAGTAAGTTGTATATGGACCATTAATTATGGATAAATTTTGATAAGTGCATACATTTTGAGTTAAAGTATGTAAATCTAATGGTTCACATCTACCGCACTGATAAAGTTATATCAGTGTGTAGTGACTTAAAAATTTCTGTATATATATATATATATATATGTATATATATACATATACATATATATATATATATATGGGTTAGACTAAAAATCTTAAACTTATGATTTAAAATTTTGATTTTAATATCTCAACCATCCATGTAACTTATATATATATATATATATATATATATATATATATATATATATATATATATATATATTGAGATATGCTTTACATATATTCATACACTAAATATAATTATTCTTTTTAAAAACAAAAAAAAAGATTGATTTATAAAAAAACATCTAAAATAAATTAATGACATTCTCTTATTTACTAAAATACCACTCATTGGATGAAATTATATGACATTAGATAAAATGACCATCAATGTCACACTTTTCGTCAAAAATGACTATTTTGAAACTAATTCCTAATCTAGTGGCAATATTAATAGTTTATTATCAAATTGATGGTCACATGAGTAATTATTTCAAAAAAAATATTCAGTCCATCCATCAAAAAATCTGATTTATAAATTTGGTTGAATCTCTGCAGAACAACTAAAAATCTCCATCAAATCAAAGTATCTCAGAAAAATTAACATATCAACTCCAGAAAAGAATAATAAAAAGGAAATTTTCATTCATAGAAGAAAAGGAAATATGAAAATCAACCACTCCAATGGGATTTTATTATCCATATACAACCAATGTTGATAACATTTTTCTTATTTTTCCTTGCAAGCTACAATCTCCTTGTCACTTTCAATTAACAATAATAAATGTATTGATGCAACCAGATATAGCCTAATACTCCACTCAAACAGAAGATATTCGTCATTATATATGTGGTTCAGATGTAAATGGGACCCTCTTAATTCAATTACGTACGGCGTACCAATAATGGAAAGAGTTAAGGCTCCGTCCTCCAGCTATTTTTTTTTTTCGTTTTTGTTTTTCAAAAACGATTTCGAAATCGCGTTCGTTAACCGTTTTTCATTTTATTTTTTAAAAACAAAAAAAATTTGAAAAACAAAAACAGTGTTAAAAGTGAAAAATTTGAAAAACATTTGAAAGTTGTTTTCTGAATTTAAAAAACAATTTGAAAAAAATAATTTAAAAAAAAATTATTCACTTGAAGACAGTGAAGCCCGACTGATCAGTCTTCAGTCATCACTCATCACATCTCAAGCTCTCAACTCCCAACTCCATTGAAGGTATGTCTGATCTTCTTCTTCTTCTTCTTCGCAACTGTTCTCTTCTGCAGATCTTTTTCTTCTTCTCTTTCTCCTTCTTGGTCGAATCTTCTTCTTCGTCGGAGCAGCTCTTCTTCTTCGTCGGAGCTGATTTCTTTTTCTTGGTCGGATCTTCTTCTTCTACTTCGTCGGAGCTGCTCTTCTTCTTCGTCGGAGCTGTTCTTCTTCTTCGTTGGAGCTGATTTCTTTTTTTTTCTTGGTCAGATCTTCTTCTTCTTCTTCGTCGGAGCTGATTTCTTCTTCTTCTTCTTCTGCAGATGATCTTCTTCTTCTTCTTCTTTTCGTGTTCTTCCTCTGCTTCAGATCTCCTTCTTCTTCAGATTTCCTTCTTCTTCTTCTTCTTCTAATTCGTGTTCTTCCTCTTCTTCAGATCATCATCATCTTGTTCTTCTTTTATGTTTTATTTTTCAATTTTTTTATCTTTCATAAACTGAAATTATTGTTGATTTAATTGGATGTATGTAGATCTAAGTAATTATTCAATTAATTGTCTTTCTTAAACAAAAATTTAATTAATGTAATCCTTTAAAAAAATATTAGTGATTATTGGGGAAAATAGCTGTGGAAGACCGAAAGCTTTGAGCAAAATTGTGGAATTCAGTTTCTCAGTCATTCAGCTTTCAGTGAAGCTACCAAACGCGTTTTTACTGTTTTCAATTTCAGGATTCAGTTTCCAGTATATGCTACCAGACGCGTTTTCAGAATTCGAAAATGAAACCAAAAACACTGTTTTCGTTTTCGTTTTCGTTTTCATTTTCGAAAAACAGCTACTGAAAAACGCTTACAGGACATCCCTAAGAATCTTGTAAAAGAGAGGATTTCAGCAAATATTACCTTTTTGATATTGCTTTAAGCTGTAGAAAACATATAAATAGGAATGGTATCATGTCAAATATCAAAATACTCAAAACAGAGATTTAGATTAAACAGTGTCTCAATTTGACAACTTAATTTTCCATGAGTTTTCTGTAATCTCCAAGAGCAGTTATTTTGCGAAACAGGATCTCTGGAAATATCAATGTTTAATTTCTAATCCTCATCAACAATTATCAGAGAACCTATAGCTGCCACACATACTATTAGGATTTATAGAGAAAAAGAGAGACGTACAGTTGTACAAAGATAACAGGAATTTACGCCAAGTTGTAGAAGCTCCAACGTACCAAATGGGGCCAGCTTCAGCTTCGGCGATCCAAAAAGGTCTATTTCCTTATAATTTCTAATGCTAATAAAAAATGATCAACATCCAACAATCAGACAAACAAAGATTAAAGGAATTTTACTGAGATATGGTTCTATGATGAATTTCATGATGTAAACTGTTCAAGAGCACCTTCACCATCCACAAAGAGCTGAGTTGAGTGTATCATTTTCTAAAGCAGCTGTCAGCAACAAAAGAATGACCAATATCTGAAGCCAACCTTGTCTATTTGAAAATCATATTTACAAAGATGTTTAAGGCCAAGAGAGGCACATAACTAGGAAAAAATATAACACGGTAGTCTTCTGTTGCGTTACGTATGTATCACAACAGCTTCTTTCGTGTCCCTATCAAGGGTAATGCCACCACCACCACCACTACCACAAATGATCCTCACATCTTCGATAAGTGATTCTTGGACCTCGATTCCAGCTGCTTTCATCTGATACAGAAACTTAACAGCCTCAACACAAGAACCATTCTTTACATAACCCACCAGCATGGCATTCCAACACGCAATGTTCTTCTTATTGCTGATCATTCCAAACACCCTTTTGGCATCTCTCAGTAACCCACATTTCCCATACATGTCAACCAAGCCGCACTGCACATAATCATTCGATTCTAGGCCCATCTTGATAGCACTGGCATGCACTTGTCGACCACAGTTGCCACCATCATCCAATCCAGCACATGCCTTGAGCACACTAGAAAATGTAAAACTATTCTTCTTAATTTCTTTCCTTCCCATCTCTATAAAATCACGCAAAACATCATGGAAAAGTCCTTCTCTACAGTTATTAACGATCTTAGCAGTCCAAACAACAGTATTATGATGCAATAGTTGATTGAAGACAAAGTTGGCATCCTCTAAGCACCCGAATTTCCCATAAAAACTAATCAACGAACCCATAAAAGAAATGTCGCTACTACTACCTAACTTTAACAGCAACCCATGTACTTGCTTTCCTAGTTCCATATTGAAGGTGCAAACACACGCCTTGAGAAGGCAAATTATGATCCAGGAAGGGAATTCCAACAACAAATGACTTGTTGTACACAGCTGTTGCTGTAGCATCATCATATTTACAAAGAGAGTTATAGATTCTTGATAGTCAGCGACATCAATGTAGCCGAGGATGATGAGAGCCCAAGAGTACAAGTCCTTGACAGGCATTTGATCAAACAGTTGGCGTGCAGTGACGAGCTGACCGCAGGATACAAGCATTAAAAGGAGACGGTTGAGGAAGACTAGAGTGGGCCTGAAATTTGTATTCTTGATATGGGCATGTAAATCTAGAGCTGTGGAGGGGTTCTTTTTGATGGTGCATTCTTTGATGAGACAAGTGTAAATATCAGGAGGTATGGGTAGGGAGAGGCTGTCAAATAAGCGTAAAATGTCAGTAGTGGTGGTAGTGATTTTGGTTTTATGGTTGAGCTTCTTTATCCACGAAATATTAACAGTAGAAGTGGTTTTGAGAGGTTTAATGGGTTTTTGATTGGGGTAACGGAGCTGTGGTAATTTCATTTCATGTGCAGAGTTGATGTGGCAACGATGCTGCATCAATTTGCCGGGAAATGCTTTTGTCTGTGAATGGGATGATGATAACATTTCCATTTTTACTTACCAAGTCAATTCTTCTACTCCAATATGATTATCTAGCAACGGACAACCGCGTGCCGTGGTGGACCTGCTTTAATAATTACACTTTTATTTTATAAAATACAAAATCTTACAAATCATAATATTAGTCAATTCATTTTCAAGGCTGGAAACATTTTTGTTGAATCACTTGCATCCCTTTTTTTGGTATGCTGACAAAATAGATGTTTTAAACAGAAGCAACTTTAGTTCCTCATCTTCTCATTGCTGGTCCAGTCATAATAATCTTACATTATGCAAGAGTTCCTATACATTGTTTCAACAATGTATATTACAACTAGCACTAGTAATAGATTCTGACTAGGAGGGCTGGAGGGCAGAAAGTACACACCAGAAACAGAAAAAGAAAAAGAAAAAGAAAAAAAAATGCAATTCAATACATATATATATATATATATATATATATATATATGGGTGTAAGCCACCAAATAGTGAAGTTTGTAATTACACCGTAAGATTCATTAAATCCACTGATCATGGATTACGGAGCCCATTATCGCATGTCCCGTATTCTAAAGTCCCGCTTCTCAACTGTTAGATTTGCAAGACAAGACAAGGAAACATAAGTTAACTTTCTTTCAAGTTGAAACAACCATCATATATAGTCTATGTGTTGTCCCTTTATTTCTCTGTTTATTTATTATTACTACTCTTTTTCAGTTCAAAGAGAATGAGAGAAAAGATTCAGAGAAGCAAATATCACACCTTCTCAACAACATCCATCATTCCTGAGACATCTTGCTTGCCTCTCTTAAGTTGTTCAATACGTGCTTGCATGAGGCGTTTCTGTTCTTCAACCTGATAAATGGATTGGGATAAGAATACATTGCAGAACAAAAATAAGACTCATGAGCCACTACCACAGCCCTTCCAGCATGTTTGAAAATGAAAGAATCGTCCCAAGCAAATCTATAAAAGTGAAACAGCAACATATCTAACTTAAGGAAGCAAAAGTAAGATCGACTCAAGTCAGAATTGAATGGAAATTGTCACAGGAGATCCCCAAACAGAATGGTTTCCAGGTTTGCTATTTCCAGAAAGCACAGATACTCAACGCAGCTTAGCAATAATTCTTCTATAAGACGACAAAGCTAGCAAAATTGAGAAAGCTTGTGTTTTATCATATGAACTATTTGCAAGGTGGTGTTGGCACCCAAGGCAGTAAATCCCAGGCATAATCTACCCCATTTCCAACTGTGATTCCTAGGCTGCTGAGAGAGTATAAAATTGGTACCATTCCACATGTTACTCACCCTTTCAAGCATACCCGTCAAGTACTGGATCTCATTTTTCTTTGCCGTTGATATATCGCATTTGACATCCATTATATTTGTCCTGTATGTGAGTCATAGAACTTAAAGTTAGAAAGCCCACATAATAAGGCACCCCGAAATTGCAACACATAGAATGAAAGGAGTGTAGACAAAACAGAGACAGTGACTATATAAACCAGTAACCAGTTCCAGCAGAAAGCTATGACACTGGACAGTCCTTATGCGTTGTCATAAGGTCGCTACTTTGACTGCATCAAATAGTTGGAATAATGAGAACAGAGAAACATAAACTTTCAGCAGTTCTCAATTCGGCTTTCTTTGTTTGCAAATTCTATATTGAGGAAAAGGTTACTGTATTAACACTACAAGACTTACCACCAGACAGGTGATATTTCCTTCCTCTTTGTTTTCTTCTCTCTTCCAAGGATAGATAAATACTAATATCAATAAAGTCTAAAAGAAGATATATGTTCATGCTTTAAGAGGAATTTTGTTCAATAGGCATCTGAATGTAAGTAAAGCTAGAGGACCTTAAGAGGAATTTTGACATGCTATATAGAACTAAATACTTCAACATCAAGAACCGGGTAATACTAAGATTCAACTATTTCCTCTTCTAAAAGGTGACAGCATTAATGGTGAAGGCACCAGATGTTTCCTCCATCTTGCTCAGACTAATTTTATGATTGATTGACTCAATCTACTTTAGCATTCTGTTAAATGCACATCATGTTTTTGTTATTCAAAGAAATTTTACAAGTTAACCAGGCATTTGCACACTCTATTGAAGGATTAGATGATACCTACTTCTCTGATAACAAAGGATCCAGACCTTGTTCTTCTACAAGTTGCTCTACTGTATCAAGAGCAGCTCCCACCTGAAAAAAGAATGTAATTTGACATGAGTACATGACAATTCAAGACAATATACTACACAAGCAACTCAAAACAAATTATATATGCTCTACAAGTCTAGATCATCTTCCAGAATGTCAATTTCCCTTTACATGAGACAAGAAGTATCATGCTATGAGGGGTAATCATGAGAAGGATATACTCTTCTTTTAACAGAGTCATGTGACAATTATGTCACTGTTTTAACTTCCATCAATATGTTTCTTTCAGTTTGTAACATTTACTTTGTTATCCTTTCTCTATAGATCAGAAACAAAATATATATTAATGAAAAAAAAGGACCAAAACAAAGGCCTAACTAAACAAAACAACTCAAAATATACAAGTCTTGTGGCTGTAAGGGAAAGCAGATAAAAGAGTTACGATGAAATGATAGGCTATGGTTCATGCCTTTCTAGTTTCTCTATGCTTCAAACATTCCTACATTAGCAAGTGGCAATAAAGCAACACATGTCATGAAGCGGATTCACACAAAATATGGAATGTCCTTTAAATTGGCCATCTAGATGCTATATTTTGTATTGAACAGAATAATATCTGCATAGTTATTGACTTATTGTATCAATTAAATCCTATTAATCAAGGCAACTCCACATCAATTGTTGAATACGTTAAACCCTATTGCAGATCTGAGAATGGGAATAAATCCATATACAATAATGAAGAGAAAACAATAAAGAAGAGGTAAATATGAAAATTACCTGTGTTTCAAGACATAATGACTCAAACTCATCCTGTAATATAAAAATGAGGCAACATTAAATGTTAAACATTGCACATAAATAAGTATTTCCCACATTGCTTGGGATTAAAATTTGGAACAGGTTTAAGTACTAAATTTAGACCTCCACCAAATAGCTTAAGCTTTTGGGAAATGGGAACAACACAAAACACCTGATAAAATAAAGATGATCTTCTCTATGCCCATTTTTATCCTAAACTACTCAAGGAAATTCTCCATCTACTCACTACTCAGTGCATATAAATCACATATACACCTATCAAGAAAACATATGTCACAAAGGTAAGACCGGTTTTTATTCTAACAGAAGAAGATATATATTCAGATATTTCAGATTGAGTCCAGGTCATTAGTTTTCTAGGTGTGTCCAAATGAATTGGCTTTAATTCAAAAACTGAAATGTCTCCCTGATACAGCTGGTTTCTGAGTAAACTAGCTCCAAACTTAAAGTTAAAACAATAATAGCCCTGATAAACTTAGATAGAGAAACTTAGTGACTTGAAAAAATTACGAGAAATTGATGCTAAACAATGCTTTAGATAAAAAGAAAAGTAGAGCTAGATAGTCAAAGTTATGAGAGGATACACTCTCAGTAATTGCAATTTGTTCATTGCTTAATATCGGAGAGAATGATGGTACCATAAATTACTAAAAAAATAATTAGTCAACATGAGAAGCATGTGAAATTAAATGGGAGAAACTATCCCTGCAAGAGCCCTAAACGGCAAGCTTAGCTAAATGGCACCTACTTCACTGCTCGGAAAATAACGTAGTGTTGGTCCCAAAAAAAAAAAAAAAAATTCAATTCAGGCTTTTACTTCAATTTGCTGGAAGAAGTAAAATTTATTGTATCGTTTAATAAATTGACCAAAAAAAAGACAGAGCAGAAATAAAACAAGAGAGGGGCATGGAGAATATGTACCTCTATATTTTCATGCAAAGAAGTAATGACCTATGAATATTCATATCACAAGATACACCCAATTAATTCAAACTTCCATTTATATATATAAAAATATATTTTTTATTTTAACTTTTAAAGGAAACGGACCTGGATGAATAAACGGTGAAGAGAGTCTTGCTCAGAAGTAGAAAAGTTAGGAAATGCATTTCGGAATTCCTATTTATTTATTTTCATTCACATAAGAACAAAAGTAATTATGATCAGTAAATAACTCAATCTCGAAAGTCGAAACAAATGACTGATTGATTCGAAGTTACCTGTTTGGGGCAGGTAGTGAGCAGTGAACGAACAGCGAGCTTGAAGGACTTGTTGAGATCCGATTGCCTTGACATTTTCTGCAAGAAAAAGATCTCAATTGAAGTGAGCTTCTTACATTCTCAATCAAAAATCAACTACAAAATCAGCAAAATTGAAGGTCTCCGTTAGGAGTGGTCGCTTAGAACTCACTTGGGGGATGATGGCAGAGATTCAATGAACATGGAGGGAAGAATGTTAATAGGTTTTCACTTTACGCACATTACGACGTCGTATGAGAAGTAGAATAGTAATGGGCCGGGCTTTATTTCAATTTACCTCTTGTGTAAAATGACCCATAAAGGTCCTGTATGTGTAGTTTAATTTAATGATCACTGGTTCTTTCAACCTTGATATTACTCGCTTCTACAAGTTGCTCAAAAGTTAACAATAACACTTGACCCCCTTTACAAGATTTTATTTACATGCATGCTTGAACTTTCATCCTTTAAAGATACACAATTATCTTTAGAATTTCCTCACGGAAGCAACCATACTAGATACTACTGGTGTGTAGTATGTACCATTTCGCCATATTATCATTGCATAGATAACTAATATCACAATGCTTGTGTATGAGAGCAGGAGGGCATGCCATTGCAGGACTAAGAGAAACAATGAGGGTATCTCCAACTCCAATCTATCTCTATTAAATTAACAAACACAAAAAAGAATACCAAGGGGCTCTGCTTGATCTAGGGTAATTGACAAAATACATTCATCTTTGAGTGCGCCAACAAAATTCACAGTAATCTTACTGAAAATTTTAGAAAAGAGTTCACCATGGACCCTTGGAAAAATGAATTTAGGAGATCTTCAGTAACGCAACAGATACAATCTCCTGGAAACACTATGAAACTTTTTGTCTAATTGGCTACTGCTTTTGGAATAATTTCTCAAAGCTCTTGGCTTCCTGGCTAAAAGAGTTCCATAATATCTTACCACCCAGGGTAATAAATCTACACCCATCTGTCTTCATTGTCTTGTTTAGCATCCACAGCATTCAGTGTCAATGTATCAGCACGTACTTCATCTCTCAAGTTGTGCACAGATGCATCAGATCCTGAATCTTCACATTCAATCTCAGACAATGTTGGATCATGGGGTGATTTGTAATGAATTGATTGCAAGAAGTTGAAATATGCATATTTGATATCAAACTGCATATCATACCCTGCCAGAAATTAAACATATATAATAGTTATATTTTGCATTTAACAATGTTATAAATCGTAACAAGCGTGCAAAAAGGGGCTTTATCCTTACAATAGTTTACGGCAACTGTCACTCCATTTTCATCTGGACTCTGTCTGACATGATGAAACCACATACTTGGCCTGCATTAACTCCACCAGATTGAACCAAGTATTACAATCTGCTAATGAAAATCAATTAACAATGCAGTAACTTCCCTTACTCTACTTATCCATATTTACTACCATTTGTTAAAATTTAACAATATCTAATGACTTTTGAAGTAGCATTGCTGACAAGTAAAAACAAATATACACATTCAGAGATACACAAATTAATATATGGGAAATAAAACTGCAATTATTGAAGTAAAATAAAACTATACACAGGGTCTCCTATAAACTTCACAGCTAATTCATACAGATTAGGTTGCTGTTAAGAATATGCTCATAATCCCGTATACAATTTGAAATGAATTAAATCCCCCTAATCAAATCATGTACTGCTGCTGGGAACCGGGTACTCTATCAAAATGTAAGTGTAAAGTGTCAAACTCTTGAGATGTGTTGATCAAAATGTAGGCAACATGATAAAAGCAAATATTAACATCATCCTAATTCAGTCAAAACCTTTGTATTGTTGGTAAAAACCATTACTGCTTAAAATCCATCAAAGAAGATAACTGGAAGTTGAAACTTTGAATGGAAAAACATATTCATTAATATGTAAAGAAGAAGATGATAATGATAAGGATCTTACAAGTAAAGAATCTCTCCGGCATTGACAGTACACTCAAATGGCTTAGGTCCATTGAAAAATAATGGAAACTTGGCCATTTCAGTTTCTCTAGTCTCAGGAGATGGGTAAGGATTCACACTACACCAAGGCACATGTATTGCCGGCGTCTCAAGCTCCAATGTACACTCTAGCATATCCTAATAAAAATTCCACATAATCCAGAATGAGTTGAGTGTATTATAATTGATTATACAATGCAAGAAATAGAGGCACCTGGGAATAAGAGTAATGAGCAGCAGGATAGTGGCGAATGTACATGCGATGGACATCTGTAGGAGGGAGCAGAAGAAAATGCTTTTGACCAGAAACAACAGCGTATAGATTCTCATAGTGATCCTTGTGAAAAGAAGTCTCCGATAAATGATTGCCAATCCAAAGATTCACAGCCTCAGGATAGCACCCAAGTGCCTCAGTAGCCCAAGGAATATGTTGATCACAATCACTGCCTAAAACAGAATACTCACTACGAAAACAGTCGTTCTGTTGCTGTAAGTAGGCCACAACTTTAGAATCAGTGGAGTTGGAGTTGGACAACACAAGTTGCAGTGCTTGATCGAAAGGCAATTGCTGGACGTGGGCAGAAGCGAAACACAGTTGATCAAGAGAAGGGTGTTTGACGAGAGAGTCGGCGCGTCCATTGGGGGTGAGGTGGAGAGAGACGAGGGAGGAAGACATGGTTTTGGAGAGGTATGAGAGTTGGGTCCAAAGAGAAAGAGCAGGCCAGTGGAGATTGGCCTTGTTGATAATACATGGTTTGTTCTGAGATACAAACTCTCTTAGGAATTCGACTGCTGTTGGAGCTGCATCTAAGCGTTGAATTCTGCTGTTGTTACCTAGGCTTAGCTCCCTCACTTCCTCCCATAACTTCTCTACCTCTTTCATTTCTCCCAACAGAGGGTTTTGATTGACTTGTAATTTGGAACTACAGTTTAGTAATTTATATATGTAATTGGCATACAAAATTAAAACTTACCTTTTCTTTGCATCAAATTGTAAGTTATTTTTAATTTGATCCAATTACTATGCATCCATACATCTAAATAATGCATAATTGAAGGAGAATTAATCATCTTAACCCAATTCCATATACGTACTTCCAATATAACCTTTCAATTTTAAGGAGAATTATCTCCTGACAAAAACACACAAGTTTCTTCTCTCATTTAACATCTAGATATTTCTGATTAGACAAATTATGCTAATACATCAGCATATCCTATTCCTATTGTTTAATATCCGGAAAAAAAAAACTGTAAAAAGATATAGAATCAACATTTCAATGACCTCCTTCCACCATGATCTCCAAGGAATTTCTTTATCACTAGTTAGCTTGCAGAAGGTCACCCCACTGATTGGAAAAGAAAACCCAAATTACATCATATCAGTCGGCAGTTGAGTCCATAGAACCGGGACGGATTCTATTAGATAAAGGTCTTGCAATAAGCCCATCAGTCACCCAACCAACTGATGCACTGTCATTTTTGACATGATTGAATTCCCTTTCCACATACTCCAAAGATATTTGTAGCCTCCCACCTACTCTACAATCAGCAGCAACACTTCTTCCTACAATTCCAGCATTCCTCTCCAACCAGTACAAATAATTCACTTGGAATAATGATTTCAGCATGTCTTGGGGTAAACAACTTTCTTTAAGGACAACCTGATCTAAGCCAATAAATCAATTAGAAAATAAAATCAAGAGTTTACAAGCAAAATATATGATCTTCTCACAAACTCATGTCATGTAAATCATGTTCAAATCTGCTTTCCCAGTTGAATCCCTACATGTACTTTGCCATCACATGAAAAATAGAAATGGCTCAAGTTGTTACAATCATTGGAGACTAGACACTTCTCTCATGAAAAAAATTACCAATTATTAAAAAAATATAAAGACCTTATATGCAAATATATCAATCACTTACGAAGATAAAATTTTAAACCTTTCTCAGAATGAAGTGTCCTAGTTTTCTCAGTTTTGATTGCAATGGTCAATCAAGGTATTCAATACAGAGTTTAAATTATAGCAAGAAACAGATGAATTTATCAGCATGGGATACACACAAATTGAAGATCGGATGAGAAGCCAAGTAGGTGGTTTACTTACACAAAATTTCCCCCCATGCTCAGTAAGAATGTATCCTTCATTTCTATACAGATTGAATAATGCAAGTGCATCCTCCTTGTTGTGAACAACATCACTGAGCTTTGACCCAAGCTGCAGCCGTTGCTCAATTTCAGCAGCTAAATTCTTCGCTTCCAAAGATAGGACACCTGATTGTGACTGAAAACAGAAATCACTTATAAGCATTAGATTAAACCAGTGTTTTGTTTAACTGTCTAATCTTTATCTGCATTTTTGGGTTTTCATTTTGGCAAGTTTTGCTTGATTTACGGTTATAATTTGTTTTGAAATTAATACAATTCTCCCTGATTTGGTTTGATGAAACATTTCACGTTTTTCTGGCGAGTGCTCCTGGATTTTCTATTGGCTTTCTAAATCACATAGGTCAGACTCTCACCAACCATCAAGCTACAAAAAGAAAGCAAAGACTTGAATTGATAAATGGTCCCAACGGTTGGATAATCCTCCCTCTTGTATTCAATAGCAATTCTCTTTGATTCTTGGGGATTGTCTGCTTCAGGTTTGCTGGCTTATGCCTTATGCATCTATTTTTTTGTAATTCACTTTTCTTATTAAAAGTTTTCCTATGTTGTACCCCTTGACTACTTAATTTTGATTAAAAAACAATGATGCATGCTTATATTCTTAAATAGCATATAGCTATAAGAGAGTACCTCTAACAGGGTGTACAATTATCACGCAGAAAAATAAGCTGACGATGGAAGTTATTTATGACCTGGCCATTTGGACTATGATACTATCGGGTGGGTCCTTATGCAATTATTAGTCCACTAGTCAAATGCATCTCTAATATTATATAAAGAAATTTATCTATATGGTTTCAGTTTGCCTAATATATCTAACATTCATTCTCAATCAAAAGTTGTACAATTGAAACCCCTTTCTATGTGAACTCATACCACTGCCCTTCTTTGTATAAGAAAAAAAGAAAAAAAGAAAAAGAAAAGAAAAACACCACTAATCAGAGAACTCTTTCATACACAAAGTAATGTCTTAGCCTGTGATAAGTGAGCAAGGTAAGCGGAAAGAAAAACTGCATCAAGGTAAACAGACATACATATGTCACCCTAAACTACAGTTTAAATCAGTTTAAATGGAAGCCAGCATTGACTTCTTTTTGGGGGACACTTCTCTCATTCTCTTCCCCACTCCTTCAATCCTTCCCTCCAAAAATTTTGAATACACAACTCGTCATGATATTGTTAAAAGCATGTCTTACACAACACTTATGTGCTATATCTTTCTTTACACATCCAATCAAGTAAAACTTGTAAGAGTACTACAATGGTGCAGACTGTTTTTTTTTTTTTTTTTTAAAGAAAGAAAATATTAATAATGCCTGAGGCTTTGACCTAAGGTCATGTGATGAGTCAAGTAGGTTAATAATCTTCATTTATCCATGGCATGAAAAGATTTAATCATAAGATTATACAACTCTAACTACCCATGATTTCATTTCTTCACGAAAGCAGAACCATTAACAATAGAAGGAAGACAAAAATATTAACTTACTTTATTTGTGAACTTTATGTTCAAAAAGTGTAATGCTGGGAAAAGTGGTTCCTCATCATTGACCTCTTTGACAGAGGGAGCTTGGCCAGTAAGGAGATATTCACTGAAAACCAAACCTGTTATAACAATAATATAAAAATGAACAATAACTCCGTAAAAGTAATGAAGATGGTGATGATGCTGATGGCAATGTTAACAGTCTAAGTTGTACCCAACAGGACTTAATCTTCTGCAATTTATTGCATTTTTTTCTAGTAATGCAAAGTAAAGAGTTCACATTCCGCTGAAGCTAAGAAATGCCAAATTACAACAAGTTTTCATCAAACTGCTTTTGATTATAGTGATAACTAGAGAGACCATAAATAATTTCCAGCAGAAATTTTTTTTTTTTTCATAGTTTAAAAGTTAGGCATATATACACTAGGAATGGACCTAAGCTGTGCAACTTTCAGGTAGTTTTTCTGGCCAATGCTTCCCTCAACCTGGAGCTGCATGTCTTCATATAGTTCTACATATATATATCGCACTACAGCAAATCCTCTATACTTAAACAAAAGCTAAGCTAGGCATCTAAGTCTTCATTGGGGTCAATGAAATAAGTATTTTGTGCACCGTATAAACTAAATCATTTAAAAACTCAATAGAAAAGTAACAATATCATCACTAGAACACTTTCAGAAGAAAAATACCAAAACAAAAAAGGAAAAGAAGAGACATATTACTTGCACGATATGGATTTAAAGTCCTTAGTTCAATGGATTGATATGACTTCAAATTACAGAACATGTGAATCCATGTCACCACACTGAAGGAAGCAAGAGCAAGAGATGTAGAGGAGCCAATGCAATTAGCCAATGCTATACCAAGCATGATACCAATAGCTTTGCTAACCATTCCTTGGGCTTCACCCTTTGCAATTACCTAAAATTAATAATACCTTTCAGTAAATAATACCGGTACACAGGGATAATTAACACATGCTAGAATCGAAAAAGGACATCACATTTCTTGTTAATTTAATTTTATTCCCACTAACCGGGAAGCCCTCCGTGCTTCCATAACGGTGACTTGAATTTATAGTTTAACAAATTAATATAGAGGAACTGCATTTCACCTCAGCAAAGTTCCTCTGAGCAGCAAAACCAGCATAGAAGCAGCTCCTTGTTGCAGCCTGGGTATTGATGAGTGTCAGTTTTAAGTATCTGTATATTATATATTAGGTCAATGTGAGAGAGAAAAACATTCTAAGTCATGGATATCATTCAGAAAAGCAGATAAAATTGAACAAAGTGCCAACTTCAGAAAACAATAAACATTCTATGATTACAGAAGATTTGAGAATGATCCATGTTACATTGTCAATCCGACATTATGTGAATAAATATTTGCAAGAACAAGCAGCAGCTTTGTAGTACCTGAATGAGTGCAGCTGCAGAGCGTCCAGCTCCAGCAGCAGCTCCAATGAAAACGAAGAGATGGGGAAAAGCAGGTGTTAACATCTCTAATCCAAAGGCAGCATTTTCCAAAAGATCAGCAAACAACCTCCACCCTTTTGGATGGACATCAAAATGCCTTCCGTATTTGGATAACATAATTTTGCTAAGATACCCAATTCCATCTTTAAGTACCCAATTAATGGCAGCAGCGGTTGGAATAGCTCCTTTACCCAATCCAACAGCATACAGCAATGCCTATATCACACAATTAATTAAGAAAACAAAAAAGTGATTGCCAAGTGTTTGAAGAAAGTCGTAAAAGAGGTTGCTACCTGGGTGGCGAGGACACCACTAACTTGGCTGGCAACGCCCTGTACACCTCGCCAGAGAGAGTAGTCCAAGTAATCACTGGTAACGCTATTAGGAAAACCTTCGGGGAGCATCAGTCCCATGAAGATGTCTCTGCACTGATTCCATAAATTGCCAACAGATAGTGAAGTTGCAGTTGCAGTTGTAACAACAAATGTGTCTTTGGAAAAATCAGGGATAAGCCTGGTCCACTTGCTTCCCTTGACTTCCCAAACGGTATTTTCTTGAGAAATTGTACTTCTGGCGAGTGCTGTGGCTACATGGAAGTGACAAAAACAACACAACAAGGAGGACATGAAGAGGAGTAGCGGATAAAGAGACCCTGAAGAGTCATTGCCCTCGTCCCACCACCAAGAATCAAATGGATTTCCATTGTTGTTGTTGTTGTTGTTGTTGTTGTTGTTCCAACCACCGTCGTCGTTGTTGTTGTCGCCATTGGCCAAGAGCAGAGGAAAACTAAATTCATCAAAAGTTTTAGCATGAATAACTCGTTTAGGAATTGCGCGCAGAGAATGAGGTATCTTTGTTGAAGAGAAGGGAAGTGACGATGCCTCTGAGCTTCTCTTACCCGATGATAGTAGCCTAGCTTGAGAACCCCATCTTCCACAAACGAACCCGCCCCTGCAAGCGCACACCATTTTTTCCACTCTTTTCACTTGCCCAACTCCCAACAAACTTGTTCGTTTTTTTTTATTCGCAACGTGCTCTTTAATTTGTAGTTTTCTATTGGAACGTAGCCGTGTAAGTAAACAAATTGGTTTTACTCGAGGAGCTGTACATTTTATCATTTTGGGGTCATGAAATTACAATCAATCATTCATTCATTTTATTAGTAAACAAATTGCTCTTAGGTTCAAGGCTTCTTAATTCTTGTAAGGATAGCATATGAATTGAAGTTTGTTTGAAAATCCCTTAATTTGATTTAAAAATAAGACCCATGAACCATTTTACAGCAATTTAAATTGATGTGATAAGCTCAGCAACCGCCTGAAATAGTTCACAGTTTCATAATGAGTTGGTAATACTAATACATTCTCCGAGTGCTTAACATAAACCATAGGAAGTGACAAATATTAATTTTGTTATACACTATTGATGGGCTCCATGGAATCCAGAAGGCTTCCAAACAGAAATTAGATTACTACAGGCCAATAAGCTAGCTGACATTGAAAAGGGTGTCACTAAACTGTTCATTACTTTTGGTATTCTATGCTGTTACTATGCATACAACCCTTCAAACAAGGAAAGGGGATGCATTAATACCCTGGTTTTAAATGTGTATCTGTCCTAGGAGCTTGAAATCTTTTCATTATATACTGTGAACATACAACTAAGATCGATGTGGATGCGGTGGATCATTCACAGAGTCAGCTACAAGTCATGGTTGAACTGTTTTCATCGTGTAGACTATAAGGATACAGAAAGAGAGAAACTGATTATGTGCAACTCAACTCAAGGAACTGTCAATTGGCCCGCATGTCCCAATGACTTCCAGGATGCTTCAAGCCGCAACAGATGCAATTTCTCAACAAATGGTTCTAAAACTTCTGCCTCTTCTTCTGGGGCAAAAGCCATGCAAATGCTAAGTTCTTGCACTGCCTTTCCATACTCCCTGCCATTCACGCCCAAATATTATTGTTCAATCCACTTAATAAAAATTTGGACCATGCCAAAAATGTAACAGGTTCCGAAATTCATACCTATTGTAATACAACATCATCCCATGGTCTCTCCTCAAAGCCCAATTATGTGGCTGCAGAATTAGCAATCTTTCTGAAGCCATAATAGCCAGCCTACAAAAGAAATGGCGTTTTAATACTGCTATACACAGAAGAGGTTAATTGAATTGAGAGATATAAAAAGTGGACATATTTAACTGCCTCTGAGCAAGGCAACAAAAATTAGAACAAGTGTTAGTTAATAAACAAATCTATGTAGTCTTCACCATCTCAGAAAAACAATTCTAAAAATGCATTATCCATACTTGATACTTTGTCAATATTAGCAACAGAAGATATGGGTAAGTTAAATCCTACACAAAAAGGATAACTTATAGATGACAATTCATCTTATACCACAGCTTTTCAAAATTCAAACAGCATTGGTATATTATTTTGCACAAATACACAACCTTGATACAGCTAATTCATGTATAGAAACACCAAATTACCCTCATTCTGGTCAAGGTTTTTAGCAGGACTACATACCCCACACCAAAAACTTCTGCCAAATGATTAAACCGCATCATATAGGAGTTTCTCGTATAACTTTCAAATGTAAAAATGAAAATTACCAGGCAAACAATAAGGGGTGGGGGTAGTAACAAAAATGTGTATAAAGGAATATAATGAAGCAAATTTCATGTCAAAACTATTAAGTTCTTAGGTATAATCTCGCAATTAAACTTGTTCTATGTCCAGATGTGCTTAATCATGATGTAACAATGAAAATAGTGATGGGAGCTGGCAAAAATATCAGTTCAGCTAAATATTTCACAAGTATTGATGCTTTTAAACTTAAAAAAGTGTACAAATGGAAGTCATCTTTAATGTTGCTGCTCTTTGTAAGGGATCTATCTAAAAATATAAAATCCCACCACTAAGTCACGGCAAAAATGGCATCATGAGTGTTTAATTGTGACAAAGACTGCATATGTATAAATTTTCCACAATCTAAAAATTCCATATACATATATACACATACACACACAGGCATATTACACAGCCAGAATGTACAAAACGTATTAACTTTGCCTATAAGAACACATGTATTATTACAAAGAGAAAAATAAGCATTTCGGTTTCTTTACCAACCAAAACCATTCATTACTCAGAGATGAACACTCAAACATGCATACACGAGTAGATGTCAACCTAAATAGAAGATAAGAAGTCTTCAAGAACATCATTTATTTAGTTTACTCCGGTTGGTCAAGATCAAGGACCACAATCTAATAACATCTCAGCCTATTCACCAAAGACAACCTGCTTTCATTTTGTTTATTTGTTTTTTTTTTGATAGGAAACTAGAATGATTTTATTGAAGAAAGATGATACAAATGTGAACAAGATGTCCACAACTCAAAAACCTTTGATGGACTTCAAAAAATAAAAAGTATGTAAACTTCAATGACCTTTACCTCAAACCCAAGAAATGTCTATAAGAATAGTATCTCTTACAAAGCTACCCCAAAACCGTTTACCAATTTAAAAGTATGAAGAAAAAAATGAAGTATCTTGGAATTCTATGGAGACAGAAGCCCAAAGTAAAGATTATTCAATGTGGTATATGCTATTTATGAAAGACCAAGTAACAAGCAGAAGCATGCAAGTCATTAACAAATTCACCAAACTCTCGAAAAATAAGGGCAACTAGCAGGACTTTCAAGTAATTTTACTTTTTGATTCACTTCCCATTCCTTTGTCAATTAAATTCAAATTCAAATTGATTGGAATCAACAGTTCAAATTTAGTAATAGACACCACAGTTTGCACCTAAGAATATAGCTCATTGTGTAGATTATGAACAGAGGATTGAAAAGTAAGAACTTCAGATTAAAATCGATGGCATTGACACTGCAATAGCTGGGAAAATTCTCATGATGTTACAATAGAACCCATATTATGCATCCTTTCATGACAATGGTAGGTATTCGATGATACATGAAAATTTAGTTTTGAACTCTAAATATGTAAAAACGTTATTTTTAAAGGCAGTGTAAGAGAGTAAATGTTAAATAAGAAATACAAAGAGTCAGCAAGCAACAAAATATAAATTATCAGCACTCGATGCTGGATGTCACAAGTTTAGACATGGAACTTCACCACCAACAACCATTGAAAACACGGCGACACAATGAGCTCTTTTCAAGAAGACTGAACTTATTGGACCTACATTAATGATCAAGATTCCATACTTGTAACAATTTTCATGCCAATCTGGCACAGATCAACTACTTAAATAAATAACAACTTTATAAAATGGCCTGCATAAAATGAAAATATAAAGACGCTTCAGAATTTTACCTAAGATCTCGAGGCCGCAACAAAGGGACATTTGAGTTGCTCATCTTTTTAAGATTTTCATCAGCATTATAAACATGCCTAAGTGGAGAAGTCAACATCAATCCATGATTTGATCTTGAAGCACGTTTCCAGTGAAGCCTCTGCAATTTCATTGATTTTACTTCATATTTTAGGTGGGAAATCTAAGAATTATACTTTAAGCATGGATAGTAACTATCTATAAGAGCAACCAGTTTTTTTTATCAATTAAAAGAATTGTGTACTATAACTTAGGAGGCATTAGCACTTACAATCATATTGGCCAGAGCAATCCCAATAATGTCTCGCTTTGTAGCTATCTCAAGCCCTAAAAGTGAATTTCCATTTAAATCCGATGCCATAGATCTGGGGTCTTCTACACACCTTCCATTGACAACCGCAAACAAGCTGTGCCCTGCAGTTACTTTGAAGAGCTCCTACAGAAAGTAGAGATAAAAGTAATTGAGCCAAGATAATAAAAGACAAAACTACAAGCTTGGCTGAAAATGCAACTGTGAGTAGGAAAAGACATTGGAGATTCACTAGAAAAAGTAAGCATTAGTATCTACGGCATAAAATACCTCTGGGTACCCTGTTTGGGGCCATATCAAAAAATCTTCCCCAACTCGAGATCCCACAATGTTTAGGCCAAGTCGTCGGCAAACTTCAATGTAAATTATGCTAAGCAAAATTGCTGTTAACAAGGGAATTATATTGTCAGATACCCTGAGAGATGCACCTAACGATAGGGAAGAAGACAAATTGCATTGAAGTAAGAAGCTAAAGATGTAGTAAAAAGAAGAAGGATGGAGAATTACCGCTGCCACATCCAGTGCTAAGTACAGAGTGTAGGTATGAATATTTAGAATCTACAAGAACAGGTGACCTTTTGAAGCCTCTTAACTCAAAAAGAACTACATTGACTGCCTCCAAAACTTGAACCAAATGACAACCAATGTCTCTATAAACTAATTCTGCTTCAACTTCCTTGGCAATTGTGTCCAACACAGTCAGCCACTCAGGTATACTCTTCCCAGCCAAAGGCATCTGGTCCAGATGATTCCAGTCTTGAGCATCAGGCATGGCTGACACATTCTTCCTTTCATTCATCAGTGAGCGAGCATCCATTTCTCGATTGTAACCCATAAAGGCCTCATCTTCAGCAGCGACATACAGCAAAGCCTACAACATCAAATAGTAGAGCAGAAATTGAGGATTTAAATGGACAAATTAACAACAGTTTACATTTGAAAAGCAAGAACACATGGATTATGTAATATGTACCTTAGCGAGAGAGATGTCTTTGTCCTTGGATTGGAAGGAGATCTCTTGAGTGAATTTTTGTCTAGCAGTCTTAAGAGCCTGAAAAATGTAATAGCAAAGCAGAGCAAAGATTTATGAGAAAGCGTGAAGGAGTAAAAGCGTAATTAAAGAGTAAAAGGAGGGCAATTGGATGAAGATGAAGAATATTATTGACGGTTACAAATGAACCTCCTGGTAAAAATGGTGACGGGACGAGTCTTTGGTTAGCTGATTCCTAAAGAGAGGGTAAGCAGAAGAAGCTGAAGTCGTCATCATAATCGAAGCTGAATTCGTCATCATCGTCTTTGGTTTTGATTTGTTGTTCTTGTCATGATTCCAACAATGACTTTGATCATGATGATCATACCTGACGATCGTAAAGAATAAAACGGATATTGGGGGTTGCCTAGCACAAATCCTTTCTTCCACCTCTAGAATCTAAATCATACTACTAATACATTCCTAATTGCCAATTAATTTCACATAATTCAATTTCAAGCTTAAATTAAAAGGAAATGAATTACCTGATGCAGATTGGCATAGTTGCTGCTGATTTGGCTGCCGTACAAGTAGCAGAGAGGGGCAATGAATATGATGTGGACATTATTTCTGAAAATGCTCAGATGCAGCAAAATATGGAAAAAAGCAAGAATACAAATATATATATATATATATATATATATATGAAAAGAAAAGATCAGGCGTCTTCTCTGATAAAGTGAGTAGAAAGAGACACAGCAATGATTAGGTAACAAGAAAACGAGGAGGGTTTCGGCATAGAATTATCCAGAAAGGTGTTGTTGGACTCTTCACTTGCAAAACACAATGAAGAAGAAGAAGAAGAAGAAGAAGAAGATATGGAATTCCCAAAGTCCATATTATTCATAACCCAATAGAAATACAGCAATAACCAACTCTTGAACTATATAGATAATTGTAGATTGTTTTGTAACATTTAGAAGAAGAGTTGGCAAGGCAATGGGCAGAGGAAGAGGCTCCCTTCTTCTCCACCAAAACTTACAACTTTTTTGATTATATGGTGGATGGGTGCACTCATTTGGCTAAGGTCCTGCCAACTTTTATGATTAAAGCTGTGCATTTTGGATTCCACCATCACTCTCTCTTTTTTTATAATCTATAATCCTAAAAGTCTGAAATCATTCATTTTTTTTTTATTATCCTCTTATAATATTTTATTATAATCGACTTATAATTGTGTTGCCGTTACTACCGCGCAGATGTCCCAATACCTTAACAAACCAATCATATTTACCATTGGATCACATAAATATATATAAATATATATGCATTGGTTGGATGATACTTGTGAGGTCATCAAAGTTAATTATTAATGGGCATGGTGCATGGATAAGGTTTCAGGAAATAAAACATAATATAAAGAGAACAGAGGAAGAAGAGAAGGGAGGAGAAGTGGATGGTGATAAGGATGGTGATAAGGATGTCAATTGACTCTAAATTTGATTGATTGATTGGGCTTACCCACTTCCACTTTCCTTTTAATTACCTTTTTGTTGTTTTGCATAGCGACCAGTATTAGCATATTGTATACTGTATACTTATGTCAATCATCTACGTAATTTTAAGAATAGGGAGGAAAGCAAGCACACCATGACTCATGACTCATGACTCATGACTCATGACTCATGACTCATGACCATTCCATATCGATATATCTTCCTTCCTTACATTTTGGACCCCTCTTCCACCACTCTGGCAGTGGATAGGATGATCGTCACATCAAATTTTTTATTTATAAATATTCTATTAATTTTCAATGCCCTCTGAAATAATATTATTATTATAATTGTTGGCGGTGACTCGGTCACGGAGTCTATCCCCCGATACATACCACGTGTTTAGGGAGAGGGTAGTTTTGTCCAAACATATAAGAGTTTTTAGACAAAAATACCTCTCTTTAGACACATATTATTTATTGGAAAGGGGGTAATGCTCACCCTCTCGAAGGGGTTAACAAAAGTCTTCTCCTCAGTCACGTCATGGCTGGTGTTTTGTTTGTTAGGTTTGCCCAACCCAACTCTATCCCCGTGCTATATACTACGTGGCGTTCAAATCAACATTACCAAGAATTGGGCCTATTAACCCTTTTAGACGACGTTTGGGCTGTTTCGACTTGTTCGATTATTGGATCGGATCGGATCAAGTACGATCCAAAGTTAAAAAAAGAAAGCCATCAGCCCTATTCGTAAGTATAACCTAGGTTTTTTTCTTCAGATTTCAGAAATCACAAACTCAAGCCGACATCTCTCTCTCGAGGTACTGTATTTTTCGCAACCGTCGATACTCTTTGATTTGTATTTATTTATGCTGTATGTGTCTACCAATTTTGTTAGAAGAAGCATATTTATGTTCTAGTTACTTTGTGCAGTGCCAGTGGTTGTTTAAATGGAAGAAAGGGCAATATTTAGAGACATAAGGCGTTATTACTGTGATTATTGTGGGATTTGCAGATCCAAGAAGTCTCTTATTGCTTCTCACATCCTCTCTCATCACAAGGTTTACTTACTCACTTTGTTTTGTTTAGCTGAAATTTACTTGTTCATAATTAGGATTCAGGATTCGCTGATGTTTTAATTTTATTCTTCAGGAAGAGAAGGATGAGGAAAGGGTCGACGGAGATCTAGTGAAATCTAATACTTGCGAGGAATGCGGTGCTACTTTCAAAAAACCTGCACACTTAAAACAACACATGCACAGTCATTCACTTGAGGTATTCTTTACATAGTCAACAAATTTTTACTATGGAATACTTGCAAACGACAATTTCTTGTCATGTCTACAACTTTTGTTTCTTACCATTCAAAAAAAAAAATACAACTTTTGTTTCTTTGTTAGCAGTATAATTATCTTTATTGTTCACGTATATTGAAAGATAAATGATTTTGCAGGAATTATTGTTTTTTTTTTAGAAAAAAAAAAAACATAAAAACCAGGGGATGTATAGCGTGAAGCATTGGATCCCATACAATGAACTCCAAAATGCGAGAGGCTGCATATATAAACTTGATTGGACCAGTATCAGGTTGGGAGACCACCTGAGAAGCTCCATCAAGGAAGCCTCAAACACGCACTATTCTAATCTGAGGTTCGAAACTGTATATGTTCAGCTTTTGGTTGATAATTATGAAAATAATGCTTCTGATGTATTTGATTTTGTTGCAGAGAGCATTTAGTTGTCCGGTAGATGGTTGCCATGCCAGCTATAGAAGAAAAGATCACTTGACTCGGCACCTTCTTAAGCACCAAGGGGCACTATTTAAGTGTCCAATTGAGAAATGCAATAGTGAATTTTCCTTTCAAGGCAACATCAGAAGGCATTTGGAAGAAATCCATGATGAGGATTCCTCGATCACCATTCCAAAGCAGTATGTATGTCAGGAAACTGGGTGTGCAAAAGTATTCAAATATGCATCTAAGCTGAGAAAGCATGAAGAGTCTCATGGCAAGTTGCTTCAGAAAATTCATTTTTGGAATGTCATCTAAATGTTTATTTCTATTGCATAAGTTTGCTACACTTTTCATGGAATTGAAAATAAAGTCATTTTTCAATTTTTTGTTTAAACTCTGATGAATTCCTTTGTTTTCTCAGTCAAGCTAGACTCTGTGGAGGCATTTTGTTCTGAACAAGGATGTATGAAATATTTTACAAATAAGCAATGCCTTGAGGCCCATATCAGGTCTTGCCACCAGCACATCAAATGTGAGATTTGTGGATCGATGCAGCTGAGAAAGAACATAAAGCGGCATGTGCTTACACATGAGGAAAGAGTTTCATCTGAAAGATTTAAGTGCGGGTTTAAGGGTTGTCTACTCTCATTCTCAGCTGTAAGATGTCTCTACGTTGATTTTGTATCAAAACTTAATTTCTTGAATTATATGTATTACCTATTTATTGATTTGGTTCCCAACAGAAATCAAACCTCCAGCAACATGTGAAGGCAGTGCACCATGAAATTAAGCCTTTCGCTTGCGGGCTTGCTGGCTGTGGCATGAGATTTGCCTACAAGCATGTGAGAGATAAACATGAAAATTCAGGGTGCCACATATATGCCACTGTAAGTGTTGTGCAGATTTTGTAAATTACATGAAATAGCTTTGTTTGAAAAACGATACATACTCAGTGTTGTTATTTGTATGGAATCAGGGGGATTTTATTGAGTCAGATGAGCAATTCAGATCAAGGCAAAGAGGTGGGCGGAAGAGGAAATGCCCAACTGTAGAAATGTTGATACGAAAGAGAGTTTGTCCACCAAGTCCAACTGGGAACTGATGGCCTTCGTTTTACTGCTTTTTGATCAACTAGATATCAGCATCAATATCAGCATCAATACTTCCTACTTCCAAAAAGAGAGAAGAAATATCGTTGTACTTCATGCTAGGCATCAAGCCTTGGATGATGGGTGGCATGTATGTATTAGCACGATTAATGAAATTATAAAATATCCTTTTAGTGTTTTGTGGTGGGGTGGGATCACAATTAATAATAGTAATAGTAATAATAATAAAGCAACTGAAGCGCAAGAATTCGATAAGATACTAACTAGAAGAGATTCCAGCAGCGGAACCTGCAGTGAGAACTGAGAAGAGAGCTTTCGATGAGTGTTTTTTTTAAGGAGTGATGTTAAATTCACTCTGCATAATAAATGTATTGTTTTTTCAATTCAGACCAATCAATATCTTTCCAAATTGCCCTTTCTTTTTACAAAATATAATTTGTAATATCTTTTATCTAATTATTTTCGAAATCCATTTTTGACATTTTTTTAATAAAAAAAAATGTGAGTTTTTTTTACTACAAGTTTAACTCTATTTTTTTTACTTATAAATATCATTTATACTCCTTTAACACACATATATATATATATATATATATATATTTATTTATTTAAAAAGTATAAATGATATTTAAGACTAAAATATATAATATTATATATATATATATATATATTATATATATTGCAATC
This sequence comes from Dipteronia sinensis, assembly GCA_033220585.1. Taxonomy (NCBI): domain Eukaryota; kingdom Viridiplantae; phylum Streptophyta; class Magnoliopsida; order Sapindales; family Sapindaceae; genus Dipteronia; species Dipteronia sinensis. Next base: position 77,240,768 of record CM065637.1, on the reverse strand, counting down.
ATCTTTTCCGTATTATAATAAATATTGAATGAAATAAGTGACGATATAAATTATATATATTTTAAAAAGAGTATAAATGATGGTTTTGAGTTAACAAAAATCCTTTTTCATTTAAAATGTTTTTTTTCCTTAACAAAGTCGAAAGGGTTTTTGAAAAAATTAGATGAGAGATGACAAATTATATTTGGTAAAAAGAGGAGGGTAATATGGGAAAGGAATGCTTGGTTTGAGTGGTAAATAAGATGAAAAAACAATTCATTTATTATGGTTATAATTTTTATGGTAAAAAACAAAAGATAGACATGTATCAACATAAGAGGAGAGAGCAGGTTGAGAAAGTGGGTTGGGAGAGTGTACCTAGCATCCCTCAAAATACGATATTGAAATATAATCGGCAAAAATAACAACGAAAATTAAAGGTACCTGTTTTTCTAAACATCGAAATTTGAATTTGAACGATATGTAAATATATATTTGTTTTTTAAAAGTAAAATCGTTTGAAAATAAGTAATTTTATATTTATATTCATATTAAACAATTATACATATAATATGGAATAAAAACAATTCAAAAATAATAATTATATATGAACACATATGATCATGATCTTCTTCTTCGATTACAAACAAACTTCATTTTTGCTACGAAAAGAAAATAAAATGGGCAGCAGGAAAACTTACACAAAACACTCTAAAAAATAATAATATATAAATATATCACCCTAATATCATAATAACGTATTGATATTAAACACTAATATGAGAAGTGATTATAGTTCTTTTTTATTTTTAAAGCTATTTAAAATAAATAATATATTAAAATAAAGATTTCTGTATCATATATAATTATGATAAAATTTAAAATATATTATATATGGGGATAGTATCGGAAGGAAAGATTTTGGATTGCATTTAATGTAATTCAATGATTTGCAATTAAGTGAAAAATTATAATTTTTAACTTTTGATTTTAAGTTGTTTGACAACTTAAAAAAACAAACAAAACAACTTAATAATTATAATTAAGTGGAAAAAACAAACCGCCCCTAACTTAAAATTTATGAAAATTAGGCTAAAATTCTAATTAAAAAAACATTTATTTTATTTTTATTTTTATAAACATATAATATCTGTGTTAGGTTTAATTCGAATAAGAGAGCAATAAAGGGGAATTGGGATATGTATAGATATGACGCTAGTTCGGTTCGAACCAGCGAACTGAATCCGAACTGAATCCGAACTGTCGGAGGAAAATCGGAACCGGTACAGGGACGGTTCCGGTTTCGGTTCCGGTTCCCCTTTAGAGGAACCGCCTGGTTCGAACCGGACCGGAACTGGCAGTTCGGTTCCGGTTCGAACCGGGCGGTTCCAACATTATTATTACTTTACATTTTTTAGTTTTATTTTAATTTAATTTTTTAATTTGTCATTTATTTATTTTATTTTAATTTACTGGTGATCCAATAAAATACATTTACAAATTACAATTTTACATAGCTAATTTTTTTATGAAAAGTCGGTCAGTAGCGTTAAAGTCTAAGTTTTATATTTTCCAAGAACGCTTTACGCCACCGTTTTCCTTGTCTGAGATTTGTATTGTTTTGGGCTTGTTGGAGACAATTTTTGGGCCTCAATCTCAGATAAGTCAATTCTTGTTTTAGTGTATGTTTTGTATGGCTTTTGTAAAGATCAAAAACACTTTTTTAATGTTAAATGATATTGAGGAGTGCTAAATTCACTCTCTCAACCCACTCTCATAATCCACTCTCTCTTCTTTCTTTGACAAGTGTCAATATTTTACTTTTGACTTAAAAGTTCAACCATAATAAAGGGCTCAAAAAGGTGACATTTCTCACCATTTCCCCCCATAATAAATGGTTTATTTGTTTATCTTATTTAAAACTCAAACAAAACATTCTTTTCCAAAATTGCCCTTTTACTTTTTACAACTATAATTTATAATCTCTTTTATCTAATTAAAAAAACATTAATTTTTTTTTTTACTCCTAAACATCATTTATATTCCTTAAAAAATATAATTTATACCAAATATAATTTACAATCTATTTCATCTAATTCTCTATGAAATCCTTTCGAGTTTTTTTTTAACTTCTAAACATCATTTATTCTCCTTAAAAAAACATAATTACTTAAAAAATAATTTATATTTCCATTTATTTCATTCAACATTTATTTAATATGAAAAATTGATTGCAAAAATCATTATACACAGTTACACACATATATACATACAAATGTTTTTTTAATTAGATAAAAGAGATTATAAATTATAGTTGGTAAAAAGTAAAAGGGTAATTTGAAAAAATAATGTTTTGTTTGAGTTTTATATAATATAAACAGACAAACCATTTATTATGGCTCCACTTTTAAATCAAAAAGAAAAATATTGACACTTGTCAAAGAAAGAAGAGGGAGTGGATTGACAGAGTGAATTTAGCACTCCCTTAGCTATGGATTTGCTAATCTTAACACCTGGACCCTCAGGCCCAAGGGAATTGCCAGTGACGAGAGTGATACACGCTGCCACTGCCTTCAAAAAAGGCTGCAACTCGAAGCTCGATAACTAGGACCAAAATGACATGCATCAGGTGGATAGAAGAGGCTCCTCCCTCATCCAGGAGGCACCTCGATTGGGTATACCATCCCAGAGGCAGTCTCGTACTTCATGCACTCCGCTATTTAAGAGGACCACACTTAAGCATGTTAGCAAATCCACTACGCATGAACTTATTATTATTCCCGAATTTCCAAGTCCCTCGATGTCTATAATCGGCTGTTGTTCATTCCTTTCAGTCCGGACAGCAAGAGGACTCACACCACCACCTCCGATTTTTGATGATGTTTTGGTAGAAAATGACAAGCAGTGTTGTTGCTTCAATTTCCATTGAGAGGCTGAATAATTATGTGGAGGAGGCAAGTCTTCTCGCTGCGCTAATTCTAATTCAATACTCTATACGGATAACATGGGCTAAAATCATCACCACTTCACTACCAATTCTGTCCATCCATCAACAAAAAATAACTCGTTTTTTAATCCGAATAAAATTACTTTTATAGACAAAAGTTATTTTTGCTCCATTGTCAACCAGCCAACCACCTCGTTAGTAAGGTAAATTTGAGCGAAAATTAAAAAATCATGTATTTCGTTGTAAAACGCGATTTCGACTAATTGTTTTTTATAGAACCTCTTAAAAATCCTTTTTAAACCTATACATAAACTTTGTAGTAATTATAATTTTCCTACCAAATTTGATATTTTTTTATAGTGGTTGTAAGATAAATTTGAGCGAAAACTAAAAAATCGTGTATTCCATTGTAAAACGCAATTTCAACTAATATTTTTTTTATAGAACTTCTTAAGAAGCATGTTTATACCTATATGTAAATTTTTTGGCAAATAAACTTTTCCTACCAACTTTGATTTTTTTTTTATAGTGGTTAGTAAGAGAAATTTGAGCGAAAATTAAAAAATCGTGTATTTCGTTGTAAAATAAGATTTCAACTAATTATTTTTTTCATAGAACCTCTTAAAATGCATTTTTATACCTATATATAAACTTTGTGGTAATTATAAATTTCCTACCAAATTTGATTTTTTATTATTGTGGCTAGTAAGGTAAATTTGAGCGAAAACTAAAAAAATCGTGTATTCCGTTGTAAAACGTGATTTCAACTAATATTTTTTATAGAAATTCTTAAGAAGCTTGTTTATACCTATATGTAAATTTTTTGGCAAATAAACTTTTCCTACCAACATTGATTTTTTTTTATAGTGGTTAGTAAGGGAAATTTGAGAGAAAATTAAAAAATCGTGTATTTCGTTGTAAAATGCGATTTCAACTAATTATTTTTTCATAGAACCTCTTAACATGCATTTTTATACCTATATATAAACTTTGTGGCAATTATAAATTTCCTACCAAATTTGATTTTTTATTATTGTGGCTAGTAAGGTAAATTTGAGCGAAAACTAAAATATCGTGTATTTCGTTGTAAAACGCGATTTCAACTAATTGTTTTTTATAGAACCTCTTAAAAATCCTTTTTAAACCTATATATAAACTTTGTAGCAATTATAATTTTCCTACCAAATTTGATATTTTTTTATAGTGATTGTAAGATAAATTTGAGCGAAAACTAAAAAATCGTATATTCCATTGTAAAACGCGATTTCAACTAATATTTTTTTTATAGAACTTCTTAAGAAGCATGTTTATACCTATATGTAAATTTTTTGGCAAATAAAATTTTCCTACCAACTTTGATTTTTTTTGTATAGTGGTTAGTAAGGGAAATTTGAGCGAAAATTAAAAAATCGTGTATTTCGTTGTAAAATAAGATTTCAACTAATTATTTTTTTCATAGAACCTCTTAAAATGCATTTTTCTACCTATATATAAACTTTTTGGGAATTATAAATTTCCTACCAAATTTGATTTTTTATTATTGTGGCTAGTAAGGTAAATTTGAGCGAAAACTAAAAAATCATGTATTTCGTTGTAAAACGCTATTTTAACTAATTTTTTTTTCATAGAACTTCTTAAGAATCCCTTTTATACCATTATGTAAATTTTGTGGCAATTAAAATTTTTCAACCAAATTTGTTTTTTTTATAGTGGTTGTTAGTATGGGAAATTTGAACGAAAACTAAAAAATCGTATATTTCGTTGTAAAACACAATTGCAACTAATTTTTTTTCATTCAACTTCTTAAAAAGCCTTGTATAAACTTTGTGGCAATTATAAATTTCCTACCAAATTTGATTTTTTTTATTGTGGCTAGTAAGGTAAATTTGAGCGAAAACTAAAAAATCGTATATTTCGTTGTAAAACGCGATTTCAACTAATTGTTTTTCATAGACCATCTTAAAAAGCTTTTTTAAACCTATATATTAACTTTGTGGCAATTATAATGTTCCTAAAAAATTTGATTTTTTATATAGTGGTTAGTAAGGTAAATTTGAGCGAAAACTAAAAAATCGTGTATTCCTTTGTAAAACGCGATTTTAACTAATTATTTTTTTTTCATAGAACCGCTTAAAAAGAATTTTTAAACCTATATGTAAATTGTTTTGCAATTAAAACTTTCCTACAAAATTGATTTTTTTTATAGCGGTTCGTAAGGTAAATTTGGGCGAAAACAAAAAAATCGTGTATTTCGTTGTAAAACGATATTTCAACTAATTTTTTTTTCATAGAACTTATTAAGAATCCCTTTTATACCAATATGTAAATTTTGTGGCAATTAAAATTTTCCTACCAAATTTGATTTTTTTAATAGTGGTTAGTAAGAGAAATTTGGACGAAAACTTAAAAATCGTACATTTCGTTGTAAAACACAATTTCAACAATTTTTTTTCATTGAACATCTCAAAAAGCCTTTTTATATCTATATATCAACTTTGTGGCAATTATAATTTACCTACCAAATTTGATTGTTTTATAGCGGTTAGTAAAGTAAATTTGAGCGAAAACTAAAAAATCGTGTATTTCGTGGTAAAATGCGATTTCAACTAATTATTTTTTTCATAGAACCTCTTAAAAAGCATTTTTATACCTATATGTAAATTTTTTTGAAATTAAAACTTTCCTACCCAATTTGATTTGTCTTTATAGTGATTAGTAAGGTAAATTTGATCGAAAACTGAAAAATCATATATTTCGTTGTAAAATGCGATTTCAACTAATTATTTTTTTCATAGAACCTCTTAAAAAGTATTTTTGTACCTATATGAGATTTTGTTGCAATTAAAACTTTCCTACCAAATTTGATTTTCTTTATAGTGGTTAGTAAGGTAAATTTGAGCGAAAACTAAAAAATCGTATATTTCGTTGTAAAATGTGATTTTAACTAATTTTTTCTTCATATAACTTCTTAAGAAGCATGTTTATACCTATATGTAAACGTTTTGGCAAATAAACCTTTCCTACCAACTTTGATTTTTTTTATATTGTGGTTAGTAAGGGAAATTTAAACGAAAATTAAAAAATCGTGTATTTTATTGTAAAATAAGATTTCAACTAATTATTTTTTCCTAGAACCCCTTAACATGAAATTTTATACCTATATATTAACTTTGTGGCAATTATAAATTTCCTACCAAATTTGATTTTTTATTATTGTGGCTAGTAAGGTAAATTTGAGCGAAAACTAAAATATCGTGTATTTTGTTGTAAAACGCGATTTCAACTAATTATTTTTCATAGACCCTCTTAAAAGGCCTTTTTAAACCTTTATATAAACTTTGTGGCAATTATAATTTTCCTACCAAATTTTATTTTTTTTATAGTGGTTAGTAAGGTAAATTTGAGCGAAAACTAAAAAATCGTATATTTCGTTGTAAAACGCGATGTTAACTAATTATTTTTTCATAGAACTTCTTAAAAAGCATTTTTATACCTATATGTAAATATTTTGGCAAATAAACTTTTCCTACCAACTTTGATTTTTTTATAGTGGTTAGTAAGAGAAATTTGAGCGAAAATTAAAAAATCTTGTATTTCGTTGTAAAACGCGATTTTGACTAATTTTTTTTTCATAGAACCTCTTTAAAAGAATTTTTATACCTATATGTAAATTTTGTTGCAAATAAAACTTTCCTACCAAATTTGATATTTTTTTTATAGTGGTAAGTAAGGTAAATTTGAACGAAAACTAAAAAATCGTGTATTTTGTTATAAAATGCGATTTCAACTGATTATTTTTTTCATAGAACTTCTTACGAATCCCTTTTATACCAATATGTAGCTTTTGTGGCAATTAAAATTTTCCAACCAAATTTGATTTTTTTGTATAGTGGTTACTAAGGGAAATTTGAGCGAAAACTAAAAAAATCGTATATTTCGTTTTGAAACGCTATTTCAACTAATTTTTTTTATTGAACTTCTTTAAAAGCCTTTTTATACCTATATATAAACTTTGTGGCAATCATAATTTTCCTACCAAATTTGATTTTTTTTATGGAGGATAGTAAGGTAAAGTTGAGCGAAAACTAAAAAATCGTGTATTTCGTTGTAAAATGCGATTTCAACTAATTGTTTCTCATAGACCCTCTTAAAAAGCCTTTTTAAACCTATATATAAACTTTGTGGTAATTATAATTTTCCTACCAAATTTGATTTTTTTATAGTGGTTAGTAGGGTAAATTAGAGCGAAAATTAAAAAATCGTGTATTTCGTTGTAAAACGTGATTTCGACTAATTGTTTTTCATAGAAACTCTTAAAAAGCCTTTTTAAACCTATACATAAACTTTGTATCAATTATAAGTTTCCTAACAAATTTGATATTTTTTTTATAGTGGTTAGTAAGGTAAATTTGAGCGAAAACTAAACAATCGTGTATTTCGTTGTAAAATGCGATTTCAACTAATTAGTTTTTTTTTTCATAGAGCCTCTTAAAAAGCATTTTTATACCTATATGTGAATTGTTTTGCAATTAAAATTTTCCTACCAAATTTGATTTTTTTTATAGTGGTTAGTAAGGTAAATTTGAACGAAAACTAAAAAATCATGTATTTCGTTGTAAAACGCTATTTAAACTAATTCTTTTTTCCATAGAACTTCTTAAGAATCCCTTTTATACCAATATGTAAATTTTGTGGCAATTATAATTTTCCTACCAAATTTGATTTTTTTATAGTGGTTAGTAAGGTAAATTTAAGCGAAAATTAAAAAATCGTGTATTTCGTTGTAAAACGCGATTTCGACTAATTTTTTTTCATAGAAACTCTTAAAAAGCCTTTTTAAACCTATACATAAACTTTGTAGCAATTATAATTTTCCTACCAAATTTGATATTTTTTTATAGTGGTTAGTAAGGTAAATTTGAGTAAAAAGTTAAAAATCGTGTATTTCGTTGTAAAATGCGATTTCAACTAATTAGTTTTTTTTTTCATAGAGCCGTTTAAAAAAGCATTTTTATACCTATATGCGAATTTTTGGCAATTAAAACTTTCCTACCAAATTTGATTTTTTTTTATAGTGGGTAGTAAGGTAAATTTGAACGAAAACTAAAAAATCGTATATTTCATTGTAAAATGCGATTTTAACTAATTTTTTTTAATAGAACTTCTTAAGAATCCCTTTTATACCAATATGTAAATTTTTTGGCAATTAAAATTTTCCAAACAAATTTATTTTTTTATAGTGGTTGTTAGTATGAGAAATTTGAACGAAAACTACAAAATTTCAACTAATTTTTTTTCATTCAACTTCTTAAAAAGCCTTGTATAAAATTTGTGGCAATTATAAATTTCCTACCAAATTTGATTTTTTTTATTGTAGCTAGTAAGGTAAATTTGAGCGAAAACTAAAAAAATCGTGTATTTCGTTGTAAAACGCGATTTCAACTAATTGTTTTTCATAGACCCTCTTAAAAAGCTTTTTTAAACCTATATATTAACTTTGTGGCAATTATAATGTTCCTAAAAAATTTGATTTTTTATATAGTGGTTAGTAAGGTAAATTTGAGCGAAAACTAAAAAATCGTGTATTCCTTTGTAAAACGCGATTTTAACTAATTATTTTTTTTTTCATAGAACCTCTTAAAAAGCATTTTTAAACCTATATGTAAATTTTGTTGCAGTTAAAACTTTCCTACAAAATTGATTTTTTTTATAGCGGTTCGTAAGGTAAATTTGAGCTGAAACGAAAAAATCGTGTATTTCGTTGTAAAACGATATTTCAACTAATTTTTTGTTCATAGAACTTCTTAAGAATCCCTTTTATACCAATATGTAAATTTTGTGGCAATTAAAAATTTCCTACCAAATTTGATTTTTTAATAGTGGTTAGTAAGGGAAATTTGGACGAAAACTTAAAAATCGTACATTTCGTTGTAAAACACAATTTCAACAAATTTTTTTCATTGAACATCTCAAAAAGCCTTTTTATACCTATATATAAACTTTGTGGCAATTATAATTTACCTACCAAATTTGATTTTTTTTATAGCGGTTAGTAAAGTAAATTTGAGCTAAAATTAAAAATCGTGTATTTCGTGGTAAAATGCGATTTCAACTAATTAATTTTTTCATAGAACCTCTTAAAAAGCATTTTTATAACTATATGTAAATTTTTTTGAAATTAAAACTTTCCTACCCAATTTGATTTGTCTTTATAGTGGTTAGTAAGGTAAATTTGATCGAAAACTAAAAAATCATATATTTCGTTGTAAAATGCGATTTCAACTAATTATTTTTTTCATAGAACCTCTTAAATGTTAGAAGATAAGAATGTGTATTTATCTATGTATTTATCTTTCCTATTTGTTGTATATAATCTTTTCTATTGTATTGCCTAATATTTAGCTAGACAACTCATGTTCCCTGACTAGTAGGAGTAGTCAGTTCACTTCTCTGTATATATACCCGATTGTTGATTAATAAAATTATTCCATTATATTCAATATTTCTTCCGCATTTACATGGTATCAAAGCAAGGTTAAGATCTTGTTTCTTTCTTTTTGTCGCTGCACTTTAACTCTGTCGTGTAGCGTCTCTCCCTCTTCCAGTCATGGTCAACGATGGCCTACCACCAACTCCCTCTGTTCCTGGCAAGGAAATTATCGATCCTAATGCAGATTCTTCAAGGTCCAACATCTCAAACCCCTATTTCACTCACCATTCAGATCATCCAGGTTTGGTTTTGATTTCCAAACCCTTGAATGGAGACAATTACTCTACTTGGAAAAGGGCTATGACTTTGGCTTTAAATTCCAAAAACAAACTAGGTTTCGTCAATGGTTCAATCAATGCACCTTCAAAGACAACGGATCCTGAAAATTATGCAGCTTGGTCTCGGTGTAATGATATGGTCCATTCTTGGATTGTCAACACTCTCAGTCCGGAAATTTCAGATAGTGTAATATATTACACCACCGCTAATGAAGTTTGGGAGGATCTTCGTGAGCGATTCTCTCAAAGTAACGCACCTCGCATTTTCGAGATCCAGCGAGATATTGCCTATCTTCGACAGGAACAACTCTCTGTCTCTACTTATTACACAAAACTGAAGGGACTTTGGGATGAACTAAATTCCTACAGCGATGCAGTCCATGGAGCACAGCAAGATCAGCAAAAATTAATGCAATTCCTGATGGGGTTGAATGACTCTTACAGCAGCGTTCGTGGCCAAATCCTCTTGATGAACCCTCTCCCTTCTGTTCGCCAAGCATACTCCTCTGTTTCTCAAGAAGAAAAGCAGCGTATCCTAAGCTCGACACACGCTGTAACTGATTCTGTTGGTACCGCTGCCATGGCTGTACGAAGCAATAACAGCAGCAAGTTCGTTCCATCAGCTGGTGCAAGAAGATTCGACCGTCCAAATGTCACACATGATTTCAGATCACAAGACAAATCTCCAGAAAATTTCAGCAGTGGCCGCCGACCAGATCAAGACAGGAAACGATCGGGATTTGGAAGGGGTCGTCCTCTTTGTACACATTGTGGTGAATTGGGTCATTGGATTCAGACCTGCTATGAATTGCATGGATATCCAGCAGGCCACCCAAAAGCTAAGTCTACAGGCCCAGGTCCACACCGTTTTCACAACAATAACAGGCCAACAGCAAACCATGTTGCTGAATGTATTTCTCCAGCAGACAGCAGCCCTGTTGTTGGGCTTTCAGAGGCCCAGTTAAAGCAACTCTTATCACTTCTTGACAACAAAAATGAGGGATCTAGCTCTCAAGCACATGCCGTCACCAAGCCAGGTTTGTCTAAAGTTGCTTCCCGTGATTGGATCATTGATAGTGGTGCGACGGATCATATTTCTTCTTCGTCCCAATTATTTTTCCACACAAAGAAGAATTGCTCATTACCTCCTGTATTATAGCCAAGTGGAGACCAGGCAAAAATTGTTGCGAAAGGATCGTTGCCTTTAAATTCAGTTTATTATTTGAAAAATGTGTTGTGTGTACCTACTTTCAAGGTTGATTTGATGTCTGTTAGTCGTCTAACGAGAGGCCTGAATTGTTCCATAACCTTTTTCCCTTATTGGTGTGTTTTGCAGGATCTGGCTACGAGGAGGATGATTGGTTTGGGTAAACAACGTGGCGGACTATATTATTTGGTGGCATTGGCAACAAGGCAATCCGACACACATACTTCCTCACCCACAAAACGGCCAACTTGCAACCTCACCATCTCATCCACCGATCTCTGGCATAACCGTTTGGGTCATGTATCATCCTCTCGTTTGAGTTTCATTGCGAAGAATTTTTTAAATTTTTTCAGTTCAGTCCAATAATGCTTGCCCCATTTGTCCTTTGGCTAAGCAGAGTCGTTTACCTTTCAGTCATAGTGTTATTTCTTCTGTAAAACCTTTTGAAATAATTCATTGTGATATTTGGGGTCGTTATCGACACCCTTCTCTTACTGGTGCTTATTATTTTCTCACTATTGTTGACGACTATACTCGTTTCACATGGATTTTCTTGATGAGACACAAGAATGAGGCTCAATCACTTTTAAAACGTTTTTTTAATTATGTTTTCACGCAATTTGAGTCCAAAATTAAGATTTTTCGAAGTGATAATGGTGGAGAATTTATTTCTCTTCGTTCCTTTTTTCATGATCATGGTGTCATTTTTCAGCATTCTTGTGTTTATACGCCTCAACAAAATGGGGTTGTAGAACGCAAACATCGTCACATTTTACAGGTGGCTCGGGCTTTGAAATTTCAAGCTCGTCTCCCTTCCCAATTTTGGGGAGAATGTGCTCTTACTGCTGTGCACATAATCAATCGTCTTCCTTCTCCAGTTCTATCTTTCAAAACACCTTTCGAAATTCTCTACTCTAAACCGCCTTCTTTTTTTCATTTACGTGTTTTTGGTTGTCTGGCTTATGCCACTAATGTTCATCCTTCCCATAAATTTGACTATCGCTCCGTACCCTCGGTTTTTATCGGATATCCTGTTGGTCAAAAGGCTTACAAGTTATTTGATTTATCGACCAAAAATTTTTTTACTAGTCGCGATGTCAAATTTCACGAGTCTATCTTTCCTTATATTTCTACCCAGCCCCAATCTGCCTCACACCTTTCATCTGACCCGCCCACTCACTCAAGCCCAATTCCTTTTTTGGCCCATGATGTTTCTTATCCTTTTGACTCCAGCTCAGTCCCTTCTCGTCCAAACGCAGCCCCTCCTGATCCACCCACTCCACACACGTCCCCTGATCCACACACGTCCCCTGATCCACCCTCTCCAGTTCAGCGATCTCCTCCCATATCCCCTTCTCCACCGGATTTCTTGTCTCCGGCATCCGATTCTGTGTCTCCATCACCTCCTCCATCATTTCCCTCCTCCCCTGCTCCCGCTGCTTCACCCGACCTGGCACCACTTCGCCGTTCCAGTCGTCACGCCGGTCCCCCAGCCAGGCTTCGTGATTACGTCTGCTCCTCCGTTTCCTCAACCCAATCGTCCGCCTTGCTGCCTGGTCTGCCTAAAGGTACGAGATATCCACTGAGCAATTTTGTTTCTTATCATCGATATACACCTGCGTATCGTTCGTTTACTGCTCAGGTCAGTGCCGATGTCGAACCCAACTCCTATTCAGCGGCTGCCGCTGATCCTAAATGGCAGGACGTCATGAATACTGAGCTACAGGCTCTCACAGAAAATGGCACATGGTCACTCGTCCCTCTTCCTGGCGGTAAGACTCCCATTGGCTGTCGGTGGGTATTCAAAATCAAACGTCATTCCGACGGTTCTGTCGAGCGGTACAAAGCCCGTTTGGTCGCCAAAGGATTCATTCAGCTGGAGGGTGTTGATTATCAGGACACATTTTCTCCCACTGCCAAAATTATTTCCGTTCGTTGCTTGCTTGCCTTGGCTGCCTCTAACAGCTGGTCCGTTCATCAATTGGACGTCAACAATGCTTTCCTCCACGGCGATCTGACTGAGGAAATATACATGTCGCCACCGCCGGGGCTTCGGCGACAGGGGGAGGATAACTTGGTGTGTCGTCTTCACAAGTCTTTGTACGGTCTGAAACAAGCTTCTCGCCAGTGGTTCGCCAAGTTTTCAGAGGCCATTTGTACCGCTGGTTATGAGCAATCTCGAGCCGATTATTCTCTGTTCACCAGAAAACGAGGCAAGTCTTTTACAGCTCTCTTGATATATGTAGATGATATTTTAATTACTGGAAATGATCCTGTTAGCATTGCTGCGACTAAGAAATTTCTGCATAGTAATTTTCGTATCAAAGAGCTTGGTAATTTGAAGTATTTTCTTGGCATTGAGGTTTCTACCTCTAGGAATGGAATTTTCATTTCTCAACGTAAGTATGCGTTAGAGATCATTACGGATGCAGGGTTATTAGGTGCAGCTCCCATTGATACTCCTATGGAACAAGGCCTGAAATTATCGGATAAGAGTGATCTACTTAAAAATTCAAGTCAATATAGAAGATTAGTTGGTAGGTTGATTTACTTGACTGTTTCCAGGCCTGATATAACATATGCTGTACATGTTCTGAGTAGATTTATGCACCAACCACGAAAATTACATATGGAGGCAGCTCTTCGGGTTGTTAGATATCTAAAAGGAGCTCCTGGCAAAGGTCTATTCTTCTCTTCGAATAGTGATTTCAAGCTGAGAGCTTATTGTGATTCGGATTGGGCAGGTTGTCCACTTACTAGGAGGTCTACTACGGGTTATTGTGTCTTCCTTGGACCTTCATTGATTTCTTGGAGGTCAAAACGACAGAAAACAGTTTCACTTTCTTCTGCTGAGGCGGAATATCGCGCAATGACAGGAGCTTGCTGCGAGTTGACATGGCTTCGATATTTATTGAAGGATTTAGGACTTTCACATGATGAACCTGCTTTGCTGTATTGTGATAACAAGGCAGCTCTACACATTGCAGCCAATCCAGTTTTTCATGAGCGAACTAGGCACATAGAAATGGATTGCCATTACATTAGAGACAAGATTCAAGATGGTTCGGTGACAACAAAATATGTAACTTCTGCACATCAGCTGGCGGACGTCTTGACAAAGCCTTTGGGGAAAGAGTTTTTTGTTCCTATGATTCACAAGTTGGGAGTACAGGATATCCACTCTCCAACTTGAGGGGGAGTGTTAGAAGATAAGAATGTGTATTTATCTATGTATTTATCTTTCCTATTTGTTGTATATAATCTTTTCTATTGTATTGCCTAATATTTAGCTAGACAACTCATGTTCCCTGACTAGTAGGAGTAGTCAGTTCACTTCTCTGTATATATACCCGATTGTTGATTAATAAAATTATTCCATTATATTCAATATTTCTTCCGCATTTACATTAAAAAGTATTTTTATACCTATATGAGATTTTGTTGCAATTAAAACTTTCCTACCAAATTTGATTTTCTTTATAGTGGTTAGTAAGATAAATTTGAGCGAAAACTAAAAAATCGTATATTTCGTTGTAAAATGCGATTTTAACTAATATTTTTTTCATATAACTTCTTAAAAAGCATTTTTATACCTATATGTAAATATTTTGGCAAATAAACTTTTCCTACCAACTTTGATTTTTTTATAGTGGTTAGTAAAGAAATTTGAGCGAAAATTAAAAAATCTTGTATTTCGTTGTAAATCGCGATTTTGACTAATTATTTTTTTCATAGAACCTCTTAAAAAGAATTTTTATACCTATATGTAAATTTTGTTGCAAATAAACTTTCCTACCAAATTTGAAATTTTTTTTATAGTGGTTGTATGGGAAATTTGAACAAAAACTAAAAAATCGTATATTTCGTTGTAAAACACAATTTCAACTAATTTTTTTTTCATTCAACTTCTTAAAAAGCCTTGTATAAACTTTGTGGCAATTATAAATTTCCTACCAAATTTGATTTTTTTTTATTGTGGCTAGTAAGGTAAATTTGAGCGAAAACTAAAAAATCGTGTATTTCGTTGTAAAACGCGATTTCAACTAATTGTTTTTCATAGACCCTATTAAAAAGCATTAAACCTATATATAAACTTTTTGGCAATTATAATTTTCCTACCAAATTTGATTTTTTTATAGTGGTTAGTAAGGTAAATTTGAGCGAAAACTAAAAAATCGTGTATTCCATTGTAAAACGTGATTTCAACTAATATTTTTTTTATAGAACTTCTTAAGAAGCATGTTTATACCTATATGTAATTTTTTTGGCAAATAAACTTTTCCTACAAACTTTGATTTTTTTTTTTATAGTGGTTAGTAAGGGAAATTTGAGCGAAAATTAAAAAATCGTGTATTTCGTTGTAAAATAAGATTTCAACTAATTATTTTTTTCATAGAACCTCTTAAAATGCATTTTTATACCTATATATAAACTTTGTGGCAATTATAAATTTTCTACCAAATTAGATTTTTTATTATTGTGGCTAGTAAGGTAAATTTGAGCGAAAACTAAAAAATCTTGTATTCCGTTGTAAAACGCGATTTCAACTAATATTTTTTTATAAAACTTCTTAGGAAGCATGTTTATACATATATGTAAACTTTTTGGCAAATAAACCTTTCCTACCAACTTTGATTTTTTTTTTTATAGTGGTTAGTAAGGGAAATTTGAGCGAAAATTAAAAAATCGTGTATTTTATTGTAAAATAAGATTTCAACTAATTATTTTTTCCTAGAACCCCTTAACATGAATTTTTATACCTATATATTAACTTTGTGGCAATTATAAATTTCCTACCAAATTTGATTTTTTATTATTGTGGCTAGTAAGGTAAATTTGAGCGAAAACTAAAATATCGTGTATTTTGTTGTAAAACGCGATTTCAACTAATTATTTTTCATAGACCCTCTTAAAAAGCCTTTTTAAACCTACATATAAACTTTGTGGCAATCATAATTTTCCTACCAAATTTTATTTTTTTTATAGTGGTTAGTAAGGTAAATTTGAGCGAAAACTAAAAAATCGTATATTTCGTTGTAAAACGCGATTTTAACTAATTTTTTTTTCATAGAACTTCTTAAAAAGAATTTTTATACCTATATGTAAATATTTTGGCAAATAAACTTTTCCTACCAACTTTGATTTTTTTATAGTGGTTAGTAAGAGAAATTTGAGCGAAAATTAAAAAATCATCTATTTCGTTGTAAAACGCGATTTTGACTAATTATTTTTTTCATAGAACCTCTTAAAAAGCATTTTTATAACTATATGTAAATTTTGTTGCAAATAAAACTTTCCTACCAAATTTGATATTTTTTTTATAGTGGTTAGTAAGGTAAATTTGAGCGAAAACTAAAAAATCGTGTATTTTGTTGTAGAATACGATTTAAACTAATTATTTTTTTCATAGAACTTCTTAAGAATCCCTTTTATACCAATATGTAGCTTTTGTGGCAATTAAAATTTTCTAACCAAATTTGATTTTTTTATATAGTGGTTAGTAAGGGAAATTTGAGCGAAAACTAAAAAATCGTATATTTCGTTTTAAAACGCTATTTCAACTAATTTTTTTCATTGAACTTCTTTAAAAGCCTTTTTATACCTATATATAAATTTTGTGGCAATTATAATTTTCCTACCAAATTTGATTTTTTTATGGAGGATAGTAAGGTAAAGTTGAGCGAAAACTAAAAAATCGTGTATTTCGTTGTAAAACGCGATTTCAACTAATTGTTTCTCATAGACCCTCTTAAAAAGCCTTTTCAAACCTATATATAAACTTTGTGGCAATTATAATTTTCCTACCAAATTTGATTTTTTTATAGTAAGGTAAATTTGAGCGAAAATTAAAAAATCGTGTATTTCATTGTAAAACGCGATTTCGACTAATTGTTTTTCATAGAAACTCTTAAAAAGCCTTTTTAAACCTATACATAAACTTTATAGCAATTATAATTTTCCCACCAAATTTGATATTTTTTTTATAGTGGTTAGTAAGGTAAATTTGAGCGAAAACTAAAAAATCAAGTATTTCGTTGTAAAATGCGATTTCAACTAATTAGTTTTTCATAGAACTTCTTAAAAATATTTTTTATACATATATGTAAATTCTTTGGAAATTAAAATTTTCCTTCCAAATTTGATTTTTTAGTAAGGGAAATTTGTGCAAACACTAAAAAAATCGTGTATTTCGTAGTAAAACGCTATTTCAACTAATTGTTTTTCATATACCCTCTTAAAAATCCTTTTTAAAACCTATATAAATACTTTGTGGCAATTATAATTTTCCTACCCAATTTGATTTTTTTTGTATTGGTTAGTAAGGTAAATTTGAGCGAAAACTAAAAAATCGTGTATTTCGTTGTAAAATGCTATTTCAACTAATTTTTTTTTCATAGGACTTCTGAAGTATCCCTTTTATACCAATATGTAAATTTTGTGGCAATTAAAATTTTCCTACCAAATTTGATTTATTTTTTATAGTGGATAGTAAGGAAAATTTGAGCGAAAACTAAAAAATGGTATATTTCGTTGTAAAACACAATTTCAACTAATTTTTTTCATTGAACTTCTTAAAAAGCCTTTTTATATCTATATATAAACTTTGTGGCAATTATAATTTTCATACAAAATTTGATTTTTTTTGGTGGCGTTTAAGGTAAATTTGAGCGAAAACTAAAAAGTCGTTTATTTCGTTGTAAAACGTGATTTCAACTAATTATTTTTCATAGAACCTCTGAAAAAGCATTTTTATACCTATATGTAAATTTTGTTGCAATTAAAACTTTCCAACCAGATTTTATTTTTTTTATAGTGGTTAGTAAGGTAAATTTGAGCGAAAACTGAAAAATCGTGTATTTCGTTGTAAAACGCGATCTCAACTAATTTTTTTTTCATAGAACTTCTTAAGAATCCATTTTATACCAATATGTAAATTTTGTGGCAATTAAAGTTTTCCAAACAAATTTGATTTTTTTTATAGTGGTTTGTGAGGGAAATTTGAGCGAAAACTAAAAAATCGTATATTTCGTTGTAAAACATAATTTCAACTAATTTATTAAATTGAACTTCTTAAAAAGCCTTTTTATACCTATATATAAACTTTGTGGCAATTATAAGTTTCCTACAAAATTTGATTTTTTTTATGGTGGCTAGTAAGGTAAATTTGAGCGAGAACTAAAAAATCGTGTATTTCGTTGTAAAATGCGATTTCAACTAATTAGTTTTTTTTTTCATAGAGCCTCTTAAAAAGCATTTTTATACCTATATGTGAATTGTTTTGCAATTAAAACTTTCCTACCAAATTTGATTTTTTTACAGTGGTTAGTAAGATAAATTTGAACGAAAACTAAAAAATCATGTATTTCGTTGTAAAACGCTATTTCAACTAATTATTTTTTTCATAGAACTTCTTAAGAATCCCTTTTATACCAATATGTAAATTTTGTGGCAATTAAAATTTTCCAACCAAATTTGTTTTTTTATAGTGGTTGTTAGTATGAGAAATTTGAACAAAATCTAAAAAATGGTATATTTCGTTGTAAAACGCAATTTCAACTAATTTTTTTTTTCATTCAACTTCTTAAAAAGCCTTGGATAAACTTTGTGGCAATTATAAATTTCCTACCAAATTTGATTTTTTTTACTGTGGCTAGTAAGGTAAATTTTAGTGAAAACTAAAAAATCGTGTATTTCGTTGTAAAACGCGATTTCAACTAATTGTTTTTCGTAGATCCTATTAAAAAGCATTAAACCTATATATAAACTTTGTGGCAATTATAATTTTCCTACCAAATTTGATTTTCTTATAGTGGTTAGTAAGGTAAATTTGAGCGAAAACTAAAAAATCGTGTCTTTCGTTGTAAAACGCGATTTTAACTAATTTTTTTTTCATAGAACTTCTTAAAAAGCATTTTTATACCTATATGTAAATTTTTTGGCAAATAAACTTTTCCTACACACTTTTGTTTTATAGTGGTTAGTAAGGGAAATTTGAGCGAAAATTAAAAAATCGTGTATTTCGTTGTAAAACGCGATTTAACCTAATTATTTTTTTTATAGAACCTCTTAAACAACATTTTTATACCTATATGTAAATTTTGTTGCAATTTAAACTTTCCAACCAAATTTGATTTTTTTTATAGTGGTTAGTAAGGTAAATTTGAGCGAAAACTAAAAAATCGTGTATTTCGTTGTAAAACGCTATTTAACCTAATTTTTTTTTTATAGAATTTCATAAGAATCCCTTTTATACCAATATGTAAATTTTGTGGCAATTAAAATTTTCCAAACAAATTCGATTTATTTTTTTTAGTGGTTAGTAAGGGAAATTTGAGCGAAAACTGAAAAATAGTATATTTCGTTGTATAACATAATTTCAACTAATTTTTTTTCATTGAACTTCTTTAAAAGCCTTTTTATACCTATATATAAACTTTGTGGCAAATATAATTTCCCTACCAAATTTGAGTTTTTTATGATGGCTAGTAAGGTAAATTTGAGCGAAAAATAAAAAATCATGTATTTCGTTGTAAAACTCGATTTCAACTAATTGTTTTTCATAGATCCTCTTAAAAAGCCTTTTTAAACCTATATATAAACTTTGAGGCAATTATAATTTTCCTACCAAATTTGATTTTTTTATAGTGGTTAGTAAGGTAAATTTGAGCGAAAACTAAAAAATCAAGTATTTCGTTGTAAAACGCGATTTTAACTAAATTGTTTTTCATAGAACTTCTTAAAAAGATTTTTCATACATATATGTAAATTCTTTGGAAATTAAAATTTTCCTTCCAAATTTGATTTTTTAGTAAGGGAAATTTGAGCAAACACTAAAAAAATCGTGTATTTCGTAGTAAAACGCTATTTCAACTAATTGTTTTTCATATACCCTCTTAAAAAGCCTTTTTAAAACCTATATAAATACTTTGTGGCAATTATAATTTTCCTACCCAATTTGATTTTTTTTGTAGTGGTTAGTAAGGTAAATTTGAGCGAAAACTAAAAAATCGTGTATTTCGTTGTAAAACGCTATTTCAACTAATTTTTTTTTCATAGGACTTCTGAAGTATCCCTTTTATACCAATATGTAAATTTTGTGGCAATTAAAATTTTCCTACCAAATTTGATTTATTTTTTATAGTGGATAGTAAGGAAAATTTGAGCGAAAACTAAAAAAATGGTATATTTCGTTGTAAAACACAATTTCAACTAATTTTTTTTCATTGAACTTCTTAAAAAGCCTTTTTATATCTATATATAAACTTTGTGGCAATTATAATTTTCATACAAAATTTGATTTTTTTTGGTGGCGTTTAAGGTAAATTTGAGCGGAAACTAAAAAATCGTTTATTTCGTTGTAAAACGTGATTTAAACTAATTATTTTTCATAGAACCTCTGAAAAAGCATTTTTATACCTATATGTAAATTTTGTTGCAATTAAAACTTTCCAACCAGATTTGATTTTTTTTATAGTGGTATAGTAAGGTAAATTTGAGCGAAAACTGAAAAATCGTGTATTTCGTTGTAAAACGCGATCTCAACTAATTTTTTTTTCATAGAACTTCTTAAGAATCCATTTTATACCAATATGTAAATTTTGTGGCAATTAAAGTTTTCCAAACAAATTTGATTTTTTTTATAGTGGTTTGTGAGGGAAATTTGAGCGAAAACTAAAAAATCGTATATTTCGTTGTAAAACATAATTTCAACTAATTTATTTAATTGAACTTCTTAAAAAGCCTTTTTATACCTATATATAAACTTTGTGGCAATTATAAGTTTCCTACAAAATTTGATTTTTTTATGGTGGCTAGTAAGGTAAATTTGAGCGAAAACTAAAAAATCGTGTATTTCGTTGTAAATGCGATTTCAACTAATTGTTTTTTGTAGACCCTCTTAAAAAGCCTTTTTAAACCTATATATGAACTTTGTGGCAATTATAATTTTCCTACCAAATTTGATTTTTTTACAGTGGTTAGTAAGGTAATTTTGAGCGAAAACTAAAAAAATCATGTATTTCGTGGTAAAATGCGATTATAACTCATTACTTTTTTCATAGAACCTCTTAAAAAGCCTTTTTAAACCTATATATAAACTTTGTAGCAATTATAATTTTCCTACCAAATTTGATATTTTTTTAATAGTGGTTAGTAAGGTAAATTTGAGCGAAAACTAAAAAATCGTGTATTTCGTTGTAAAATGCGATTTCAACTAATTAATTTTTTCATAGAACCTCTTAAAAATCATTTTTAAACCTATATGTGAATTTTGTTGCAATTAAAACTGTCCTACCAAATTTGAATTTTTTTTTATAGTGGTTAGTAAGGTAAATTTGAGCGAAAACTAAAAAATCGTGTATTTCGTTGTAAAACACAATTTCAACTAACTTTTTTCATTCAACTTCTTGAAAATCCTTTTTATACCTATATATAAACTTTTTGGCAACTATAATTTCCCTACCAAATCTGATTTTTTTATGGTGGCTAGTAAGGTAAATTTGAGCGAAAACTAAAAAATCGTGTATTTCATTGTAAAACGCGATTTCAACTAATTGTTTTTATAGACCCTCTTAAAAATCATTTTTAAATATATATATATATATATATAAACTTTGTGGCAATTATAATTTCCTACCAAATTTGATTATTTTTTGTAGTGGTTAGTAAGGTAAATTTGACCGAAAACAAAAAAATAGTGTATTTGGTTGTAAAACGCGATTTTGACTAATTATTTTTTTTCATAGAACCTCTTAAAAAGCATTTTTAAACCTATATGTAAATTTTGTTGCGGTTAAAACTTTTCTACCAAATTTGATTATTTTTTTATAGTGGTCAGTAAGGTAAATTTGAGCGAAAACTAAAAAATCGTGTATTTCGTTGTAAAACGCGATTTTAACTAATAATTTTTTTCATAAAACCTCTTAAAAAGCATTTTTAAACCTATATGTAAATTTTGTTGCAATTAAAACTTTCCTACCAAATTTGATTTTTATAGTGGTTAGTAAGGTAAATTTGAGCGAAAACTAAAAAATCGTGTATTTCGTTGTAAAACGCGATTTCAACTAGTACTTTTTTTATATAACTTCTTAAGAAGCATGTTTATACCTTTATGTATATGTTTTGGCAAAAAAACTTTTCCTATCAACTTTGATTTTTTTATAGTGGTTAGTAAGGGAAATTTGAGCGAAAATAAAAAAATAGTGTATTTCGTTGTAAAACGCGATTTCAACTAATTATTTTTCATAGAACCTCTTAAAAAGCCTTTTTAAACCTATATATAAGCTTTCTTGCAATTACAATTTTCCTACCAATTTTGATATTTTATTATAGTGGTTAAGTAAGGTAAATTTGAGCGAAAACTAAAAAATCGTGTATTTCGTTGTAAAATGCGATTTCAACTAATTATTTTTTTCATAGAACCACTTAAAAAGCATTTCTAAACCCTTTATGTAAATTTTGTTGCAATTAAAACTTTCCTACCAAATTTGATTTTTTTTTATAGTGGTTAGTAAGATAAATTGCAACGAAAACTAAAAAATCGTGTATTTCGTTGTAAAACGTAATTTCAACTATTTTTTTTGATAGAACTTCTTAAGAATCCCTTTTATACCAATATGTAAATTTTGTGGCAATTAAAATTTTCCTACCAAGTTTGATTTTTTTTTTAACATTGGTTTGTAAGGGAAATTTAAGCGAAAATTAAAAAAATCGTGTATTTCATTGTAAAACACAATTTCAACTAATTGTTTTTTTCATAGACCCCCTTAAAAAGCCTTTTTAAACTTATATATAAACTTTGTGGCAATTAAAATTTTCCTACCAAATTTGATTTTTTTTATGGTGGCTAGTAAGGTAAATTTGAGCGAAAACTAAAAAATCGTGTATTTCGTTGTAAAATGCGATTTCAACTAATTCTTTTTCATAGACCCTCTTAAAAAGCTTTTTTAAACCTATATATTAACTTTGTGGAAATTATAAAGTTCCTAAAAAATTTGATTTTTTTTATATAGTGGTTAGTAAGATAAATTTGAGCGAAAACTAAAAAATCGTGTATTTTTTTGTAAAACGCGATTTTAACTAATTATTTTTTTTCATAGAACCTCTTAAAAAACATTTTTTAACCTATATGTAATTTTTGTTGCAATTAAAACTTTCCTACAAAATTGATTTTTTTATAGCGGTTAGTAAGGTAAATTTGAGCGAAAACTAAAAAATCGTGTATTTCGTTGTAAAACGATATTTCTACTAATTTTTTTTTTCATAGAACTTCTTAAGATTCCCTTTTATACCAATATGTAAATTTTGTGGCAATTAAAATTTTCCTACCAAATTTGATTTTTTTAATAGCGGTTATTAAGGGAAATTTGGACGAAAACTTAAAAATCGTATATTTCGTTGTAAAACACAATTTCAACAAATTTTTTTCGTTGAACATCTCAAAAAGCCTTTTTATACCTATATATATATACTTTGTGGCAATTATAATTTACCTACCAAATTTGATTTTTTTTAATAGCGGTTAGTAAGGTAAATTTGAGCGAAAACTTAAAAATCGTGTATTTCATGGTAAAATGCGATTTCAACTAATTATTTTTTTCATAGAACCTCTTAAAAAACATTTTTATACCTATATGTAAATTTTGTTGAAATTAAAACTTTCCTACCCAATTTGATGTGTCTTTATAGTTACTAAGGTAAATTTGATCGAAAACTAAAAAATCATATATTTCGTTGTAAAATGCGATTTCAACTAATTATTTTTTTTATAGAACCTCGTAAAAAGTATTGTTATACCTATATGAGATTTTGTTGCAATTAAAACTTTCCTACCAAATTTGATTTTCTTTATAGTGGTTAGTAAGGTAAATTTGAGCGAAAACTAAAAAATCCTGTATTTCGTTGTAAAACGCTATTTCAACTAATTTATTTTTTCATAGAATTTCATAAGAATCACTTTTATACCAATATGTAAATTTTGTGGCAACTAAAACTTTCCTACCAAATTTGATTTATTTTTTATAGTGGTTAGTAAGGGAAATTTGAGCGAAAACTAAAAAAACGTATATTTTGTTGTAAAACATAATTTCAACAATTTTTTTCATTGAACTTCTTAAAAATCCTTTTTATACCTATATATAAAATTTGTGGCAATTATAATTTTCCTACCAAATTTGATTTTTTTTATAGTGGTTAGTAAGTTAAATTTTAGCGAAAACTAAAAAATCATGTATTTCTTTGTAAAACACGATTTTAACTAATTTTTTTTGTTATAGAACCTCTTAAAAAGAATTTTTAAACCTATATGTAAATTTTTTTGCAATTAAAACCTTCCTACAAAATTTGATTTTTTTTATAGCGGTTAGTTAGTAAGGTAAATTTGAGCGAAAACTAAAAAATCGTGTATTTCTTTGTAAAATGATATTTCTACTAATTTTTTTTTTCATAGAACTTCTTAAGAATCCCTTTTATACCAATATGTAACCCTTTTATACCAATATGTAAATTTTGTGCCAATTAAAATTTTCCTACCAAATTGGATTTTTTTTAATAGTGTTTAGAAAGAGAAATTTGAGCGAAAACTTAAAAATCGTATATATCGTTGTAAAACTAAATTTCAACTAATTTTTTTCATTGAACTTCTCAAAAAGCCTTTTCATACCTATATATAAACTTTGTGGCAATTATAATTTACCTACCAAATTTGATTTTTTTTTTATAGTGGTTAGTAAGGTAAATTTGAGCGAAAAATTAAAAATCGTGTATTTCGTTGTAAAACGCGATTTTAACTAATTTTTTTTTTCATAGAACTTCTTAAAAAGCATTTTTATACCTATATGTAATTTTTTTGGCAAATAAACTTTCCTACCGAATTTTATTTTTTTTATAGTGGTTTGTATGGGAAATTTGAACGAAAACTAAAAAATCGTGTATTTCGTTGTAAAACGCGATTTTGACTAATTATTTTTCATAGAACCTCTTAAAAAGCCTTTTTAAACCTATATATAAATTTTGTAGCAATTATAATTTCCCTACCAAATTTGATATTTTTTTTATAATGGCTAGTAAGGTAAATTTGAGCGAAAACTAAAAAATCGTGTATTTCGTTGTAAAATGCGATTTCAACTAATTAATTTTATTTTCATAGAACCTCTTAAAAAGAATTTTTATACCTACATGTGAATTTGTTGCAATTAAAACTTTCCTACCAAATTTGATTTTTTTATAGTGGTTAGTAGGGTAAATTTGAGCGAAAACTAAAAAATCATATATTTCGTTGTAAAACGCTATTTCAACTAACTTTTTTTTCATAGAACTTCTGAAGTATCCCTTTTATACCAATATGTAAATTTTGGGGCAATTAAATTTTTCCTACCAAATTTGATTTTTAATAGTGGTTAGTAAGAGAAATTTGAGCGAAAACTAAAAAATCGTATATTTCGTTGTAAAACACAATTTCAACTAATTTTTTTTCATTGAACTTCTTAAAAATCCTTTTTGTACTTATATATAAACTTTGTGGCAATTATAAGTTTCCTACCAAATTTGATTTTTTTTTTCTGGCTAAGTAAGGTAAATTTGAGAGAAAACTAAAAAATCGTATATTTCGTTGTAAAACGAGATTTCAACTAATTATTTTTCATAGACACTCATAAAAAGCCTTTTTAAACCTATATATAAATTTTGTGGAAATTATAATTTTCCTACCAAATTTGATTTTTTTTATAGTGGTTAGTAAGGTAAATTTGAGCGAAAATTAAAAAATCGTGTATTTCGTTGTAAAACGCGATTTCGACTAATTGTTTTTCATAGAACCTCTTAAAAAGCCTTTTTAAACCTATATATAAACTTTGTACCAATTATAATTTTCCTACCAAATTTGATATTTTTTTATAGTGGTTAGTAAGGTAAATTTGAGCGAAAACTAAAAAATCGTATATTTCGTTGTAAAATGCGATTTCAACTAATTTTTTTTTCATAGAACCTCTTAAAAGGCATTTTTTTACCTATATGTAAATTTTGTTTCAATTAAAACTTTCCTACCAAATTTGTTTTTTTTAATAGTGGTTAGTGAAAAAGGAAATAGAAAGAAAAATAGAACTAGAATTTCTGAGAAAAACATCAAGAAACAGAGTATGAATAAAGCACCATTGATGAGCTCTTGAAAGAGCTTCAAGCCTTTTCTTTTATTGAAGATATATTGTTTTTACAATGATTGATCATTCTAGAAACTGATCACACGCAAACTTCATTTTATCAGAATCTGAAAATGTATCTAACTAACTTTCTTAACTAAATTAGGACTCTCAATAAATCATGAGCTGACACATCAGCATTACTAACAAACTTTCCATAACTGATTCCACATCAGCTTTAGCCTCCAGAGTCTATTAATTCTCTGCTGAGTTGGCACTTAGTTTTATTTTGATTGGGCGCAGGTTCACTATTCATACATTCTGCAAGACCTGTGTAAAACAGAGGCTTGTGAGGCAGAGGATTGTATCTTGACTGATTAGCTAACACATTACTTGTATCTTTGGTGTGATCATACTGAACAACATTTGCAGTCACTCTAACATCCCCCCTCAAGCTGAACTGAGGTGAGTCAACGAGGTTTAGCTTGAAACACAGAGATCGAAACTTCTTAGTTGGCAAAGCCTTGGTTAACACATCAGCAACTTGAAATTCAGTGGGTACATAACGAGGCTCAACAATGCTAGCAGCAACTTTCTCTCTTATGAAATGCGTATCAATGTCAATATGTTTGGTTCGGGCGTGGAAAACTGGATTTTGAGCTAGGGAATTTGCACCAATGTTGTCACACCAAATTATCGCTGGAGCTGAAACTTGAATACAAAGTTCTATCAACAGAGACTGAAGCCAGATAATTTCTATGGTAAGTTGAGCCATGGAACTGTATTCCGCTTCGGTACTCGATCGAGCCACTACATGTTGTTTCCTAGAGCTCCAAGAAATAAGGTTCCCACTTAAGAATACACAATTCCCACTTGTTGATTTTCTGTCAACCAGGCAGCTTGCCAAATCAGCATCAGAGAAAGATTCAAGATGGAGAGACAGAGACGAGGAAGGTTTGAAGTGCAGACCTTTGTGTAGAGTGCCCTTGAGATAACGTAGAATCCGCTTACAAGCTTGCCAATGAGTTTGTGTTGGAGAAACTAAGAATTGTCTCAGCTTGTTTACACTAAACGAAATGTCGGGACGAGTATAACACAAGTACTGCAAAGCGCCAATTGTACTCCTGTAAAGTGTTGGATTTTCGAAAAGGACACCATCCTTAGTTAGCTTCGAACCAGCGCTTAGAGGTGTATCACAAGCTTCAGAATCGAACATAGTAGCCCGTTTCAGTAAATCAACTGTGTACTTAGCTTGTGTTAAGTATAAACCAGTAGCATCTCTATAAGCCTCAAAGCCAAGAAAGTATCTGAAAATACTATATAGCGTGTGTCTATTAACCTAGAGGGGGGATGAATAGGTTTTAGTTGATTTATTACCAACTTTTTGACTTAATCAATTTTAATAGTCTTATCCCATATTAGCAATCAACCAATCATAACATAAACTTGCGGAAAACAATAAAAACATAAGGATTGATTTACGTGAGAAACCCTCCAACTGGGAAAAACTCACGGGCTATCCTTCTAGCCACATTCGATCCTCAAATCCACTATTTGAATGAAAGTTTACAACCTAGGTTGACCTCAAGTCACACCTACTTGGTCACTAACCCTTTCACTCTACCCAACGGGCCTTTAATAATGATTCTAGACCACAAGCTTGTGCACTAATCCACTTAGTTACAAAGCTTAACAATCAATGAAGAGGTTAAACAACCTATGTGAATATGTAAAGATATTCTAACATGCAATTAAACACTAAATGCTTATCTAAGGATTTAAAGATGTCAATGAGTGCAAATCCTAGATATCAATATCTAAATGCAAATGCATGAAGATTTAGCTAGAAGGGTAAAAACGTCATAAATGCTAGCTATCAATGAACGTACAACCTCAACCAACAAACATAATCTCAAACATACTCAAATCATGCTAAATCAAATAAATAAGCAATTAATTAACAAATAATTGCTAACCCTAGGTAAACAAGAACATAGAGATGAAAAGGAAGTTCTAAGACTTGTTTGATTATCTAGTCAAGAAGAGCATGAAGACCCATGAAGAATAGATACAAGAATGGAGCTTAGATGCACATGGGTATGAGTTTGGTTGAGTAAAAAAGATTTCTTGGAGCTCTATCTCTCTTGGATATACTTTCTCTCACTTAGGGATATATTTTCAGAGCTCTAGGTCAAAATGGTGGAGAAGAAGATGTATTTATAGATACCAAAAAATGAGCTGGTGTGAAATACCCGAAATGCCCAGTTCGGGTGAAAAATGCGACATGCAAGGCGACATGAGCAAGTCGCCTTGGAAGTCGCCTAATACACTGTGAGAAAACATGTTGCCTGAGGCGACATGTAAGGCGGCATCCCCAAGTCGCCTATGAAGTCGCCTTACACACTGTGGAAAAATCAAGATGTCAGAGGCGACATGTAAGGCGACATACCCAAGTCGCCTTACACACTGGAGGAAAAATACATGACTAAGGCGACATTTGAGGTGACATGCACAAGTGGCCTTGCATGTCACCTAACACACTGTGGGAAAAACCTAAGTCTAAGGCGACTTGTCAGGCGACATGCACAAGTGGCCTTGCATGTCGCCTAACCTACTGTGCAGCCCAACAACTCCAAAATGCAAGAAGTGTGTGTGTGTGTGTGTGTGCAACCATACATGCATGTCAATACAAATGCATAGAATGTGATTGTGTGCAACTAAACCTCTTCAAAGAGAATTAAGCATGAGATATACCTTTAAAGTGCTCTTGAGAGAGATGAAGTCCTTGAAGCTTGATCACACCTAATGAGGCCAAAATTACCCTTACAAAATTAACCCCCAATGTGGTTTGTCAACGAAATAAGCCAATCAAAATATGAGGAACTTACAATCTCCCCCTTTGGCTATTTCGTGAGAAAACCACCACTCACAGATCATCCACACAAAAGAATGAAAAACTAGAGGTCAACAAAATATATTATACATTACAATTAGATACCTAGATACTAGGTCTTCAAATCTTCAAGCTCTTGTAGAATAGCCACCGTCCCTACAAAACAATGAGACTACACTTTTCAAGACAAATGTATGTGAGGTGATCAAGAGAGATAATAAATAAGAGCAATTTGCATAATAAAAGAAAACTACAACATGCAACATGCAACCAATGCAAATGCTCCCCCTAAATAGGTTACTCCCCCTCAACGGGACAATTTCTCCAAGAATGCAACCCCCTTATATGAACCACACTACTCCCCATTTTTGTCACTAGATAGGCAAGAGAGCTTTTCCCCAAGCGAGTCACTTTAGCAAAGAGAGTTATTTGCAAGATTAGTGCATAATCATATACAACAACTTTATGCAACTTAATTAATTGAGAGAGAATCATTGAGGTTTTATTTGTTTAAGAAGAAAATGTGTGACTTAGTTGCTTTGAATGTAAGACATGTAACCTCATAGTTCAAGCAAATAGTATTTGGCAAGGAGAACATCAAAAGGGTTCCAAAGGAATTCAAACCTAATTTGCACCCTTTTGCCATAATTAAACAAGATATAGCTTTTAAAAGTTTGAGCACACACAAGCAAACATGTCAATCCTTAATGGTCAATCAAGACATGGATATAAAATCCTTATTAATTGAATGGATATAGAATCTTATTGGTTGTTGTCTTGTTCAACCATTAAGAAAAGAACCAAAGCTTAATTGGATGAGGCATCCTTATTTATTGCATGGACACAAGGTCCTTATTGAGTTTAGCTTTGTCAAGGTGCTTCCACACACATTTGCACACACAATTCATGCTATAATATTTTAGCATGTCAAAATCAAGTCACATGTCATGGAGATAAATTTTAGGTCATTCAAATGTACTTCCCAATCAATTCTCCTATTCCAAAAATGCATGTTTGAACATAGAGGTGACATGGATTACAAACCAAGCAAGGCACACTTATTGAATAAAAAGCCATATAAGAGTATATATAAGCATAACCAAAAATACTCAAGCAATTAATAAAGAAGCATAAAGTTGATCAAGTTTTTGCTTATTTCAACATGCAAGGTTGCTCTCTTTGCTTGAGTTCCCCATAAGGGGTCAATCACCAAAACACATCAAGGCATATGACAAATCCCAATAGACCTACTAAGTGACTTGAACCTAGTTGAATCTAAGGGTTTTGTAAATAAATCCGCTAGCTGATCATTAGTGCCCACATGCTCAAGTGCAATGCATTTGTTTTCAGTTCTCTAATGAAATGATGCCTAATGTCTATATGCTTTGTCCTAGAGTGCTGAACCAGATTCTTTGAAATGTTAATTGCACTCATGTTATCACAATAAAGGGTTAGAATACCTTGATCAAAGCCATAATCCACAAGCATTTGCTTCATCCAAAGGAGTTGTGTGCAAGCACTCCATGGCGACTATGTATTCCGCTTCAGCTATGGATAAAGAAATGGAATTTTGCTTCTTGCAAAACCATGAGACCAAGTTGTTGCCTAGGAAGAAGCAACCAGCCCGATGTACTCTTCCTATCATCACAATTTCCTGCCCAATCTGCATCACTAAAGCCAACTAAGCTAGCCTTAGTGTCAAAAGAGTACCATATCCCATAGTTGGATGTCCCATTCACATATCGAATGATTCTCTTCACGGAGGAGAGATGGGATTCCTTAGGATCCGCTTGGTACCTAACACACACACCCGCACTAAAGGCTATATCTGGCCTACTTGCGGTCAAGTAAAGCAAGCTACCAATCATGCCACGATAAAGACTTTGTTCCACACTCTTGCCACTAGAATCCTTACTTAGTTTCAAGGTGGTACTCATGGGTGTGTCACAATGTTTGGCATTCTCAAGGCCAAACTTCTTCATTAGGTTCTTAGCATACTTAGCTTGGGATATGAAAATCCCATCATGCAATTGCTTGATTTGCAAACTTAGAAAGTAATTGAGCTCCTCAACAAGACTCATCTCAAACTCATGAGACATGACATCAACAAATTGTTGGACTTTGGATTTGTTGGTGGAGCCAAAAACAATATCATCAACATAAATTTGAGCTATAAAAAGCTCATCTTTATTCCTCTTGATGAATAAAGTTTTATCAACACTACCTCTAATGTAGTCATTGTCAACAAGAAATTGAGTGAGGCGCTCATACCATGCCGTTGGTGCTTGTTTCAACCCATATAAAGCCTTCTTGAGGCGATATACATGATTGGGGTGGTGGATCCACAAACCCTTTGGGTTGCTCAACAAACACTTCCTCATGCAAGAAACCATTGAGGAAGGCACTCTTCACATCCATTTGATGTAATTTGAACTTGTGCACACATGATATGGATAAAAGAAGCCTTATGGACTCAAGTCTGGCAACCAGAGCAAAAGTCTCCTCAAAGTCAATACCCTCAATTTGAGAGTATCCTTGTGCCACAAGTCTAGCCTTGTTGCGTACAGTGTTGCCATCTTCATCCGACTTGTTCCTATATACCCATTTGGTGCCAATGACATTTGTGTCATTGGGTCTAGGAACTAGAGTCCAAACCTCATTTCTTTCAGATTGGTTTAGCTCTTCTTGCATGGTAAGAACCCAAAACTCATCATTCAAGGCTTCATCAACCTTTTTGGGTTCAATTTGAGAGGTGTAACAAGTATAGCTAATTTGATTAGCTATTTGACGCCTAGTCCTAACACCCTCATTTACATCTCCAAGAATGTCATTCTTGTTGTGGAGATGTCTAACCCATGGAGCGAGTTCTTTAGAGTCCAAGGATAGATCTCTATCAAGAGGTTGAATGACCTCTTCATCGAGACTTGACTTCACATCAATTGAAGTCTCACCATTCTTCTCCAAGGAAGAATCATCAAGCACAATGACCTCCTTATCATGGTCTCTAGTCTTAGGCCTACAATCATCTATGACAACATTAGATGATTCCATGACACTCTGAGTTTTTAAATTGAAAACTCTATAGGCCTTACTATTAAGGGCATAGCTAATGAAAATCCCATCATCACTCTTCGCATCAAACTTGCCAAGTTGATCTCGGTCATTTAGAATGTAGCATTTGCTCCCACATGAGTGGAAGTAGCTAACATTTGGCTTTCTACCCTTCCATAATTCATAGGAGGTTTGCCTAGTAACGGGCCTTAGGAAGACTCTATTTCCTATGTAGCAAGCCGTATTGATGGCCTCAGCCCAAAGGTTCATAGGGACATTGTTGCCAAGCAACATCACATGGGCCATCTCTTGAAGGACCCTATTCTTCCTCTCAACAGCCCCATTTTGTTGAGGAGTTCTAGGAGCCGAAAACTCATGGGAAATGCCTAAGCTATTGCAATAGCTTTCAAAACAAGCATTTTCAAATTCCCTCCCATGGTCACTCCTAATCCTTTTAATGCTTTTAATGTGTGAGTTCTTTTCATTTTGAATTTTATTGCAAAGCATTTTAAAATTTTAAAATGTTTCAGATTTTTCTTTAAGAAAATATGTCCATGTAAATCTAGAGAAATCATCAACACAAACAAAAATGTACTTCTTACCACCGAGACTCTCGGTTTGCATGGGACCCATAAGGTCCATATGTAGAAGCTCTAATGGCTCCTTGGTGGCGAGATAGCCTTTTTTGTGCATACTTTTGGTTTGTTTCCCTTGTTGACAAGGTCCACAAACGCCATCGACTTTCTTCCCAAGCTTAGGGAGGCCACGTACAACCTTGAACTTATCTAAGATCCTCAAATCTCGATAGTTCATGTGGCCAAGTCTTTGATGCCACAACTCAACTTCCTCAAACTTGGACATATTGCAAGAGATAGCACTGGCTTCAAGACAATAACAATTGTCACTAGATCTCTTTCCTTTTAGCAAGGTTTGTCCATTTGGCATTAAAATAGAGCAATCATTTTTATTAAACAAGACGGAGAGTCCATCATCATTAAGATGAGAAATGCTTATAAGATTGGCTTGCAAGCCATCAACAAGTAAAGCATTGGACAAGAAGGGTAAATCGGGAATGGAAATGGTTCCTTTCCCTATGGCTTTCTTTCTAGATCCATCACCAAAGGTGACAAATCCTCCATCCTCCAAGACAAGGGATTTAAAGAAACTTTTTTT
The DNA here is from genome assembly GCA_033220585.1 of Dipteronia sinensis. Lineage (NCBI taxonomy): Eukaryota > Viridiplantae > Streptophyta > Magnoliopsida > Sapindales > Sapindaceae > Dipteronia > Dipteronia sinensis. Next base: position 77,207,616 of record CM065637.1, on the reverse strand, counting down.
CCCCGTCATATGCCTAGAACACCCACTATCCAAATACCAAGTGTTAGAGGCATTTGCCTTCGAGGCAATTTGAGCCACATAGCAAAAATAGTCATTTCTTCTAATCCACCTAGGTGAAATGTTCTCATTCCTAGTGGTATTAGTCACATTGGCTTTATATTTCCTAGGATCATGCAAATTGGCTCTAGATTTCCAAGGAACATGCATTTTGGCTCTAGCTCTATTTCTTTCAATCATGCTCTTGATTCTACACATTTCAATGTATTTGAAGCAATTAGGTCTAATGTGACCATCAACACCACAAACGTGACAAGTGGGAATAAAATAAGAAGACATACCATGCCCCATGTGAATTCAAAGGGGCTTTCCCAAGCATTTGAGCTTGTCTTTAGTGTTGGATTTGTTCTCTCCTTCTTTGTTGTTGAGTTGGAATGGATTGATTCCTTGGTTGACCTTGCATGAATTGCTTCTTGGCTTGATGGTATTTGGGTTGAGGGAAGCTTGCTTGATGCACCCTTGTTGATTGAGCTTGAGCTTGTTTCCATTGTGCCACATTGACTTGAGAATCCTTAGAGCACTCTCCTAGTTTGATCTTCTTCCTAAGATGTTGTGGAGGTGGAGGCTCTTTGATGTCCAAGCTCTTGACAAACACTGTCTTGCTTAAGGATGAGGTCTCCTTGTCATCTTTATAGCCAAGACCCTTCTTATCACTTGGCCTCTTGCCAACTCCCAACATGTGGTCGAGTTTCTTTGTACTAGAAGTCATCTTAGCAATGATCTCTCTTGCTTCTTCAAGCTCATTTTCCATCAATTCCTCATTTCTTTTTTCTATCTTTACTTCTCTATTTAGGTGAGTGACTTCGGTTGATAGCTTGAGATTCTCACCCTTTAGCCTTTGAATCTCTTTCTTCATCTTCAATTTTGAGCTTTGAAAATGCTCAATGAACCCTTCGAGATCCATTCCTTCTACATCCATATTTGTTGAATAGGATGAAGAGTCACAATCACTAGAGTCATTTTCACTTTTTTTCTCTTCCTCTTCATCATCTAATGCTTCCTTACTCTTAAGAGAAGATGCGAAGGCAATAAAGTTTGCCACATGATCCTCATCATCTGAGGATTCTCCTTCTTCTTCCAAGTCATCACCATCACTCCACGTGGCAGCCATAGCCTTTCCTTTCTTCTTGTTCTTTAAATTTCCACAATTCATGGAGATGTGTCCGAAACCTTCACATTCGAAGCATTGAATCCCTTTTCTTATGGGCTTGTCTTCACTTGACTCAAACTTCTTGAAAGAAGTCTTCTTCTTCATTTCCTTTCCTTTGGATCCAAATCCCTTCTTCTCAAAATTAATGAACTTCTTGAATCTTTTAACCATGAGAGCCATCTCCTCATCTGAGTCATCTTCCTCTTTCTCTACTTTGGAAATTTTCAGAGCAATACTCTTTTGACTCAAATCTTGCTGGAAGCGACCTCATAATTTTTTGCTTGATTCTTCTATCCGAATAGGGGTCACCAAGTTGATGACTTTGATTGACTATGTCCATCAACTTCACTTGAAATTCGTTGAAGCACTCATCCTCCTCCATTTTAATTTGCTCGAATTGTGTTTGGAGGACTTGAAGCTTGGAGTCTTTGACCACCTTGGTTCCCTCATGGGCCGTCTCTAGAATCTCCCATGCCTCTTTTGCAATTCTTGTTGTTTGGATCAATTTGTACTGATTGTCATCCATTGCACAAAGAATGACATGCATAGCCTTGTTGTTTCACTTGGATGCCTCAAACTCTTGAGTTGACCATTCCGACTTTGGCTTGGGAACTACACTTTCGTCTGCAAGAGTCTTTTCCGACGGAGTGTAGCCATCTTCAATTGCCATCCATGCTCGGTCATTTATTTGGCAAATGTAAGACTCCATCTTGCCTTTCCAAGAGGCATAGTTTACTCCGGTGAGCAAAAGGGGTCTTGTGCTAGAGGCTCCCTCATTACCACTTCCGTTCCCACTCATAGTGTGTGGGTATGAATGAGATGAATGTTAATGATGCAACAACCACAAACAAAATGCAAGACACACAAAGAGCAAAGATCACCTAAGTGTATCTAGGAACCCGCTCTGATACCAATTGAAAATACTATATATCGTGTGTCTATTAACCTAGAGGGGGGGGGGGGGGGGGGGGGGGGTGGGGGTGAATAAGTTTTAGTTGATTTATTACCAACTTTTCGACTTAAGCAATTTTAATAGTCTTACCCCATATTAGCAATCAACCAATCATAACATAAACTTGCGGAAAACAATAAAAACACAAGGATTGATTTACGTGAGAAACCCTCCAACTGGGCAAAACTCATGGGCTATCCTTCTAGCCACATTCGGTCCTCAAATCCACTATTTAAATGAAAGTTTACAACCTAAGTTGACCTCAAGTCACACCTACTTGGTCACTAACCCTTTCACTTTACCCAACGAGCCTTTAATAGTGATTATAGACCATAAGCTTGTGCACTAATCCACTTAGTCACAAAGCTTAACAATCAATGAAGAGGTTAAACAACCTATGTAAATATGTAAAGATATTCTAACATGCAATTAATGCTAGGCAACACTAAATGCTTATCTAAGGATTTAAATATGTCAATGAGTGCAAATCTTAGATATTAATATCTAAATGCAAATGCATGAAGATTTAGCTAGAAGGGTAAAAACGTCATAAATGCTAGCTATCAATGAACATACAACCTCAACCAACAAACATAATCTCAAACATACTCAAATCATGCTAAATCAAATAAACAAGCAATTAATTAACAAATAATTCCTAACCCTAGGTAAACAAGAACATAGAGATGAAAAGGAAGTTCTAAGACTTGTTTGATTACCTAGTCAAGAAGAGCATGAAGACCCATGAAGAATAGATGCAAAAATGGAGCTTAGATGCACATGGGTATGAGTTTGGTTGAGTAAAAAAGATTTCTTGGAGCTCTCTCTCTCTTGGATATACTTTCTCTCACTTAGGGATATAATTTCAGAGCTTTAGGTCAAAATGGTGGAGAAGAAGATGTATTTATAGAGACCAAAAAAGGAGCTGGTGTGAAATACCCGAAATGCCCAGTTCTGGTGAAAAAGGTGACATGCAAGGCGACATGAGCAAATCGCCTTGGAAGTCGCCTAACACACTGTGAGAAAACATGTTTCCTGAGGCGACATGTAAGGCGACATCCCCAAGTCGCCTATGAATTCGCCTTACACACTGTGGAAAAATCAAGATGTCAGAGGCGACATGTAAGTTGACATACCCAAGTCGCCTATGAAGTCGCCTTACACACTGGAGGAAAAATACATGACTAAGGCGACATTTGAGGAGACATGCACAAGTGGCCTTGCATTTCGCCTAACACACTGTGGGAAAAACCTAAGTCTAAGGCGACTTGTCAGATGACATGCACAAGTGGCCTTGCATGTCGTCTAACCTACTGTGCAGCCCAACAACTCCAAAATGCAAGAAGTGTGTATGTGCAACCATACATGCATGTCAATACAAATGCATAGAATGTGAGTGTGTGCAACTAAACCTCTTCAAAGAGAATTAAGTATGAGATATACCTTTGAAGTGCTCTTGAGAGAGATGAAGTCCTTGAAGCTTGATCACACCTAATGAGGCCTAAATTACCCTTAAAAAATTAATCCCCAATATGGGTTGTCAATGAAATAAGCCAATCAAAATATGAGGAACTTACAATATCCAACATTACCAAGATTCTTTAGAGCAAAGACACAATTAAGTTGTGCAATAGTCTGATGAATGAGATCAGTGTTGTTTCCCGAAATTAATATATCATCAACATAAACCAAAAGAAACAACATATTCTGACCTGAGTGCTTGATAAACAATGACGAATCAGAAGTTGACACATCAAAGTTCCATGACAAAAGAGCAGATTTCAACTTATTGAACCATGACCTTGGTGCTTGCTTTAAGCCATACAAGGCTTTATTGGGCTTACAAACAAAAGAGGGATTTGCTGAATCTTCAAAACCTTCAGGTTGCTTCATGCATACTAGTTCTTGAAGATCTCTATTGAGGAAGGCATTATTTATGTCAACTTGGTGAATTTCCCAATTGTAGAAAAACTGCAAGTGCAAAAAGAACTCTAATTATGCTAGGTTTGACAACAGGACTATATGTATCAAAGAAGTCCACACCTGCCGTTTGGTGAAATCCCTTTGCCACCAAACGAGCCTTGTGCTTGAGAACGGAGCCATCCGGATTGAATTTAGTCCGAAACACCCATTTGCTTCCTATTATGTTCATGTTGTCTTGAGCTGGAACAAGTGTCCAAGTATTGTTCTTTTGAAGGGCTTTAAACTCATCCTCCATTGCACCCAGCCACCTAGGATATGACATTGCCATTTTGACATTTTTGGGCTCTAATTCTGTGAGAAAGTTTGATGACAAGCAACCGTCTGAAACAAAAACTTTAGGCTTGAATATGCCATTTTTGCTTCTTGTTCTCAGGGGATGTAAATGTATTGGAGGAGCTGCAACAATAGTATGTACTAGTGATGGCATAGCAGATGCATAAGAGTCATGTACATTAACATTAGTGTCTCTAGAACAAGTTGAGAGATTCCTACTATTAGAATGCTGAGCAGCAGAGGATCTCTGACCAACACCAAGAGTATCTGATTGAGGAGTGACATGATTTGAGCAGTTGGTACTGTTACTTGAAAACATGTCAAACAAGTTTGAGATGACAGTAGAAGTATTGATATCTGAAGATGTTTCTGTATGTCGATGTGGACTAAACAAATGCTTGTAAGGAAACTCCGCTTCATTAAACACCACAATTCTGGACACGAAAACTCTCCCAGAAGGATGAATGCATCTATAACCTTTGTGAGATAAGCTATATCCAATGAAAATACATTTGCTTGAATGGAAATCAAGCTTGTGTTTTGAGTAATTGCGCAGATAGGGAAAACAAGAGCAACCGAAAACCTTGAAAAACTTATAGTTAGGCTTTCGATTATATAGCTTTTCAATGGGAGAAACAAAGTTAAGAACCGAGGAAGGCAGATTGTTTATAAGTAATGTAGCAGTAGAGAAGGCTTCAAACCAGTATTTCATAAGGCTAACAAGGTTAAACCCATTTCAACTATACTTCGATGTTTTCTCTCTGGAACACCATTTTTTCGGTGAGTATGAGGGCAAGAAAAATGAACTTGGATACCATCTTTGGACAAATGATTCACTAAGGGAAGATATTCACCTCCCATATCATCTTGGAACCTTAATTTTTCTATCAAGTTGTAACTCAACCATTTTCTTAATTTTGACAAAGACACCAAAAACTTCAGACTTCAAATGCAGTGGATATGTCTAAGAGTATCTAGTGTAGGCATCAATAAAAACAACATAGTATCGATAACCATCACCGGATAAAGTGGGAGCTGGTCCCCAAACATCACTATAGACAAGCTCAAGATGAGCTTTAGCTGTGATTTCAGCTCTTTGAAATGGTAACCTGTGCAATTTTCCAAGTTTGCAAGAATCACAAAAATCTAAAGAATGTACATTGAAAGGAAAATGTAGTGTGTTTAACACCTTTTTAAGAACAAGAGGTGAGGGATGGCCTAGTTTTGCATGCCAAAGAACTGAATTAGTTCTGGCAGCTACTAACACACTATAATTCGATGCCATACCCTTGCTGTTTAACAAATGATTGACAGCCTTATTTTGAATGTTTTTACACTTATTTGTATTTACAACAGAAGCTAAAGAAACTGACTTCAGCATGTTAATACTTTGAGGAAATGCCTCAACCAGCTTCATTTCATACAGCCCATGATTAAGGGTACCTTGCAGTAGGACCTTTTTGGTTCTCTTGTCCTTAATCAAATAGCCATTTGTAAAAAATTCAGCAAAAGCATTGTTGTCCTCAGTAAATTTAGAAATACTTAGCAGATTCTTAGTAATTGAAGGCACACATAACACATTTTTTAGCTTTAAATGAGAATATGGAATGCAATGTGATCTAATTCTTGTGTCACCTATGTGTGAGATAGTAAGTTGATCACCATTTCCAACAAAAATTTTATCGTTACCTCGATATTTCGACTTGATTGAAAGATTGTTGAGATTGGAGGTAACGTGGTTGGTTGCTCCGCTGTTAACGTACCAAGCTTGATCAGCCACTGTTTCTGGTGTTGCGAAATAAGCCAAGTTTGGATAAGAGTTTGAGCCAGCATGTACACTTTCTGAGTGAGTGTTCACGTTAGATGGAATGCCTTGATCATAACTATTATGCTGATTGTTGTGTTGTGAGTAAAATGCTTGAGTCTCTTGAACAGATTGATTGTAAGATTGGCTGTTTTGATTGCTTGAGAATTGACTCTGATTGTGTGAGGGACCTCCTTGAAACTGTTGATCAAACCTCTTGAAACATTGCCAGGCACCATGACCAGGCTTAGAACACAATTGGCAGTGAATTCGCTGATTGCCTCTTCCACCAAATCGACCACCACCTCCTCTATTACGTCCTCTGTTTCCACCTCTAGCACCATTGAAGTTTCCTCTACCACCACTTCCTTTCATGTTAGAGTTATTGGTGACAAAATTAGCTGAAGAACTTCCAACACACAGATTAGTAGGATTATTGAGAAGCTCAATTCTTCATGCATCAGAAAAAGAAACTGAGCATCTTCAATTGTCATAGTGTTTTGTTGAGAAGAGATTAGAGTTACGACTGAGTCGTATTCATGGCCGACTCCATTTAAAAGGCTTATAATGATGTCTCTATCACTCACTAATTCTCTAGCTAAGGCTAAAGCATCACTGATAGCTTTAAGTTTAACAACAGACTCACTAATTGAATCTGTCCCTTTTCTTTAGAGATTGCATTTGTTGTTTCAGTTGCATAATTCTGGCCATAGATCTCTGAGAATAAGTTCTTTCAATTTTAGACCAAAGTTCAAATGCAGATTTACAACCATTTACCTGAGCAAGAACACTAAGAGTTAGTGTTGAAAAGATCCAGCTCATGAGAAGTTTTTCAATCTTCTTCCAATTGACAAAACCTGGATTTTCATGTTGCTCAACTTCATCTCCAGACTGAACTGAGAAGATTTTCGGTGGAGGTTGTTTCTCTCCATTAATCATACCTTCAAGATCGAGAGCTTCAATCTCTGTTAGAACTTGAGTTCGCCAGTATATGTAGTTGCTATGATCAAGTTTGAGTGTGAGATTGAGACTCAAAGTCTTAGCAAGAGACGAAAAATCCATTGTTCTAGCATTTACAGAGGAGTTGTGTGATTGATTTAGAGAAGAATCAGAGGATCGATTTTCGGCGGCCATTGATGTTTGTCTAAGGCTCTGATACCATGAAAAAGGAAATAGAAAGAAAAATAGAACTAGAATTTCTGAGAAAAACATCAAGAAACAGAGTATGAATAAAGCATCATTGATGAGCTCTTGAAAAAGCTTCAAGTTTTTTCTTTTATTGAAGATATATTGTTTTTACAATGATTGATCATTCTAGAAACTAATCACACGCAAACTTCATTTTATCAGAATCTAAAAATGTATCTAACTAACTTTCCTAACTAAATTAGGACTCTCAATAAATCATGAGTTGACACATCAGCATTACTAACAAACTTTCCATAACTGATTCCACATCAGCTTTAGCCTCCAGAGTCTATTAATTCTCTACTGAGTTGGCACTTAGTTTTATTTTGATTGGGCGCAGGTTCACTCTTCATGCACTCTGCAAGACCTGTGTAAAACAGAGGCTTGTGAGGTAGAGGATTGTATCTTGACTGATTAGCTAACACATTATTTGTATCTTTGGTGTGATCATATTGAACAACATTTGCAGTCACTCTAGCAGTTAGTAAGGTAAATTTGAGCGAAACTAAAAAATCGTGTATTTCGTTGTAAAACGCTATTTCAACTAATTTTTTTTTCATGGAACTTCTTAAGAATCCCTTTTATACCAATATGTAAATTTTGTGGGAATTAAAATTTTCCAACCAAATTTCATTTTTTTTATAGTGGTTAGTAAGGGAAATTTGAGCGAAAACTAAAAAATCGTATATTTCGTTGTAAAACACAATTTCAACTATTTTTTTTCATTGAACTTCTTAAAAAGCCTTTTTGTACCTATATATAAACTCTGTGGCAATTATAATTTTACTACCAAATTTGATTTTTTTTTATGGTGGCTAGTAAGGTAAATTTGAGCGAAAACTAAAAAATCGTGTATTTCGTTGTAAAACGCAATTTCAACTAATTGTTTTTCATAGGCCTCTTAAAAAGCCTTTTTAAACCTATACATAAACTTTGTGGCTATTATAATTTTCCAACCAAATTTGATTTTTTATATTGGTTAGTAAGGTAAATTTGAGCGAAAACTAAAAAATCGTGTATTTCGTTGTAAAACGCGATTTTAACTAATTTTTTTTTCATAGAACTTCTTAAAAAACATTTTTATACCTACATGTAAATTATTTGGCAAATAAACTTTTCCTACCAACTTTAGTTTTTTTTATAGTGGTTAGTAAGGGAAATTTGAGCGAAAATTAAAAAATCGTGTATTTCGTTGTAAAACGCGATTTCGACTAATTGTATTTCGTAGAACCTCTTAAAAAGACTTTTTAAACCCATATAAAAACTTTATAGCAATTATAAGTTTCTACCAAATTTGATATTTTTTTTATAATGGTTAGTAAGAGAAATTTGATCGAAATCAAAAAAATCGTGTATTTCATTATAAAACACGATTTCAACTAATTGTTTTACATAGACGCTCTTAAAAAGCCTTTATAAACCAATAAATAAACTTTGTGGCAATTATAATTTTCCTACCCAATTTGAATTTTTTTTATAGTGGTTAGTAAGGTAAATTTGAGCGAAAAGTAAAAAATCGTGTATTTTGTTGTAAAACGCGATTTCAACTAATTGTTTTTCATAGACCCTCTTAAAAAGTGTTTTTCATAGACCCTCTTAAAAATCCTTTTTATACCTATATGTAAATTCTTTGGCAAATAAACTTTTCCTACCAACTTTGATTTTTTTTTATAGTGGTTAGTAAGGTAAATTTGAGCGAAAATTAAAAAATCTTGTATTTCGTTGTAAAACGCGATTTCGACTAATTGTTTTTTATAGAACCTCTTAAAAAGCCTTTTTAAACCTATATATAAACTTTGTAGCAATTATAATTTTCTTACCAAATTTGATATTTTTTATAGTGGTTGTAAGGTAAATTTGCGCGAAAACTAAAAAATCATGTATTTCGTTGTAAAACGCGATTTCAAATAATATTTTTTTATAAAACTTCTTATGAAGCAAGTTTATACCTATATGTAAATTTTTTGTGAAATAAACTTTTCCTACCAACTTTGATTTTTTTTTTACAGTGGTTAGTAAGAGAAATTTGAGCGAAAATTAAAAAATCTTGTATTTCGTATTAAAATAAGATTTCAACTAATTATTTTTTTCATAGAACCTCTTAAAATGCATTTTTATACCTATATATAAATTTTGTGGCAATTATAAATTTCCTATAAAATTTGATTTTTTATTATTGTGGCTAGTAAGGTAAATTTGAGCTAAAACTAAAAAATCATGTATTTCGTTGTAAAACGCGATTTCAACGAATTTTTTTCATTGAACTTCTCAAAAAGCCTTTTATACCTATATATAAACTTTGTTGCAATTATAATATCCCTACCAAATTGATTTTTTTTTATGGTGGCTAGTAAGGTAAATTTGTGCGAAAACTGAAAAATCGTGTATTTCGTTGTAAAACGCAATTTCAACTAATTATTTTTCATAGACCCTCTTAAAAAGCCTTTTTAAACCTATATATAAACTTTGTGGCAATTATAATTTCCCTACAAAATATGATTTGTTTTATAGTGGTTAGTAAGGTAAATTTGAGCGAAAACTAAAAAATCGTGTATTTCGTTGTAAAATGCGATTTCAACTAATTATTTTTTTCATAGAACCTCTTAAAAATCATTTTTATACCTATATGTAAATTTTTTGGCAATTAAAATTTTCCTACCGAATTTGATTTTTTTTTATAGTGCTTAGTAAGGGATATTTGAGCGAAAACTAAAAAATCGTGTATTTCGTTGTAAAACGCGATTTTAACTAATTGTTTTTCATAGACCCTCTTAAAACGCCTTTTTAAACCTATATATAAACTTTATAGCAATTATAATTTTCCTACCAAATTTGATATTTTTTTATAGTGGTTGTAAGAGATATTTGAGCGAAAACTAAAAAATCGTGTATTTCTTTGTAATAAGCGATTTCAATTAATTGTTTTTCATAGACCCTCTTAAAAATCCTTTTTAAACCTATATATAAACTTTGTGGCAATTATAATATTCCTACCAAATTTGATTATTCTTTTATATTGGTTAGTAAGGTAAATTTAAGCGAAAACTAAAAAATCGTGTATTTCGTTGTAATACGCGATTTTAACTTATTTTTTTTTCATAGAACCTCTTAAAAAGCATTTTAAAACCAATATGTAAATTTTTCTGCAACTAAAACTTTCCTACCAAATTTGATTTTTTTTTTGTATTCGTTAGAACGGGAAATTTGAGCGAAAACTAAAAAATCGTGTATTTTGTTGTAAAACGCGATTTCAACTAATTGTTTTTCATAGACCCTCATAAAAAGCCTTTTTAAAAATATAAAAACTTTCTGGCAATTATAATTTTCCTACCAAATTTGATTTTTTTATAGTGGTTATTAAGGTAAATTTGAGCTAAAACTAAAAAATCGTGTACTTCGTTGTAAAACGCGATTTTAACTAATTATTTTTTTCATAGAACCTATTAAAAGCCTTTTTAAACCTATATATAAACTTTGTAGCATTTATAATTTTCCTACCAAATTTGATATTTTTTTATGGTGGTTAGTAAGGTAAATTTGAGTGAAAACTAAAAAATCGTGTATTTCGTTGTAAAATACGATTTCAACTAATTATTTTTTTCATAGAACCTCTTAAAAAGAATTTTTATACCTATATATAAACTTTGTGGCAGTTATAATTTTCCTACCGAATTTGATTTTTTTTTATAGCGGTTAGTAAGGGAAATTTGAGCGTAAACTAAAAAATCGTGTATTTCGTTGTAAAACGTGATTTTAACTAATTCTTTTTTTTTCATAGAACTTCTTAAAAAGCCTTTATAAACTTATATATAAAATTTGTGGCAAATATAATGTTCCTACCAAATTTGAATTTTTTTTATAGTGGTTAGTAAGGTAAATTTGAGCGAAAACTTAAAAATCGTGTATTTTATTGTAAAACGTGATTTCAACTAATTGTTTTTCATAGACCCTCTTAAAATTCCTTTTTAAACCTATATATAAACTTTGTGGTAATTATAATTTTCCTACCAAATTTGAATTTTTTTTATAGTGGTTAGTGAGGTAAATTTGAGCGAAAACTAAAAAATCATGTATTTCGTATTAAAACGCGATTTTAACTAATTTTTTTTTTCATAGAACTTCTTAAAAAGCATTTTTATACCTATATGTAAATATTTTGGCAAATAAACTTTTCCTACCAAGTTTGATTTTTTTCATAGTTGTTAGTAAGGGAAATTTGAGCGAAAATTAAAAAATCGTGTATTTCATTGTAAAACGCGATTTCGACTAATTGTTTTTCATACAACCTCTTAAAAAACCTTTTTAAACCTATATATAAACTTTGTAGAAATTATAATTTTCCTACCAAATTTGATATTTTTTATAGTGGTTAATTAGGTAAGTTTGAGCGAAAACTAAAAAATTGTGTATTTCGTTGTAAAACGCGATTTTAACTATTTTTTTCATAGACCTTCTTAAAAAGCATTTTTATACCTATACGTAAATATTTTGGCAAATAAACGTTTCCTACCAACTTTGATTTTTTTTTATAGTGGTTAGTAAGGTAAGTTTGAACGAAAACTAAAAAATAGTGTATTTCATTGTAAAGTGCGATTTCAACTAATTATTTTTTCATAGAACTTCTTTAAAAGCAGTTTTATACTTATGTGTAAATTCTTTGGCAAATAAACTTTTCCTACCAAATTTGAATTTTTTTTATAATGGTTAGTAAGGTAAATTTGAGCGAAAACTAAAAAATCGTGTATTTCGTTGTAAAACGTGATTTTAACTACTTTTTTTTAAAGAACTTCTTAAAAAGTATTTTTATACCTATATGTAAATTTTTTGGCAAATAAAATTTTCCTACCAACTTTGATTTTTTTTATAGTGGTTAGTAAGGGAAATTTGAGCGAAAATTAAAAAATTGTGTATTTCATTGTAAAACTTGATTTCGACTAATTGTTTTTTGTATAACATCTTAAAAAGCCTTTTTAAACTTATGTACAAACTTTGAAGCAATTATAGTTTTCCTACCAAATTTGATATTTTTTATAGTGGTTAGTAAGGTAAGTTTGAGCGAAAACTAAAAAATCGTGTATTTCGTTGTAAAGTGCGATTTCAACTAATTATTTTTCATAGAACTTCTTTAAAAGCATTTTTATACTTATATGTAAATTCTTTGGCAAATAAACCTTTCCTACCAAATTTGAATTTTTTTCTATAGTGGTTAGTAAGGTAAGTTTGAGCGAAAACTAAAAAATCTTGTATTTTGTTGTAAAATGCGATTTCAACTAATTATTTTTTCATAGAACTTCTTAAAAAGCATTTTTATACTTATATGTAAATTTTTTGGCAAATAAAATTTTCCTACCAACTTTGATTTTTTTTATAGTGGTTAGTAAGGGAAATTTGAGCGAAAATTAAAAAATTGTGTATTTCATTGTAAAACTTGATTTCGACTAATTGTTTTTTGTATAACATCTTAAAAAGCCTTTTTAAACTTATGTACAAACTTTGAAGCAATTATAGTTTTCCTACCAAATTTGATATTTTTTATAGTGGTTAGTAAGGTAAGTTTGAGCGAAAACTAAAAAATCGTGTATTTCGTTGTAAAGTGCGATTTCAACTAATTATTTTTCATAGAACTTCTTTAAAAGCATTTTTATACTTATATGTAAATTCTTTGGCAAATAAACTTTTCCTACCAAATTTGAATTTTTTTTTATAGTGGTTAGTAAGGTAAACTTGAGCGAAAACTAAAAAATCGTGTATTTCGTTGTAAAATGCGATTTCAACTAATTATTTTTTCCTAGAACTTATTTAAAAGCATTTTTATATTTATATGTAAATCTTTTGGCAAATAAACTTTTCCTACAAACTTTGATTTTTTTATAGTGGCTAGTAAGGGAAATTTGAACGAAAATTATAAAATCGTGTATTTCATTGTAAAACGCGATTTAGACTAATTGTTTTTCCTACAACCACTGAAAAATCCTTTTTAAACCTATATATAAACTTTGTAGCAGTTATAATTTTCCTACCAAATATGATATTTTTTTATAGTGGTTAGTAAGGTAAGTTTGAGCGAAAACTAAAAAATCTTGTATTTTGTTGTAAAATGCGATTTCAACTAATTATTTTTTCATAGAACTTCTTTAAAAGCATTTTTATAATTATATGTAAATTCTTTGGCAAATGAAATTTTCCTACCAACTTTGATTTTTTTTATAGTGGTTAGTAAGGGAAATTTGAACGAAAATTAAAAAATCGTATATTTCGTTGTAAAACGCAATTTCGACTAACTGTTTTTCATAGAACTTCTTAAAAAGCCTTTTTAAACCTATATAAAAACTTTGTAGCAATTATAATTTTCCTACCAAATTTGATATTTATTTTATAGTGGTTAGTAAGGTAAATTTGAGCAAAAAATCGTGTATTTCGTTGTAAAACGCGATTTCAACTAATTATTATTTTCATAGAACCTCTTAAAAAGAATTTTTAAACCTATATATAAACTTTGTGGCAATTATAATTTTCCTACCAAATTTGATTTTTTTATAGTGGTTAGTAAGGGAAATTTGAGCGAAAACTAAAAAATCGTGTATTTCGTTGTAAAATGCGATTTCAACTAATTATTATTTCATAGAACCTCTTAAAAAGAATTTTTATACCTATATGTAAATTTTTTGGCAATTAAAATTTTCCTACCGAATTTGATTTTTTTATAGTGGTTAGTAAGAGAAATTTGAGCGAAAACTAAAAAAATAGTGTATTTCGTTGTAAAACCCGATTACAACTAATTATATTTCATAGACACACTTAAAAAGCCTTTTTAAACCTACATATAAAATTTTTGGCAATTATAATTTTCCTACCAAATTTTTTTTAGTGGTTAGTAATGTAAATTTGAGCGAAAACAAAAAAAATCATGTATTTCGTTGTAAAACGCGATTTGAACTAACTTTTTTTTTTTTTTCATATAACCTCTTAAAAAGCCTTTTTAAACCTGTATATAAACTTTGTAGCAATTATAATTTTCCTACAAAATTTTATTTTTTTATAGTGGTTTTAGGAAGGTAAATTTGAGTGAAAACTAAAAAATCGCGTATTTCGTTGTAAAATGCGATTTCAACTAATTGTTTTTCATAGACCCTCTTAAAAAGCCTTTTTATACCTATATGTAAATATTTTGGCAATTAAAATTTTATACCGAATTTGATTTTATTTTATCGTAGTAGTAAGGGAAATTTGAGCGAAAACTAAAAAATCGTGTATTTTGTTGTAAAACACGCTTTCAACTAATTGTTTTTTGTAGAACCTCTTAAAAAGACTTTTTTAAACCCATATAAAAACTTTATAGCATTTATAAGTTTCCTACCAAATTTGATATTTTTTTATAGTGGTTAGTAAGACAAATTTGATCGAAATCAAAAAAATCTTGTATTTCATTGTAAAACAAGATTTCAACTAATTGTTTTACATATACCCTCTTAAAAAGCCTTTATAAACCAATATATAAACTTTGTGGCAATTATAATTTTCCTACCCAATTTGAATTTTTTTTATAGTGGTTAGTAAGGTAAATTTGAGTGAAAAGTAAAAAATAGTGTATTTCGTTGTAAAACGCGATTTCAACTAATTGTTTTTCGTAAACCCACTTAAAAACCCTTTATATACCTATATGTAAATTCTTTGGCAAATAAACTTTTCCTACCAACTTTGATTTTTTTTTATAGTGGTTAGTAAGGTAAATTTGAGCGAAAATTAAAAAATCGTGTATTTCGTTGTAAAACGCGATTTCGACTAATTGTTTTTCATAGAACCTCTTAAAAAGCTTTTTAAACCTATATATAAACTTTGTAGCAATTATAATTTTCTTACCAAATTTAATATTTTTTTATAGTGGCTGTAAGGTAAATTTGCGCGAAAACTAAAAAATCATGTATTTCGTTGTAAAACGCGATTTCAACTAATATTTTTTTATAGAACTTCTTAAGAAGCAAGTTTATACCTATATGTAAATATTTTGGCAAATAAACTTTTCCTACCAACTTTGATTTTTTTTACATTGGTTAGTAAGGGAAATTTGAGCGAAAATTAAAAAATCGTGTATTTCGTATTAAAATAAGATTTCAACTAATTATTTTTTTCATAGAACCTCTTAAAATGTATTTTTATACCTATATATAAATTTTGTGGCAATTATAAATTTCCTATCAAATTTGATTTTTTATTATTGTGGCTAGTAAGGTAAATTTGAGCTAAAACTAAAAAATTATGTATTACGTTGTAAAACGCGATTTCAACGAATTTTTTTCATTGAACTTCTCAAAAAGCCTTTTATACCTATATATAAACTTTGTTGCAATTATAATATCCCTACCAAATTGATTTTGTTTTATGGTGGCTAGTAAGGTAAATTTGAGCGAAAACTGAAAAATCGTGTATTTCGTTGTAAAACGTAATTTCAACTAATTATTTTTCATAGACCTTCTTAAAAAGCCTTTTTAAACCTATATATAAACTTTTTAGCAATTATAATTTTCCTACAGAATTTGATTTTATATAAAGTGGTTAGTAAGGTAAATTTGAGCGAAAACTAAAAAATCGTGTATTTCGTTGTAAAATGCGATTTCAATTTATTATTTTTTTCATAGAACCTCTTAAAAAGCATTTTTATACCTATATGTAAATTTTTTGGCAATTAAAATTTTCCAACCGAATTTGATTTTTTTTATAGTGTAGTAAGGGAAATTTGAGCGAAAACTATAAAATCGTGTATTTCGTTGTAAAACACGATTTCAACTAATTTTTTTTCATAGACCCTCTTAAAAAGCCTTTTAAAACCTATATATAAACTTTTTGGCAATTATAATTTTCCTACCAAATTTGTTTTTTTTTTTGTAGTGATTAGTAAGGGAAATTTGAGCGAAAACTAAAAAATGGTGTATTTTGTTGTAAAATGCGATTTCAACTAATTATTTTTTCATAGAACCTCTTAAAAAGAATTTTTATACCTATATGTAAATATTTTGGCAATTAAAAATTTCCTATCGAATTTGATTTTTTTTATAGTGGTAGTAAGGGAAATTTGAGCGAAACTAAAAAATCGTGTATTTCGATGTAAAACGCGATTTCAACTAATTTTTTTTTCATAGACTCTCTTAAAAAGCCTTTTTAAACCTATATATAAACTTTTTGGCAATTATAATTTTCCTACCAAATTTGATTTTTTTATAGTTGTTAGTAAGGTAAATTTGAGCGAAAAATAAAAAATCTTGTATTTCGTTGTAAAATACTATTTTAACTAATTTGTTTTTTCATAGAACCTCCTAAAAAGCCTTTTTATAACTATATATAAATAGTGTAGCAATTATAATTTTCCTATAGAATTTGATTTTATTTATAGTGGTTAGTAAGGTAAATTTGAGCGAAAACTAAATAATCGTGTATTTCGTTGTAAAATGCTATTTAAAAAAATTAGTTTTTTCATAGAACCTCATAAAAAGCATTTTTATACCTATATGTAAATTTTTTGTCAATTAAAATTTTCCTACCAAATTTGATTTTTTTTATAGTTGTTAGTAAGGTAAATTTGAGCGAAAAATAAAAAATCTTGTATTTCGTTGTAAAATACTATTTTAATAATTTTGTTTTTCATAGAACCTCCTAAAAAGGCTTTTTATAACTATATATAAACAGTGTAGCAATTATAATTTTCCTATAGAATTTGATTTTATTTATAGTGGTTAGTAAGGTAAATTTGAGCGAAAACTAAATAATCGTGTATTTCGTTGTAAAATGCTATTTAAAAAAATTATTTTTTTCATAGAACCTCATAAAAAGCATTTTTATACCTATATGTAAATTTTTTGTCAATTAAAATTTTCCTACTGAATTTGATTTTTTTTATAGCGGTTTAGTAAGGGAAATTTGAGCGAAAACTAAAAAATCATGTATTTCGTTGTCAAACGTGATTTCAACCAATTGTTTTTCATAGACCCTCTTAAAATGCCTTTTTATACCTATATGTAAATATTTTGGCAATTAAAATTTTATACCGAATTTGATTTTTTTTTTATCCTAGTAGTAAGGGAAATTTGAGCGCAAACTAACAAAATGGTGTATTTTGTTGTAAAACACGATTTCAACTAATTGTTTTTTGTAGAACTTCTTAAAAAGACTTTTTAAACCCATATAAAAACTTTATAGCAATTATAAGTTTCCTACCAAATTTGATATTTTTTTATAGTGGTAGTAAGAGAAATTTGATCGAAATCAAAAAAATCTTGTATTTCATTGTAAAACATGATTTCAACTAATGTTTTACATAGACCCTCTTAAAAAGCCTTTATAAACCAATATATAAACTTTGTGGCAATTATAATTTTCCTACCTAATTTGAAATTTTTTTTTATAGTGGTTAGTAAGGTAAATTTGAGCGAAAAGTAAAAAATCGTGTATTTCGTTGTAAAACACGATTTCAACTAATTGTTTTTCATAGACCCTCTTAAAAAGCCTTTTTATACCTATCTGTAAATTCTTTGGCAAATAACGTTTCCTACCAACTTTGATTTTTTTATAGTGGTTAGTAAGGTAAATTTGAGCGAAAATTAAAAAATCGTGTATTTCGTTGTAAAACGCGATTTCGACTAATTGTTTTTCATAGAACCTCTTAAAAGCCTTTTTAAACCTATATATAAACTTTGTAGCAATTATAATTTTCTTACCAAATTTGATATTTTTTTAAAGTGGCTGTAAGGTAAATTTGCGCGAAAACTAAAATATCATGTATTTCGTTGTAAAACGCGATTACAACTAATATTTTTTTATAGAACTTCTTAAGAAGCAAGTTTATACCTATATGTAAATATTTTGGCAAATAAACTTTTCCTACCAACTTTGATTTTTTTACAGTTGTTAGTAAGGGAAATTTGAGCGAAAACTAAAAAATAGTGTATTTTGTTGTAAAATGCGATTTCAACTAATTATTTTTTTCATAGAACCTCTTAAAAAGAATTTTATACCTATATGTAAATTTTTTGGCAATTAAAATTTTCCTATCGAATTTGATTTTTTTTATAGTGGTAGTAAGGGAAATTTGAGCGAAACTAAAAAATCGTGTATTTCGATGCAAAACGCGATTTCAACTAATTTTTTTCACAGACCCTCTTAAAAAGTCTTTTTAAACCTATATATAAACGTTTTGGCAATTATAATTTTCCTACCAACTTTGATTTTTTTTATAGTGGTTAGTAAGGTAAATTTGAACGAAAAATAAAAAATCGTGTATTTCGTTGTAAAACACAATTTAAACTAATTTTTTTCATCGAACTTCTTAGAAAGCTTTTTTATACCTATATATAAACCTATTTGCAATTATAATTTTATTTCCTAATTTGATTTTTTTTATGGTGTCTAGTAAGGTAAATTTGAGCGAAAACTAAAAAAATGTGTATTTTGTTGTAAAACGCGATTTCAACTAATTGTTTTTCATAGATCCTCTTAAAAAGCCTTTTTAAACCTATATATAAACTTTGTGGCAATTATAATTTTTTACCAAATTTGAATTTTTTTTTAGTGGTTAGCAAGGTAAATTTGAGCGAAAACTAAAAAATCGTATATTTCGTCGTAAAACGCGATTTCAAATAATTGTTTTTTTATAGAACTTCTTAAGAAGCATGTTTATACCTATATGTAAATTTTTTGGCAAATAAACTTTTCCTACCAACTTTGATTATTTGTTTATAGTTGTTAGTTAGAGAAATTTGAGTGAAAATTAAAAAGTCATGTATTTCGTTGTAAAACGCGATTTCGACTAATTGTTTTTTATAGAACCTTTTAAAAAGCCTTTTTAAATCTATATATAAACTTTGTAGCAATTATAATTTTTCCACCTAATTTTATATTATTTTATAGTGGTTAGTAAGGAAAATTTGTGAGAAAACTAAAAAATCAATTATTTCGTTGTAAAACTCGATTTCAACCAATATTTTTTGATAGAACTTCTTAAGAAGCATGTTTATACTTTATGTAAATTTTTTGGCAAATGAACTTTTCATACTTTGATTATTTGTTTATAGTGGTTAGTAAGGGAAATTTGAGAGAAAATTAAAAAATAGTGTATTTGGTTGTAAAACGCGATTTCGACTAATTGTTTTTCATAGAACCTCTTAAAAAGCCTTTTTAAACATATATATAAACTCTGTAGCAATCACAATTTTCCTACCAAATTTGATATTTTTTTATAGTTGATAGTAAAGTAAATTTGAGCGAAAACTAAAAAATCGTGTATTTCGTTGTAAAACGCGATTTCAACTAATTGTTTTTCATAGACCCTCTTAAAAAGCCTTTTTAAACCTATATATAAACTTTGTGGCAATTATAATTTTCCTACCAAATTTGAATTTTTTTTATGGTGGTTAGTAAGGTAAATTTGTGCGAAAACTAAAAAATCGTATATTTCGTTATAAAACACAATTTCAACTAATTTTTTTTATTGAACTTCTTAGAAAGCCTTTTTATACCTATATATAAACCTTTTGGCAATTATAATTTTATTTCCAAATTTGATTGTTTTTTTGGTGTCTAGTAAGGTAAATTTGAGCGAAAACTAAAAAACGTGTATTTCGTTGTAAAACGCGATTTCAACTAATTGTTTTTAATAAACCCTCTTAAAAAGCCTTTTTTGAACCTATCTATAAACTTTGTGGCAATTATAATTTTCCTACCAAATTTGAATTTTTTTTATAGTGGTTAGTAAGGTAAATTTGAGCGAAAACTAAAAATCCGTGTATTCCTTTGTAAAACGCGATTTCAAATAATATTTTTTATAGAACTTCTTAAGAAGCATATTTATACCTATATGTAAATATTTTGGCAAATAAACTTTTCCTACCAACTTTGATTATTTATTTATAGTGGTTAGTTAGGGAAATTTGAGCGATAATTAAAAAATAGTGTATTTCGTTGTAAAACACGATTTCGACTAATTGTTTTTCATATAACCTCTTAAAAAGCTTTTTTAAACCTATATATAAACTTTGTAGCAATTATAATTTTTCTACCGAATTTGATTTTTTTTATAGTGGTTAGTAAGGAAAATTTGAGAGAAAACTAAAAAATCAAGTATTTTGTTGTAAAACGCGATTTCAACCAATATTTTTTTATAGAACTTCTTAAGAAGTATGTTTAAACCTATATGTAAATTTTTTGGCAAATAAAATATTTCTACCAACTTTGATTATTTGTTTATAGTGGTTAGTAAGGGAAATTTGAGCGAAAATTAAAAAATCGTGTATTTCGTTGTAAAACGCGATTTCGACTAATTGTTTTTTATAGAACCTCTAAAAAAGCCTTTTTAAACCTATATATAAACTTTGTAGCAATTACAATTTTCCTACCAAATTTGATATTTTTTTTATAGTTGATAGTAAGGTAAATTTAAGCGAAAACTAAAAAATCGTGTATTTCGATGTAAAATGCGATTTCAACTAATAATTTTTTTTCATAGAACCTCTTAAAAAGCATTTTTATACCTATATGTAAATTTTGTTGCAATTAAAACTTTTCTACCAAATTTGATTTTTTTTAATAGTGGTTAGTAAGGTAAATTTGAGCGAAAACCAAAAAATCGTGTATTTCGTTGTAAAACGCTATTTCAACTAATTATTTTTTTCATAAAACCTCTAAAAAGCATTTTTATACCTATATGTGAATTTTGTTGTAATTAAAATTTTCCTACCAAATTTGAACTTCTTAAAAAGCATTTTTATAACTATATGTAAATTCTTTTGCAAATAAACTTTTCCTACCAGCTTTGATTTTTTTTATAGTGGTTAGTAAGGGAAATTTGAGCGAAAATTAAAAAATCTTGTATTTCGTTGTAAAACGCGATTTCAACTAATTGTTTTTCATAGAACCTCTTAAAAAGCCTTTTTAAACATATATATAAACTTTGTAGCAATTATAATTTTTCTACCGAATTTGATATTTTTTTTATAGTGGTTAGTAAGGTAAATTTGAGAAAAAACTGAAAAATCATGTATTTCGTTGTAAAACGCAATTTCAACTAATATTTTTTTATAGAACTTCTTAAGAAGCATGTTTATACCTATATGTAAATATTTTGGCAAATAAACTTTTCCTACCAACATTGATTATTTTTTTATAGTGGTTAGTAAGGGAAATTTGAGCGAAAATTTAAAAATCGTGTATTTCGTTGTAAAACGCGATTTCTACAAATTGTTTTTCATAGAACCTCTTTTAAATCCTTTTTAAGCCAATATATAAATATTGTAGCAATTACAATTTTCCTACCAAATTTGATATTTTTTTTATAGTGGTTAGTAAGGGAAATTTGAACGAAAATTAAAAAATCATGTATTTCGTTGTAAAATGCGATTTCGACTAATTGTTTTTCATAGAACCTTTTAAAAATCCTTTTTAAACATATATATAAACTTTGTAGCAATTATAATTTTCCTACCAAATTTAAATTTTTTTTATAGTGGTTAGTATGAGAAGTTTGAGCGAAAACTTGAAAATCATGTATTTCGTTGTATAACACGATTTTAACTAATTTTTTTTATTGAACTTCTTAAAAAGCATTTTCATATATATATGTAAATTTTTTGGCAATTAAAATTTTCCTACCAAATTTGATTTTTTTATAGTTGTTAGTAAGGGAAATCTGAGCGAAAACTAAACAATCGTGTATTTTGTTGTAAAATGCGATTTCAATTAATTTTTTTTTCATAGACCCTCTTAAAAAACCTTTTTAAACCTATATATAAATTTTGTGGCAATTATAATTTTCCTATTTTTTATAGTGGTTAGTAAGGTAAATTTGAGCGAAAACTAAAAAATCATATATTTCGTTGTAAAATGCGATTTCAATTAATTGTTTTTCATAGACCCTCTTAAAAAGCCTTTTTAAACCTATATATAAACTTTGGGCAATTATAAATGTCCGACCAAATTTGATTTTTTTTATAGTAACGTAAGGTAAATTTGAGCGAAAACTAAAAAATCGTGTATTTCGTTGTAAAACTCAATTTCAACTAATTATTTTTCATAAACCCTCTTAAAAAGCCTTTTTAAACCTACATATAAACTTTGTGGCAATTATAATATTCCTACCAAATTTGAATTTTTTTTATATTGGTTAGTAAGGTAAATTTGAGCGAAAACTAAAATATCGTGTATTTCGTTGTAAAATGGGATTTCTACTAATTATTTTTTTTCATAGAACCTGTTAAAAAGCCTTTTTATACCTATATATAAACTTTGTGGCAATTATAATTTTTCTACCGAATTTGATATTTTTTTATAGTGGTTAGTAAGGTAAATTTGAGCGAAAACTAGAAAATCATGTATTTCGTTGTTAAACGCGATTTCAACTAATATATTTTTATAGAACTTTGTAAGAAGCATGTTTATACCTATATGTAAATATTTTGGCAAATAAACTTTTCGTACCAACATTGATTAATTTTTTTATAGTGGTTAATAAGGGAAATTTGAGCGAAAATTTAAAAATCGTGTATTTCGTTGTAAAACGCGATTTCGATAAATTGTTTTTCATAGAACCTATTTTAAAGCCTTTTTCAACCAATATATAAAATTTGTAGCAATTACAATTTTCCTACCAAATTTGATATTTTTTATAGTGGTTAGTAAGGGAAATTTGAGCGAAAATTAAAAAATCATGTATTTCGTTGTAAAACGCGATTTCGAGTAATTGTTTTTTATAGAACGTCTTAAAAAGCCTTCTTAAACCTATATATAAAATTTGTAACAATTATAATTTTCCTACCAAATTTAAATTTATTTATAGTGGTTAGTATGAGAAATTTGAGCGAAAACTTGAAAATCGTATATTTCGTTGTATAACACGATTTAAAAAAAACAATTATAGAACTTCTTAAAAAGCTTTTTCATATATATATATATATATATGTAAATATTTTTGCAATTAAAATTTTCTTACAAATTTTTTTTTAGTGGTTAATAAGGGAAATCTGAGCAAAAACTAAATAATCGTGTATTTTGTTGTAAAACGCGATTTCAATTAATTGTTTTTCATATACCCTCTTAAAAAGCCTTTTTAAACTAATATATAAACTTTGTGGCAATTATAATTTTCCCACCAAATTTGAATTTTTTATAATGGCTAGTAAGGTGAATTTGAGCGAAAACTAAAAAATCGAGTATTTCGTTGTAAAACTCAATTTCAACTACTTGTTTTTCGTAGACCCTCTTAAAAAGATTTTTTAAACCTATATATAAACTTTGTAGCAATTACAATTTTCCTACCAAATTTGATATTTTTTTTTATTGTGGTTAGTAAGGTACATTTGAGCAAAAACTAAAAAATCGTGTATTTCGTTGTAAACACGATTTCAAATAATTATTTTTTTTCATAGAACCTGTTAAAAATCATTTTTATACCTATATGTAAATTTTGTTGCAACTAAAACTTTCCTACCAAATTTGATTTTTTTTATAGTGGTTAGTAAGGTAAATTTGAGCGAAAACTAATAATCGTGTATTTCGTTGTAAAATGCGATTTCAACTAATTATTTTTTTTATAGAACCTCTTAAAAAGCCTTTTTATACCTATATATAAACGTTTTGGCAATTATAATTTTCATACCAAATTTGATTTTATTTTTATGGTAGCTAGTAAGGTAAATTTGAGCGAAAACTAAAAAATCGTGTATTTCGTTGTAAAATGCGATTTCAACTACTTGTTTTTTGTAGACCCTCTTAAAAAGTTTAAACTTTGTAGTAATTACAACTTTCCTACCAAATTTGATATTGTTTTATAGTGGTTAGTAAGGTAAATTTGAGCGAAAACTAAAAAATCGTGTATTTCGTTGTAAAACATGATTTCGACTAATTATTTTTCATAGACCCTCTTAAAAAGCCTTTTTAAACCTATATATAAACTTTTTGGCAATTATAATTTTCCTACGAAATATGATTTTTTTTATAGTGGTTAGTAAGGTAAATTTGAGCGAAAACTAAAAAATCGTGTATGTCGTTGTGAAACGCGATTAAACTAATTTTTTTTCATAGAGCCTCGTAAAATGTCTTTTTAAACCTATATATAAACTTTGTGGCAATTATAATTTTCCTACCGAATTTAAATTTTTTTATAGTGGTTAGTAAAGCAAATTTGAGCGAAACTAAAAAATCGTGTATTTCGTTGTAAAACGCGATTTGAACAAACTATTTTTTTTCATAGAACCTCTTAAAAAGCATTTGTAAACCTATATGTAAATTTGTTGCAATTAAAACTTTCCTACCAAATTTGATTTTTTTTATAATGGTTAGTAAGGTAATTTTGAGCGAAAACTAAAAAACCGTGTATTTCGTTGTAAAACGCGATTTGACTAATTGTTTTTCATAGACCCTCTTAAAAAACTTTTTTAAAACTATATATAAGCTTTGTGGCAATTATAATTTTCCTACCAAATTTGATTTTTTTTTGTAGTGGTTAGTAAGGTAAATTTGAGCGAAAACTAAAAAAACGTGTATATCGTTGTAAAACGCATATTTAACTAATTGTTTTTCATAGAGCTTCTTAAAAATCAGTTTTATACCTATATGTAAATTTTGTGGCAAATAAACCTTTCCTACCAACTTTGATTTATTTTTATAGTGGTTAGTAAGGGAAATTTGAGCGAAAATTAAAATATCGTGTATTTCGTTGTAAAACGCAATTTCGACTAATTGTTTTTCATAGAAACTATTAAAAAGCGTTTTTAAACGTATATATAAACTTGGTAGCAATTAAAATTTTCCTACCAAATTTGATATTTTTTTTGTAGTGGTAGTAAGGTAAATTTGAGCGAAAACTAAAAAATTGTGTATTTCGTTGTAAAACGTTATTTAACTAATGGTTTTTTTCATAGAACTTCTTAAGAATCCCTTTTATACTAATATGTAAATTTTGTGGCAATTAAATTTTCATACCAAATTTGATTTGTTTTATAATGGTTAGTAAGGGAAATTTGAGCGAAAACTAAAAAATCGTGTATTTTGTTGTAAAACGCGATTTTGACTAACTGTTTTTCATAGCACCTCTTAAAAACCCTTTTTAAACCTATATATAAACTTTGTAGCAAATGCAATTTTCCTACCAAATTTGATTTGTTTTATAATGGTTAGTAAGGGAAATTTGAGCGAAAACTAAAAAATCGTGTATTTTGTTGTAAAACGCGATTTTGACTAACTGTTTTTCATAGCACCTCTCAAAAACCCTTTTTAAACCTATATATAAACTTTGTAGCAAATGCAATTTTCCTACCAAATTTTATTTTTTTTATGTGGTTAGTAAGGTAAATTTGAGCGAAAACTAAAAAGTCGTGTATTTCGTTGTAAAGCGCTATTTAACTAATGGTTGTTTTCATAGAACTTCTTAAGAATCCCTTTTATACTAATATGTAAATTTTGTGGCAATTAAATTTTCATACCAAATTTGATTTGTTTTATAGTGGTTAGTAATGGAAATTTGAGCGAAAACTATAAAATCGTGTATTTCGTTGTAAAACACGATTTCAACTAATTGTTTTTCATAGAGCATCTTAAAAGCCTTTTAAAACCTATATATAAACTTTTTGGCAATTATAATTTTCCTACCAAATTTGGTTTTTTTTTTTGTAGTGATTAGTAAGGGAAATTTGAGCGAAAACTAAAAAATCGTGTATTTTGTTGTAAAATGCGATTTCAACTAATTATTTTTTTCATAGAACCTCTTAAAAAGAATTTTTATACCTATATGTTAATTATTTGGCAATTAAAATTTTCCTATCGAATTTGATTTTTTTTATAGTGGTAGTAAGGGAAATTTGAGCGAAACTAAAAAATCGTGTATTTCGATGTAAAACGCGATTTCAACTAATTTTTTTCATAGACCCTCTTAAAAAGCCTTTTTAAACCTATATATAAACTTTTTGGCAATTATAATTTTCCTACCAAATTTGATTTTTTTTATAGTGGTTAGTAAGGTAAATTTGAGCGAAAAATAAAAAAATAGTGTATTTCGTTATAAAACGCGATTTAACTAATTTTTTTTTATAGAACCTCTTAAAATGCATTTTTATAACTATATATAAACAGTGTACCAATTATAATTTTCCTATAGAAGTTGATTTTATTTATAGTGGTTAGTAAGGTAAATTTGACCGAAAACTAAAAAATCATGTATTTCGTTGTAAAATGCTATTTAATTTTTTTTTTTCATAGAACCTCATAAAAAGCATTTTTATACCTATATGTAAATTTTTTGTCAATTAAAATTTTCCTACTGAATTTGATTTTTTTATAGCGGTTTAGTAAGGGAAATTTGAGCGAAAACTAAAAAATCGTGTATTTCGTTGTCAAACGTGATTTCAACTCATTGTTTTTCATAGACCCTCTTAAAAAGCCTTTTTAAACCTATATAAAAACTTTTTGGCAATTATAATTTTCCTACCAAATTTGATTTTTTTATAGTGGTTAGTAAGGGAAATTTGAGTGAAAAATAAAAAATCGTGTATTTCATTGTAAAACGCGATTTCGACTAATTGTTTTTCGTAGAACCTCTTAAAAAGCCTTTTTAGACCAATATATAAACTTTGTAGCAATTACAATTTTCCTACCAAATTTGATATTTTTTATAGTGGTTAATAAGGTAAATTTGAGCGAAAACTAAAAAAATCGTGTCTTTCGTTGTAACACGCGATTTCGATTAATTGTTTTATCATAGAACCTCTTAAAAAGCATTTTTATACCTATATGTAAATTTTTTGGCAATTAAATATTTCCTACCGAATTTGATTTTTTTTTATAGTGGTTAGTAAGGAAAATTTGAGTGAAAATTTAAAAAATCGTGTATTTCGTTGTAAAACGCGATTTCGACTAATTATTTTTCGTAGAACCTCTTAAAAAGCCTTTTTAAACTAATATATAAACTTTGTAGCAATTACAATTTTCCTACCAAATTTGATATTTTTTATTGTGGTTAATAAGGTAAATTTAAGCGAAAACTAAAAAATCGTGTACTTCGTTGTAAAATGCGATTTCAATTAATTATTTTTTCATGAAACCTCTGAAAAGGATTTTTAAACCTATATGTAAATTTTGTTGCAATTATAACTTTCCTACAAAATTTGATTTTTTTTATAGTGGTTAGTAAGGTAAATTTGAGCGAAAACTAAAAAATCGTGTATTTCGTTGTAAAACGTGATTTCAACTAATTGTTTTTCATAGACTCTCTTAAAAAGCCTTTTTAAAACTATATATAAACTTTTTGACAATTATAATTTTCCTACGAAATTTGATTTTTTTTATAGTTGTTAGTTAGGTAAATTTTAGTGAAAATTAAAAAATCGTGTATTTGGTTGTAAAAACACGATTCGACAAATTGTTTTTCGTAGAACCTCTTAACAAGCCTTTTTAGACCAATAAATAAATTTGTAGCAATTACAATTTTCCTACCAAATTTGATATTTTTTATAGTGGTTAATAAGGTAAATTTGAGCGAAAACTAAAAAATCGTGTACTTCGTTGTAAAATGCGATTTCAACTAATAGTTTTTTCATGAAGCCTCCGAAAAAGCTTTTTTAAACCTATATGTAAATTTTGTTGCAATTAAAACTTTCCTACAAAATTTGATTTTTTTTATAGTGGTTAGTAAGGTAAATTTGAGCGAAAACTAAATGATCGTGTATTTCATTGTAAAAGGTGATTTCAACTAATTGTTTTTCATAGACCCTCTTAAAAAGCCTTTTTAAACCTATATATAAACTTTTTGGCAATTATAATTTTCCTACCAAATTTGATTTTTTTTATAGTGGTTGTTAATAAGGTAAATTTGAGCGTAAACTAAAAAATCGTGTACTTTGTTGTAAAATGCGATTTCAACTAATTATTTTTCATGAAACCTCCGAAAAAGCATTTTTAAACCTGTATGTAATTTTGTTTTTGCAATTAAAGCTCTCCTACAAAATTTGAATTTTTTTTATAGTGGTTAGTAAGGGAAATTTGAGCGAAAACTAAAAAATCGTGTATTTCGTTGTAAAACGCGATTTCAACTAATTGTTTTTCATAGACCCTCTTAAAACGCCTTTTTAAACCTATATATAAACTTTATAGCAATTATAATTTTCCTACCAAATTTGATATTTTTTTTATAGTGGTTAGTAAGAGAAATTTGAGCGAAAACTAAAAAATCGTGTATTTCGTTGTAAAAAGCGATTTCAACTAATTGTTTTTCATAGACCCTCTTAAAAATCCTTTTTAAACCTATATATAAACTTTATGGCAATTATAATTTTCCTACCAAATTTGATTATTTTTTTATATTGGTTAGTAAGGTAAATTTAAGCGAAAACTAAAAAATCATGTATTTCGTTGTAAAACGCGATTTTAACTAATTTTTTTTTATGGAACCTCTTAAAAAGCATTTTAAAACCAATATGTAAATTTTTCTGCAACTAAAAATTTCCTACCAAATTTGATTTTTTTTGTAGTGGTTAGAACAGGAAATGCTCAATGAACCCTTCAAGATCCATTCCTTCTACATCCATATTTGTTGAGTGAGATGAGGAGTTACCATCACTAGAGTCATCTTCACTTTGTTTCTTTTTCTGTTCATTGTCTATTACTTTCTTACTCTTGAGAGAAGAAGCAAAGGCAATAAAGTTTGCCACATGATCCTCATCATCCGAGGATTCTTCTTCTTCTTCCAAGTCATTACAATCGCTCCACGTGGCGGTCATAGCCTTTCCTTTCTTCTTGTTTTTCAAATTGCCACAATCCGCAGAGATGTGTCCGAAGCCTCCACATTTGAAGCATTGAATCCCTTTTCTTGTGAGCTTGCCTTCACTTGACTCAAACTTCTTGAAATGAGTCTTCTTCTTCATTTCATTTCCTTTGGATCCAAATCCCTTCTTCTCAAACTTGATGAACTTCTTGAATCTTTTCACCATGAGGGCCATCTCCTCATCCGAGCCATCTTCCTCTTTCTCTACTTTGGAAGACTTCAAGGCTATGCTCTTTTGCTTCTTAGGTAGTGAGGGAGTAGGGCCCTTTCTTGACTCATAGGCTAGAAGCCTTCCAATAACTTCACTTGGCTTCATGTTCTTGAAGTCACTATTTTCTTCAAGAGCCGTGACCTTAGATTCAAATCTTTCGGGAAGTGACCTCATGATTTTTTTGCTTGATCCTTCTATCTGAGTAAGGGTCACCTAGTTGATGACTTTGATTGACGATGTTCATCAACTTCACTTGAAAATCATTGAAGCACTCATGATCCTCCATTCTAATTTGCTCGAATTGTGTTTGGAGGACTTAAAGCTTGGAGTCCTTAACCACCTCGGTTCCTTCATGAGCCTTCTCCAAATTCTCCCATGTTTCTTTTGAAATTCTAGTAGTTTGGATCAATTTGTATTGATTGTCATCCATTGCACAAAGAATGGCATGCATGACCTTATTGTTCCACTTGGATGCTTCAAACTCTTGAGTTTACCATTCCGACTTTGGCTTGGGAACAACACTTTTGTCTTCAAGGGTCTTTTCTGGAGGAGTGTAGCCATCTTCAATTTCCATCCATGCTTGGTCATTTATTTAGCAAATCTAAGACTCCATCTTGCCTTTCCAAGAGGCATAGTTTACTCCGGTGAGCAAATGGGGTCTTGTGCTAGAGGCTCCCTCATTACCACTTCCGTTTCCACTCATAATGTTTGGGTATGAATGAGATGAATGTTAATGATGCAACAAACACAACCAATATGCAAGAAACACAAAGAGCAAGGATCACCTAAGTGTATCTAGGAACCCGGTCTGATACCAATTGAAAATACTATATATCGTGTGTCTATTAACCTAGAAAGGGGGGGGGGGGGGGGGGGGGGGGGGGGGGGGGGGGAGGTGAATAGGTTTTAGTTGATTTATTACCAACTTTTTGACTTAATTAATTTTAATAGTCTTACCCCATATTAGCAATCAACCAATCATAACATAGACTTGTGGAAAACAATAAAAACATAAGGATTGATTTACGTGAGAAACCCTCCAACTGGGCAAAACTCACGGGCTATCCTTCTAGCCACATTCGGTCCTCAAATCCACTATTTGAATGAAAGTTTACAACCTAGGTTGACCTCAAGTCACACCTACTTGGTCACTAACCCTTTCATTCTACCCAACGAGCCTTTAATAGTGATTCTAGACCACAAGCTTGTGCACTAATCCACTTAGTCACAAAGCTTAACAATCAATGAAGAGGTTAAACAACCTATGTGAATATGTAAAGATATTCTAACATGCAATTAATGCTAGGCAACACTAAATGCTTATCTAAGGATTTAAAGATGTCAATGAGTGCAAATCCTAGATATCAATATCTAAATGCAAATGCATGAAGATTTAGCTAGAAGGGTAAAAACGTCCTAAATGCTAGCTATCAATGAACATACAACCTCAACCAACAAACATAATCACAAACATACTCAAATCATGCTAAATCAATTAAACATGCAATTAATTAACAAATAATAGCTTAACCCTAGGTAAACAAGAACATAGAGATGAAAAGGAAGTTCTAAGACTTGTTTGATTATCTAGTCAAGAAGAGCATGAAGACCGATGAAGAATAGATGCAAGAATGAAGCTTAGATGCACATGAGTATGAGTTTGGTTAAGTAAAAAAGACTTCTTGGAGCTCTCTCTCTCTCTTGGATATGCTTTCTCTCTCTTAGGGATATATTTTCAGAGCTCTAGGTCTAAATGATGGAGAAGAAGATGTATTTATGGAGACCAAAAAACGAGCTGGTGTGAAATACCCGAAATGCCCAGTTCGGGTGAAAAAGGCGATATGCAAGGCGACATGAGCAAGTCGCCTAACACACTGTGAGAAAACACGTTGCCTGAGGTGATATGTGAGGCGACATCCCCAAGTCACCTATGAAGTCGCCTTACACACTGTGGAAAAAATCAAGATGTCAGAGGCGACATGTAAGGCAACCTTCCCAAGTCGCCTATGAAGTCGCCTTACACACTGGAGAAAAATAACAAGACTAAGGCGACATTGGAGGCGACATGCACAAGTGGCCTTGCATGTCGCCTAACACACTGTGCAGCCCAACAACTCCAAAATGCAAGAAGTATGTGTGTGCAACTATACATGCATGTCAATACAAATGCATAGAATGTGAGTGTGTGCAACTAAACCTCTTCAAAGAGAATTAAGCATGAGATATACCTTTGAAGTGCATGCATGTGGTTTGTCAACGAAATAAGCCAATCAAAATATGAGGAACTTACAATATGTATATGTAAATTTTTTGGCAATTAAAATTTTCCTACCGAATTTGATTTTTTTGATAGTATTTAGTAAGAGAAATTTGAGCGAAAACTAAAAAAATGTGTATTTCGTTGTAAAACGCTATTTCAACTAATTGTTTTTCATAGACCATCTTAAAAAGTTTTTTTAAACCTATAAATAAACTTTGTGGCAAATATAATTTTCCTACCAAATTTGATTTTTTTTTATAGTGGTTAGTAAGGTAAATTTGAGCGAAAACTAAAAAATCGTGTATTTCGTTGTAAAATGCGATTTAAACTAATTATTTTTTTCTTAGAACCTCTTATAAAATATTTTTATACCTATATGTAAATTTTTTGGCAATTAAAATTTTCCTACCGAATTTGATTTTTTTTATAGTGGTTAGTAAGGGAAATTTGAGCGAAAACTAAAAAATCGTGTATTTCGTTGTAAAAGGCGATTTCAACTAATTGTTTTTCATAGACCCTCCTAAAAAGAATTTTATACCTATATTAAATTTTTGGCAATTAAAATTTTCCTACAGAATTTGATTCTTTTTATAGTGGTTAGTAAGAGAAATTTGAGCGAAAACTAAAAAATCGTGTATTTTGTTGTAAAATGCGATTTCGACTAACTGTTTTTCATAGAACCTCTTAAAAAGCCTTTTTAAACCTATACGTAAATTTTGTTGCAATTAAAATTTTCCTACCAAATTTTTATTTTTTTATAGTGGTTAGTAAGGGAAATTTGAGCGAAAACTAAAAAATCGTGTATTTTGTTATAAAACGCGATTTTAACTAATTTTTTTTCATAGACCCTCTTAAAATGCCTTTTTAAACCAATATATAAACTTTTTGGCAATTATAATTTTCTTACCAAATTTGATTTTTTTTATAGTAGTTATTAAGGGAAATTTGAGCGAAAACTAAAAAATAGTGTATTTTGTTGTAAAACGCGATTTTAACTAATTTTTTTTCATAGACCCTCTTAAAATGCCTTTTTAAACCAATATATAAACTTTTTGGCAATTATAATTTTCTTACCAAATTTGATTTTTTTATATTGGTTATTAAGGGAAATTTGAGCGAAAACTAAAAAAATCGTGTATTTCGTTGTAAAACGCGATTTTAACTAATTTTTTTCATAGACCCTCTTAAAAAACCTTTTTAAACTTATATATAAACTTTTTGGCAATTATAATTTTCCTACAGAATTCGATTTTTTTTATAGTGATTAGTAAGGAAAATTTGAACGAAAACTAAAAATCGTGTATTTCATTGTGAAACGCGATTTCAACTAATTATTTTTCACAGACCATCTTAAAATTCCTTTTGAAACCTATATACAAACTTTGTGGCAATTATAATTTTCCTACCAAATTTGTTTTTTTATAGTGGTTAGTAGGGAAATTTGAGCGAAAACTAAAAAATCTTGTATTTTGTTGTAAAACGCGATTTCAACTAAATGTTTTTCATAGACCCTCTTAAAAAACCTTTTTAAACCTATATATAAACTTTTTGGCAATTATAATTTTCCTATAGAATTCGATTTTTTTATAGTGATTAGTAAGGGAAATTTGAGCGAAAACTAAAAAATCGTGTATTTCATTGTGAAACGCGATTTCAACTAATTATTTTTCACAGACCATCTTAAAAAGCCATTTTAAACCTATATACAAACTTTGTGGCAATTATAATTTTCCTACCAAATTTGATTTTTTTTATAGTGGTTTAGTAAGGAAAATTTGAGCTAAAACTAAAAAATCGTGTCTTTCGTTGTAAAACGCGATTTCGACTAATTGTTTTTTCATAGAACCTCTTAAAAAGCATTTTTATACCTATATGTAAAGTTATTGGTAATTAAAATTTTCCTACCGAATTTGATTTTTTTATAGTGGTAAACGTAAGGGAAATTTTAACGAAAACTAAAAAATCCTGTATTTTGTTGTAAAACACGATTTCAACTAATTGTTTTTCATAGAACCTCTTAAAATGCCTTTTTAAACCTATATATAAACTCTGTAGCAATTATAATTTTCCTACAAAATTTGATTTTTTTTATAGTGGTTAGTAAGGTTAATTTTAGCAAAAATTAAAAAATCGTGTATTTCGTTGTAAAACGCGATTTCAACTAATTATTTTTCATAGACCCTCTTAAAAATCCTTTTTAAACCTATATATACACTTTTTGGCAATTATAATTTTCCTACCAAATTTGATTTTTTTTATAGTCGTTAGTAAAGTAAATTTGAACGAAAACTAAAAAATCGTGTATTTCGTTGTAAACCGCGATTTCAACTAATTTATTTTCATAGAACCTCTGAAAAAGCCTGTTTAAACCTATATATAAACTTTGTAACAATTATAATTTTTCTACAAAATTAGATTTGTTTTATAGTGGTTAGTAAGGTTAATTTGAACGAAAATTAAAAAATCGTGTATTTCGTTGTAAAACTCGATTTCAACTAATTGTTTTTCATAGACCATCTTAAAAAGCCTTTTTAAACCTATATACAAACTTTGTGGCAATTATAATTTTCCTACCAAAATTGATTTTTTTTATAGTGGTTTAGTAAAGGAAATTTGAGCGAAAGATAAAAAATCGTGTATTTCGTTGTAAAACGCGATTTCAACTAATTGTTTTTCATAGAACCTCTTAAAAAGCATTTTTATACCTATATGTAAAATTTTTGGCAATTAAAATTTTCCTACCGAATTTGATTTTTTTTATAGTGGTTAGTAAGAGAAATTTTAGCGAAAATTAAAAAATAGTGTATTTCGGTGTACAACGCGATTTCGACTAATTGTTTTTCATAGAAACTCTTAAAATGCATTTTTATACCTATATGTAATTTTTTTGGCAATTAAAGTTTCCTACCGAATTTGATTTTTTTATAGTGGTAAAATGCGATTTCAACTAATTATTTTTTTCATGGAACCTCATAAAAAGAATTTTTATACCTATATTAAATTTTTTGGCAATTAAAATTTTCCTACCGAATTTGATTTTTTTTATAGTGGTTAGTAAGAGAAATTTTAGAAAAAACTAAAAAATCGTGTATTTCATTGTAAAACGCGATTTCAACTAATTGTTTTTTATAGGCCATCTTAAAAAGCCTTTTTAAACCTATATATAAACTTTTTGGCAATTATAATTTTCCTACCAAATTTGATTTTTTTATAGTGGTTAGTAAGCGAAATATGAATGAAAACTAAAAAATCTTGTATTTCGTTATAAAACGCGATTTTAACTAATTTATTTTCATAGAACCTCTTAAAAAGCCTTTTTAAACTTATATATAAACTTTGTAGCAATTATAATTTTCCTACAAAATTTGATTTTTTTTATAGTGGTTAGTAAGGTTAATTTGAGCGAAAATTAAAAAATTGTGTATTTCGTTGCCAAACGCGATTTCAACTAATTATTTTTTCATAGACCCTCTTAAAAAGGCTTTTTAAACCTATATATAAACTTTTTGGCAATTATAATTTTCCTACGGAATTTGATTTTTTTATAGTGGTTAGTAAGGGAAATTTGAGCGAAAATTAAAAAATCATTTATTTCGTTGTAAAATGCGATTTCAACTAACTTTTTTTCATAGACCCTCCTAAAAAGAATTTTTATACCTCTATTAAAATTTTTGGCAATTAAAATTTTCCTACCGAAATTGATTCTTTTTAAAGTGGTTAGTAAGGGAAATTTGAGCGAAAACTAAAAAATCGTGTATATTGTTGTAAAATGCGATTTTGACTAACTGTTTTTCATAGAACCTCTTAAAAAGCCTTTTTAAACCTATATGTAATTTTTTTGGCAATTGCAGTTTTCCTACCGAATTTGATATTTTTTATAGTGGTTAGTAAGGAAAATTTGAACGAAAACTAAAACATTGTGTCTTTCGTTGTAAAACGCGATTTCGACTAATTGTTTTTTCATAGAACCTCTTAAAAAGCATTTTTATACCTATATGTAAAGTTATTGGCAATTAAAATTTTCCTATTGAATTTGATTTTTTTATAGTGGTAAACGTAAGGGAAATTTTAACGAAAACTAAAAAATCGTGTATTTTGTTGTAAAACAATCTTTCAACTAATTGTTTTTCATAGACCCTCTTAAAATGCCTTTTTAAACCTATATATAAACTTTTTGGCAATTATAATTTTCCTACCAAATTTTATTTTTTTTATAGTGGTTAGTAAGGTAAATTTGAGCGAAAACTTAAAAATCATGTATTTCGTTGTAAACCGCGATTTTAACTAATTTATTTTCATAGAACCTCTTAAAAAGCCTTTTTAAACCTATATATAAACTTTGTAGCAATTATAATTTTCCTACAAAATTAGATTTTTTTTATAGTGGTTAGTAAGGTTAATTTGAGCGAAAATTAAAAAATCGTGTATTTTGTTGTAAAACTCGATTTCAACTAATTGGTTTTAATAGACCCTCTTAAAAAGCCTTTTTTAAACCTATATATACACTTTTTGGTAGTTATAATTTTCCTACCAAATTTGATTTTTTTTATAGTGGTTGTTAGTAAGGTAAATTTGAGCGAAAACTAAAAAATCGTGTATTTCGTTGTAAAACACGATTTTAACTAATTTTTTTTCATAGAACCTCTTAAAAAGCCTTTTTAATCCTATATATAAACTTTGTAGCAATTATAATTTTCCTTCAAAATTTGCTTTTTTATATTGGTTAGTAAGGGAAATTTGAGCGAAAACTAAAACATCGTGTATTTCGTTGTAAAACGCGATTTCAACTAAAGGTTTTTTATAGACCCTCTTAAAATGCCTTTTTAAACCTATATATAAAGTTTTTGGCAATTAAAATTTTCCTACAATATTTGATTTTTTTAATAGTGGTTATTAAAGGAAATTTGAGCGAAAACTAAAAAATCGTGTATTTCGTTATCAAATGCGATTTCAACTAATTATTTTTTCATAGAACCTCTTAAAAAGAATTTTTATACCTATATGTAAAGTTATTGGCAATTAAAATTTTTCTACCGAATTTGATTTTTTTTATAGTGGTTAGTTAGGGAAATATGAGCGAAAATTAAAAAATCGTGTATTTCGTTGTAAAATACGATTTTAACTAATTATTTTTTTCATAGAACCTCTTAAAAAGAATTTTTAAACCTATATGTTTAGTTATTGGCAATTAAAATTTTCCTACCGAATTTGATTTTTTTTATAGTGGTTAGTTAGGGAAATTTGAGCGAAAACTATAAAATTGTGTATTTCGTTGTAAAACGCGATTTCAACTAATTATTTTTTTCATAGAACCTCTTAAAAAGAATTTTTATACCTATATTAAGTTTTTTGGCAATTAAAATTTTCCTACCGAATTTGATTTTTTTTATAGTGGTAAACTTAAGGGAAATTTTAATGAAAACTAAAAGATCGTGTATTTCGTTGTAAAACACGATTTCAACTAATTGTTTTTTATAGACCCTCTTAAAAAGCCTTTTTAAACCTATATATAAACTTTTTGGCAATTATAATTTTCCTACCGAATTTGATTTTTTTTATAATGGTTAGCAAGGGAAATATGAGCGAAAACTAAAAAATCATGTATTTCGTTGTAAAATGCGATTTTAACTAATTATTTTTTTCATAGAACCTCTTAAAAATAATTTTTATACCTATATGTAAAGTTATTGGCAATTAAAATTTTCCTACCGAATTTAATTTTTTTATAGTGGTTAGTTAGGGAAATATGAGCGAAAATTAAAAAATCGTGTATTTCGTTGTAAAATACGATTTTAACTAATTATTTTTTTCATAGAACCTCTTAAAAAGAATTTTTAAACCTATATGTTTAGTTATTGGCAATTAAAATTTTCCTACCGAATTTGATTTTTTTTATAGTGGTTAGTTAGGGAAATTTGAGCGAAAACTATAAAATTGTGTATTTCGTTGTAAAACGCGATTTCAACTAATTATTTTTTTCATAGAACCTCTTAAAAAGAATTTTTATACCTATATTAAGTTTTTTGGCAATTAAAATTTTCCTACCGAATTTGATTTTTTTTATAGTGGTAAACTTAAGGGAAATTTTAATGAAAACTAAAAGATCGTGTATTTCGTTGTAAAACACGATTTCAACTAATTGTTTTTTATAGACCCTCTTAAAAAGCCTTTTTAAACCTATATATAAACTTTTTGGCAATTATAATTTTCCTACCAAATTTGATTTTTTTTTATAATGGTTAGCAAGGGAAATATGAGCGAAAACTAAAAAATCATGTATTTCGTTGTAAAATGCGATTTTAACTAATTATTTTTTTCATAGAACCTCTTAAAAATAATTTTTATACCTATATGTAAAGTTATTGGCAATTAAAATTTTCCTACCGAATTTAATTTTTTTTATAGTGGTTAGTAAGAGAAATTTGAGCGAAAACTAAAAAATTGTGTGTTTCGTTGTAAAATGCGATTTCAATTAATAATTTTTTTCATAGAACCTCTTAAAAAGAAATTTTATACCTATATGTAAATTTTTTGGCAATTAAAATTTTCTTACCGAATTTGATTCTTTTTATAGTGGTTAGTAAGGTAAATTTGAGCGAAAACTAAAAAGTCGTATATTTCGTTGTAAAACGTGATTTCAACTAATTGTTTTTCATTGACCCTCTTAAAAAGTCTTCTTAAACCTATATATAAACTTTTTGGCAAGTATAATTTTCCTACCAAAAATTATTTTTTTTAATGTGGTTAGTAAGGGAAATTTGAGAAAAAACTAAAAAATCGTGTATTTCGTTGTAAAATGCGATTTTAACTAACATTTTTTATAGAACTTATTAAAAAGAATATTCATACATATATGTAAATTTTTTGGCAATTAAAATTTTTCTACCGAGTTTTATTTATTTATTATTGTGGTTAGTAAGGGAAATTTGAGCGAAAACTAAACAATCGTGTATTTCATTGTAAAACGTGATTTCAACTAATTGTTTTTCATAGACCCTCTTAAAAAGAATTTTTAAACCTATATATACACTTGGTAGCAATTAAAATTTTCCTACCAAATTTGATATTTTTTTTGTAGTGGTTAGTAAGGTAAATTTTAGCGAAAACTAAAAAAACGTGTATTTCGTTGTAAATCGCAATTTTAACTAATTTTGGCAATTAAAATTTTCCTACCGAATTTGATTTTTTTTATAATGGTTAGTAAGGGAAATAAGAGCGAAAACTAAAAAAATGTGTATTTCGTTGTAAAATGTGTTTTTAACTAATTATTTTTTTCATAGAACCTCTTAAAAAGAATTTTTATACCTATATGTAAAGTCATTGGCAATTGAAATTTTCCTACCGAATTTGATTTTTTTTATAGTGGTTAGTAAGGGAAATATGAGCGAAAACTTAAAAATCGTGTATTTCGTTGTAAAATGCGATTTCAACAAATTATTTTTTTCATAGAACCTCTTAAAAAGAATTTTTATACCTATATGTAAATTTTTTGGCAATTAAAATTTTCCTACCGAATTTGATTTTTTTTGTAGTGGTTAGTAAGGGAAATATGAGAGAGAACTAAAAAATCGTGTATTTCATTGTAAAATGCGATTTCAACTAATTATTTTTTTCGTAGAACCTCTTATAAAACATTTTTATACCTACATGTAATTTTTTTGGCAATTAAAATTTACCTACCGAATTTGATTTTTTTATAGTGATTAGTAAGGGAAATTTGAGCGAAAACTAAAAATTCGTGTATTTTGTTGTAAAACGCGATTTTAACTAATTGTTTTTAATAGACCCTCCTAAAAAGAATTTTTATACCTATATTAAATTTTTTGGCATTTAAAATTTTTCTACCGAATTTGATTTTTTTTATAGTGGTTAGTAAGGGAAATTTGAGCGAAAACTAAAAAATCGTGTATTTCGTTGTAAAACGCGATTTCAACTAATTGTTTTTCAAAAACCCTCTTAAAAAGCCTTTTTAAACCTATATAAAAACTTTTTGGCAATTATAATTTTCCTACCAAATTTATATTTTTTTTTATAGTGGTTAGTAAGGGAAATTTAAGAGAAAACCAAAAAATCATGTATTTCGTTGTAAAATGGGATTTCAACTAATTATTTTTTTCATAGAACCTCGTAAAAATAATTTTTATACCTATATGTAAAGTTATTGGCAATTGAAATTTTCCTACCGAATTTGATTTTTTTTTTTTATAGTGGTTAGTAAGGGAAATATGAGCGAAAACTAAAAAATCGTGTATTTCGTTATAAAATGCGATTTTAACTAATTATTTTTTTCATAGAACCTTTTAAAAAGCCTTTTTAAACCTATATATAAACTTTTTGGCAATTATAATTTTCTTTCAAAATTTGTTTTTTTTATAGTGGTTAAGTAAAGGAGATTTGAGCGAAAACTAAAAAATCGTATATTTTGCAGTAAAATGCAATTTCAACTAATTATTTTTTTCATAGACCCTCTTAAAAAGCCTTTTTAAACCTATATATAAACTTTGTAGCAATTATAATTTTCCTACAAAATTAGATTTTTTTATAGTGGGTTAGTAAGGTTAATTTGAGCGAAAATTAAAAAATCGTGTATTTTGTTGTAAAACTCGATTTCAACTAATTGGTTTTCATAGACCCTCTTAAAAAGCATTTTTAAACCTATATATAAATTTTGTAGTAATTATAAATTTCCTACAGAATTTGATTTTTTTTTATAGTGGTTAGTAAGGGAAATTTGAGCGGAAACTAAAAAATCGTATATTTCGTTGTAAAACGCCATTTCAACTAATTATTTTTTTCATAGAACCTCTTAAAAATAATTTTTATACCTATATGTAAATTTTTTCGCAATTAATATTTTCCTACCGAATTTGATTTTTTTTTATAGTGGTTAGTATGGGAAATTTGAGCGAAAACTAAAAAATCGTGTATTTCGTTATAAAATGTGATTTCAACTAATTATTTTTTTTCATAGAACCTCTTGAAAAGAATTTTTATACCTATATGTAAAGTTATTGGCAATTAAAATTTTCCTACCGAATTTGTTTTTTTTTTATAATGGTTAGTAAGGGAAATATGAGCGAAAACTAAAACATCGTATATTTCGTTGTAAAACGCGAATTCAACTATTTGTTTTTCATAGACACTCTTAAAAAGCCTTTTTAAACCTATATATAAACTTTTTGGCAATTATGATTTTCCTACGAAATTTTGATTTTTTTTACAGTGGTTAGTAAGGTAAATTTGAGCGAAAACTAAAAAATCGTGTATTTCGTTGTAAAACGAGATATTAATTAAGTGTTTTCATAGAACCTCCTAAAAAGCATTTTTAAACCTATATATAAATTTTGTAGCAATTATAAATTTCCTACCGAATTTGATTTTTTTTTTATAATGGTTAGTAAGGGAAATTTGAGCGTAAACTAAAAAATCGTGTATTTCGTTGTAAAATACGATTTTAACTAATTATTGTTTTCATAGAACCTTTTAAAAAGAATTTTTATACCTACATGTAAATGTTTTGGCAATTAAAAGTTTCCTACCGAATTTGATTTTTTTTATAGTGATTAGTAAGGGAAATATGAGCGAAAACTAAAAAATGGTGTATTTTGTTGTAAAATGCGATTTCAACTAATTATTTTTTCATAGAACCTCTTAAAAAGAATTTTTATACCTATATGTAAAGTTATTGGCAATTAAAATTTTCCTACCGAATTTGATTTTTTTATAGTGGTTAAGTAAGGTAAATTTGAGTTAAAACTAAAAAGTCGTATATTTCGTTGTAAAACGCGAATTCAACTAATTGTTTTTCATAGACCCTCTTAAAAAGCCTTTTTAAACCTATGTATAAACTTTTTGGCAATTATGATTTTCCTACGAAATTTGATTTTTTTTACAGTGGATAGTAAGGTAAATTTGAGCGAAAACTAAAAAATCGTGTATTTCGTTGTAAAACGCGATATTAATTAAGTTGTTTTCATAGAACCTCTTAAAAAGCATTTTTAAACCTTTGTTTTTTATAAAACGCGATATTAATCGTGTATTTCATTGTAAAACGCGATTTCAACTAATTGTTTTTTTATAGGCCATCTTAAAAAGCCTTTTTAAACCTATATATAAACTTTTTGGTAATTATAATTTTCCTACCAAATTTGATTTTTTTATAATGGTTAGTAAGGGAAATATGAATGAAAACTAAAAAATCTTGTATTTCATTATAAAACGCGATTTTAACTAATTTATTTTCATAGAACCTCTTAAAAAGCCTTTTTAAACTTATATATAAACTTTGTAGCAATTATAATTTTCCTACAAAATTTGATTTTTTTTATAGTGGTTAGTAAGGTTAATTTGAGCGAAAATTAAAAAATTGTGTATTTCGTTGTCAAACGCAATTTCAACTAATTGTTTTTTCATAGACCCTCTTAAAAAGGCTTTTTAAACCTATATATAAACTTTTTGGCAATTATAATTTTCCTACGGAATTTGATTTTTTTATAGTGGTTAGTAAGGGAAATTTGAGCGAAAATTAAAAAATCGTTTATTTCGTTGTAAAATGCGATTTCAACTAACTTTTTTTCATAGACCCTCCTAAAAATAATTTTTATACCTCTATTAAATTTTTTGGCAATTAAAATTTTCCTACCGAAATTGATTCTTTTTAAAGTGGTTAGTAAGGGAAATTTGAGCGAAAACTAAAAAATTGTGTATTTTGTTGTAAAATGCGATTTTGACTAACTGTTTTTCATAGAACCTCTTAAAAAGCCTTTTTAAACCTATATGTAATTTTTTTGGCAATTACAGTTTTCCTACCGAATTTGATATTTTTTATAGTGGTTAGTAAGGAAACTTTGAACGAAAACTAAAAAATTGTATCTTTCGTTGTAAAACGCGATTTCGACTAATTGTTTTTTCATAGAACCTCTTAAAAAGCATTTTTATACCTATATGTAAAGTTATTGGCAATTAAAATTTTCCTACCGAATTTGATTTTTTTTATAGTGGTAAACGTAAGGGAAATTTTAACGAAAACTAAAAAATCATGTATTTTATTGTAAAACAATCTTTCAACTAATTGTTTTTCATAGACCCTCTTAAACTGCCTTTTTAAACCTATATATAAACTTTTTGGCAATTATAATTTTCCTACCAAATTTTATTTTTTTTATAGTGGTTAGTAAGGTAAATTTGAGCGAAAACTTAAAAATCCTATATTTCGTTGTAAACCGCGATTTTAACTAATTTATTTTCATAGAACCTCTTA
The DNA here is from genome assembly GCA_033220585.1 of Dipteronia sinensis. Taxonomy (NCBI): domain Eukaryota; kingdom Viridiplantae; phylum Streptophyta; class Magnoliopsida; order Sapindales; family Sapindaceae; genus Dipteronia; species Dipteronia sinensis. The sequence continues at coordinate 77,164,685 of CM065637.1, read as the reverse complement.
AAAAGCCTTTTTAAACCTATATATAAACTTTGTAGCAATTATAATTTTCCTACAAAATTAGATTTTTTTTATAGTGGTTAGTAAGGTTAATTTGAGCGAAAATTAAAAAATCATGTATTTTGTTGTAAAACTCGATTTCAACTAATTGGTTTTCATAGACCCTCTTAAAAAGCCTTTTTTAAACCTATATATACACTTTTTGGTAGTTATAATTTTCCTGCCAAATTTGATTTTTTTTATAGTGGTTGTTAGTAAGGTAAATTTGAGAGAAAACTAAAAAATAGTGTATTTCGTTGTAAAACACGATTTTAACTAATTTTTTTTCATAGAACCTCTTAAAAAGCCTTTTTAAACCTATATATAAACTTTGTAGCAATTATAATTTTCCTTCAAAATTTGCTTTTTTATATTGGTTAGTAAGGGAAATTTGAGCGAAAACTAAAACATCGTGTATTTCGTTGTAAAACGCGATTTCAACTAAAGGTTTTTTATAGACCCTCTTAAAATGCCTTTTTAAACCTATATATAAAGTTTTTGGCAATTAAAACTTTCCTACAATATTTGATTTTTTTAATAGTGGTTATTAAAGGAAATTTGAGCGAAAACTAAAAAATCGTGTATTTCGTTATCAAATGCGATTTCAACTAATTATTTTTTTCATAGAACCTCTTAAAAAGAATTTTTATACCTATATGTAAAGTTATTGGCAATTAAAATTTTTCTACCGAATTTGATTTTTTTATAGTGGTTAGTTAGGGAAATATGAGCGAAAATTAAAAAATCGTGTATTTCGTTATAAAATACGATTTTAACTAATTATTTTTTTCATAGAACCTCTTAAAAAGAATTTTTAAACATATATGTTTAGTTATTGGCAATTAAAATTTTCCTACCAAATTTGATTTTTTTTATAGTGGTTAGTTACGGAAATTTGAGCGAAAACTATAAAATTGTGTATTTCGTTGTAAAACGCGATTTCAACTAATTATTTTTTTCATAGAACCTCTTAAAAAGAATTTTTATACCTATATTAAGTTTTTTGGCAATTAAAATTTTCCTACCGAATTTGATTTTTTTTTATAATGGTAAACTTAAGGGAAATTTTAATGAAAACTAAAAGATCGTGTATTTCGTTGTAAAACACGATTTCAACTAATTGTTTTTTATAGACCCTCTTAAAAAGAAATTTTATACCTATATGTAAATTTTTTGGCAATTAAAATTTTCTTACAGAATTTGATTCTTTTTATAGTGGTTAGTAAGGTAAATTTGAGCTAAAACTAAAAAGTCGTATATTTCGTTGTAAAACGTGATTTCAACTAATTGTTTTTCATTGACCCTCTTAAAAAGTCTTCTTAAACCTATATATAAACTTTTTGGCAAGTATAATTTTCCTACCAAAAATTATTTTTTTTAATGTGGTTAGTAAGGGAAATTTGAGAAAAAACTAAAAAATCGTGTATTTCGTTGTAAAATGCGATTTTAACTAATATTTTTTATAGAACTTATTAAAAAGAATATTCATACATATATGTAAATTTTTTGGCAATTAAAATTTTTCTACCGAGTTTTATTTATTTATTATTGTGGTTAGTAAGGGAAATTTGAGCGAAAACTAAACAATCGTGTATTTCATTGTAAAACGTGATTTCAACTAATTGTTTTTCATAGACCCTCTTAAAAAGAATTTTAAACCTATATATACACTTGGTAGCAATTAAAATTTTCCTACCAAATTTGATATTTTTTTTGTAGTGGTTAGTAAGGTAAATTTTAGCGAAAACTAAAAAAACGTGTATTTCGTTGTAAATCGCAATTTTAACTAATTTTGGCAATTAAAATTTTCCTACCGAATTTGATTTTTTTTTATAATGGTTAGTAAGGGAAATAAGAGCGAAAACTAAAAAAAATGTGTATTTCGTTGTAAAATGTGTTTTTAACTAATTATTTTTTTCATAGAACCTCTTAAAAAGAATTTTTATACCTATATGTAAAGTCATTGGCAATTGAAATTTTCCTACCGAATTTGATTTTTTTTATAGTGGTTAGTAAGGGAAATATGAGCGAAAACTTAAAAATCGTGTATTTCGTTGTAAAATGCGATTTCAACAAATTATTTTTTTCATAGAACCTCTTAAAAAGAATTTTTATACCTATATGTAAATTTTTTGGCAATTAAAATTTTCCTACCGAATTTGATTTTTTTTTTATAGTGGTTAGTAAGGGAAATATGAGCGAGAACTAAAAAATCGTGTATTTCATTGTAAAATGCGATTTCAACTAATTATTTTTTTCGTAGAACCTCTTATAAAACATTTTTATACCTATATGTAATTATTTTGGCAATTAAAATTTACCTACCGAATTTGATTTTTTTTATAGTGATTAGTAAGGGAAATTTGAGCGAAAACTAAAAAATCGTGTATTTTGTTGTAAAACGTGATTTTAACTAATTGTTTTTAATAGACCCTCCTAAAAAGAATTTTTATACCTATATTAAATTTTTTGGCATTTAAAATTTTTCTACCGAATTTGATTTTTTTTATAGTGGTTAGTAAGGGAAATTTGAGCGAAAACTAAAAAATCGTGTATTTCGTTGTAAAACGCGATTTCAACTAATTGTTTTTCAAAAACCCTCTTAAAAAGCCTTTTTAAACCTATATAAAAACTTTTTGGCAATTATAATTTTCCTACCAAATTTATATTTTTTTACAGTGGTTAGTAAGGGAAATTTAAGCGAAAACCAAAAAATCATGTATTTCGTTGTAAAATGGGATTTCAACTAATTATTTTTTTCATAGAACCTTGTAAAAAGAATTTTTATACCTATATGTAAAGTTATTTGCAATTGAAATTTTCCTACCGAATTTGATTTTTTTTTTTATAGTGGTTAGTAAGGGAAATATGAGCGAAAACTAAAAAATCGTGTATTTCGTTATAAAATGCGATTTTAACTAATTATTTTTTTAGTAGAACCTTTTAAAAAGCCTTTTTAAACATATTTATAAACTTTTTGGCAATTATAATTTTCTTTCAAAATTTGTTTTTTTTATAGTGGTTAAGTAAAGGAGATTTGAGCGAAAACTAAAAAATCGTATATTTTGCTGTAAAATGCGATTTCAACTAATTATTTTTTTCATAGACACTCTTAAAAAGCTTTTTTAAACATATATATAAACTTTGTAGCAATTATAATTTTCCTACAAAATTAGATTTTTTTTATAGTGGGTTAGTAAGGTTAATTTGAGCGAAAATTAAAAAATCGTGTATTTTGTTGTAAAACTCAATTTCAACTAATTGGTTTTCATAGACCCTCTTAAAAAGCATTTTTAAACCTATATATAAATTTTGTAGTAATTATAAATTTCCTACAGAATTTGATTTTTTTATAGTGGTTAGTAAGGGAAATTTGAGCGAAAACTAAAAAATCGTATATTTCGTTGTAAAACGCGATTTCAACTAACTATTTTTTTCATAGAACCTCTAAAAAATAATTTTTATACCTATATGTAAATTTTTTCGCAATTAATATTTTCCTACCGAATTTGATTTTTTTTATAGTGGTTAGTATGAGAAATTTGAGCGAAAACTAAAAAATCGTGTATTTCGTTATAAAATGTGATTTCAACTAATTATTTTTTTTCATAGAACCTCTTAAAAAGAATTTTTATACCTATATGTAAAGTTATTGGCAATTAAAATTTTCCTACCGAATTTGATTTTTTTTATAATGGTTAGTAAGGGAAATATGAGCGAAAACTAAAACATCGTATATTTCGTTGTAAAACACGAATTCAACTATTTGTTTTTCATAGACCCTCTTAAAAAGCCTTTTTAAACCTATATATAAACTTTTTGGCAATTATGATTTTCCTACGAAATTTTGATTTTTTTTACAGTGGTTAGTAAGGTAAATTTGTGCGAAAACTAAAAAATCGTGTATTTCGTTGTAAAACGAGATATTAATTAAGTGTTTTCATAGAACCTCCTAAAAAGCATTTTTAAACCTACATATAAATTTTGTAGCAATTATAAATTTCCTACCGAATTTGATTTTTTTTTATAATGGTTAGTAAGGGAAATTTGAGCGAAAACAAAAAAATCTTATATTTCGTTGTAAAATACGATTTTAACTAATTATTTTTTTCATAGAACCTTTTAAAAAGAATTTTTATACCTACATGTAAATGTTTTGGCAATTAAAAGTTTCCTACCGAATTTGATTTTTTTTATAGTGATTAGTAAGGGAAATATGAGCGAAAACTAAAAAATGGTGTATTTTGTTGTAAAATGCGATTTCAACTAATTATTTTTTCATAGAACCTCTTAAAAAGAATTTTTATACCTATATGTAAAGTTATTGGCAATTAAAATTTTCCTACCGAATTTGATTTTTTTATAGTGGTTAGTAAGGTAAATTTGAGTTAAAACTAAAAAGTCGTATATTTCGTTGTAAAACGCGAATTCAACTAATTGTTTTTCATAGACCCTCTTAAAAAGCCTTTTTAAACCTATGTATAAACTTTTTGGCAGTTATGATTTTCCTACGAAATTTGATTTTTTTACAGTGGATGATAGTAAGGTAAATTTGAGCGAAAACTAAAAAATCGTGTATTTCGTTGTAAAACGCGATATTAATTAAGTTGTTTTCATAGAACATCTTAAAAAGCATTTTTAAACCTATATATAAATTTTGTAGCAATTATAAATTTCCTACATAATTTGATTTTTTTTATTGTAGTTAGTAAGGGAAATTTGAGCAAAAACTAAAAAACCGTCTATTTCATTGTAAAATGCGATTTCAACTAATTATTTTTTTCATAGAACCTCTTAAAAAGAATTTTTATACCTATATGTAAAGTTATTGGCAATTAAAATTTTCCTACCGAATTTGATTTTTTTTATAGTATGAGCGAAAACTAAAAAATCGTGTATTTCGTTGTAAAACGCGATATTAATTACGGTGTTTTCATAGAACCTCTTAAAAAGCATTTTTAAACCTATATATAAATTTTGTAGCAATTATAAATTTCCTACAGAATTTGATTTTTTTTTATAGTGGTTTGTAAGGGAAATTTTAGCGAAAACTAAAAAATCGTGTATTTCTTTGTAAAACGCGATTTCAACTAATTATTTTCATAGAACCTCTTAAAAAGCCTTTTTAAATCTATATAAATATTTTTTGGCAATTACAATTTCCCTACCGATTTTGATTTTTTTTATTATGGTTAGTAAGGGAAATTTGTGCGAAAACTAAAAAGTCGTGTCTTTCGTTGTTAAACGGGATTTCGACTATTTATTTTTTCATAGAACATCTTAAAAACCATTTTTATACCTAAATGTAAAGTTATTGGCAATTAAAAATTTCCTACCGAATTTGATTTTTTTTATAGTGGTAAACGTAAGGGAAATTTTAACGAAAACTAAAAAATCATGTATTTTATTGTAAAACAATCTTTCAACTAATTGTTTTTCATAGACCCTCTTAAACTGCCTTTTTAAACCTATATATAAACTTTTTGGCAATTATAATTTTCCTACCAAATTTTATTTTTTTTATAGTGGTTAGTAAGGTAAATTTGAGCGAAAACTTAAAAATCCTATATTTCGTTGTAAACCGCGATTTTAACTAATTTATTTTCATAGAACCTCTTAAAAAGCCTTTTTAAACCTATATATAAACTTTGTAGCAATTATAATTTTCCTACAAAATTAGATTTTTTTTATAGTGGTTAGTAAGGTTAATTTGAGCGAAAATTAAAAAATCATGTATTTTGTTGTAAAACTCGATTTCAACTAATTGGTTTTCATAGACCCTCTTAAAAAGCCTTTTTTAAACCTATATATACACTTTTTGGTAGTTATAATTTTCCTGCCAAATTTGATTTTTTTTATAGTGGTTGTTAGTAAGGTAAATTTGAGAGAAAACTAAAAAATAGTGTATTTCGTTGTAAAACACGATTTTAACTAATTTTTTTTCATAGAACCTCTTAAAAAGCCTTTTTAAACCTATATATAAACTTTGTAGCAATTATAATTTTCCTTCAAAATTTGCTTTTTTATATTGGTTAGTAAGGGAAATTTGAGCGAAAACTAAAAAATCGTGTATTTCGTTGTAAAACGCGATATTAATTACGGTGTTTTCATAGAACCTCTTAAAAAGCATTTTTAAACCTATATATAAATTTTGTAGCAATTATAAATTTCCTACAGAATTTGATTTTTTTTTATAGTGGTTTGTAAGGGAAATTTTAGCGAAAACTAAAAAATCGTGTATTTCTTTGTAAAACGCGATTTCAACTAATTATTTTCATAGAACCTCTTAAAAAGCCTTTTTAAATCTATATAAATATTTTTTGGCAATTACAATTTCCCTACCGATTTTGATTTTTTTTATTATGGTTAGTAAGGGAAATTTGTGCGAAAACTAAAAAGTCGTGTCTTTCGTTGTTAAACGGGATTTCGACTATTTATTTTTTCATAGAACATCTTAAAAACCATTTTTATACCTAAATGTAAAGTTATTGGCAATTAAAAATTTCCAACCGAATATGATTTTTTTATAGTGATTAGTAAGGTAAATTTGAGCGAAAACTAAAAAATCGTGTATTTCGTTGTAAAACGGGATATTAATTAAGTTGTTTTCATAGAACCTCTTAAAAAATCATTTTTAAACCTATATATAAATTTTGTAGCAATTATAAATTTCCTACAGAATTTGATTTTTTTTATAGTGGTTAGTAAGGGAGATTTGAGCGAAAACTAAAAAATCGTATATTTTGTTGTACAATGCGATTTCAACTAATTATTTTTTCAATAGACCCTCTTAAAAAGCCTTTTTAAACCTATATATAAACTTTTTGGCAATTATAATTTTCCTACAGAAATTGATTTTTTTTACAGTGGTTAGTAAGGTAAATTTGAGCGAAAACCAAAAAATCGTGTATTTCGTTGTAAAACGAGATATTAATTAAGTGTTTTTCAGAGAACCTCTTAAAAAGCATTTTTAAACCTATATGTAAAGTTATTGGCAATTGAAATTTTCCTACCGAATTTGATTTTTTTTATAGTGGTTAGTAAGAGAAATATGAGCGAAAACTAAAAAATCGTGTATTTCGTTGTAAAATACGATTTTAACTAATTATGTTTTTCATAGAACCTTTTAAAAAGAATTTGTATACCTATATGTAAAGTTATTGGCAGTTAAAATTTTCCTACCGAATTTGATTTTTTTTATAGTGGTTGGTAAGGGAAATTTAAGCGAAAACTAAAAAATCGTGTATTTCGTTGTAAAATGCAATTTAAACTAATTATTTTTTTTCATAGAACCTCTTAAAAAGAATTTTTATACCTATATGTAAATTTTTTGGCAATTGAAATTTTCCTACCGAATTTGATTTTTTTTATAATGGTTAGTAAAAGAAATATGAGCGAAAACTAAAAAATAGTGTATTTCATTGTAAAACGCGATTTCAACTAATTGTTTTTCATAGACCCTCCTAAAAAGAATTTTTATACCTATATGTAAAGTTATTGGCAATTGAAATTTTCCTACCGAATCTGATTTTTTTTTATAGTGGTTAGTAAGGGAAATATGAGCGAAAACTTAAAAATCGTGTATTTCGTTGTAAAATGCTATTTTAACTAATTATTTTTTTCATAGAACCTCTTAAAAATAATTTTTATACCTATATGTAAAGTTATTGGCAATTCAAATTTTCCTACCGAATTTTTTTTATAGTGGTTAGTAAGGGAAATATGAGCGAAAACTAAAAAATCATGTATTTCGTTGCAAAATGCGATTTTAACTAATTATTTTTTTCATAGAACCTCTTAAAAAGAATTTTTATACCTATATGTAAAGTTATTGGCAATTGAAATTTTCCTACCGAATTTGATTTTTTTATAGTGGTTAGTAAGGGAAATATGAGCGAAAACTAAAAAATCGTGTATTTCGTTGTAAAATGCGATTTTAACTAATTATTTTTTTCATAGAACCTCTTAAAAAGAATTTTTATACCTATATGTAAAGTTATTGACAATTATTCCTGCCAAATTTGATTTTTATATAGTGGTTAGTAAGGGAAATTTGAGCGAAAACTAAAAAACCGTGTATTTCATTGTAAAATGTGATTTCAACTAATTATTTTTTTCATAGAACCTCTTAAAAAGAATTTTTATACCTATATGTAAATGTTTTGGCAATTAAAATTTTCTTACCAAATTTGATTTTTTTATAGTGGTTAGTAAGGTAAATTTGAGCGAAAACTAAAAAATCGTTTATTTTGTTGTAAAATGCGATTTCGACTAACTGTTTTTCATAGAATCTCTTAAAAAGCCTTTTTAAACCTATATGAAATTTTTTTGGCAATTACAATTTTCCTACCGAATTTGATTTTTTTTTTTGTGGTTAGTAAGGGAAATTTGTGCGAAAAACTAAAAAATCGTGTTTTTCGTTGTAAAACGTGATTTCGACTAATTGTTTATTCATAGAACCTCTTAAAAAGCATTTTTATACCTAAATGTAATGTTATTGGCAATTAAAATTTCCCTACCGATTTTTATTTTTTTATAGTGGTTAGTAAGGGAAATTTGAGCGAAAACTAAAAAATCGTTTATTTTGTTGTAAAATGCGATTTCGACTAACTGTTTTTCATAGAATCTCTTAAAAAGCCTTTTTAAACCTATATGAAATTTTTTTGGCAATTACAATTTTCCTACCGAATTTGATTTTTTTTTTGTGGTTAGTAAGGGAAATTTGTGCGAAAAACTAAAAAATCGTGTTTTTCGTTGTAAAACGTGATTTCGACTAATTGTTTATTCATAGAACCTCTTAAAAAGCATTTTTATACCTAAATGTAATGTTATTGGCAATTAAAATTTCCCTACCGATTTTTATTTTTTTATAGTGGTTAGTAAGGGAAATTTGAGCGAAAATTAAAAAGTCGTGTATTTCGTTGTAAAACGCGATTTCGACTAATTGTTTTTTCATAGAACCTTTTAAAAATCCTTTTTAAACCTATATATAAACTTTGTAGCAATTATAATTTACCTTCAAATTTTGATTTTTTTTATAGTGGTTAGTAAGAGAAATTTGAGCGAAAACTTAAAAATCGTGTATTTTGTTCCAAAATGCGATTTCAACTAATTATTTTTTTAATAGAACCTCTTAAAAATAATTTTTATACCTGTATGTAAATTTTTTGGCAATTAAAATTTTCCTACCCAATTTGATTTTTTTTTTATAGTGGTTAGTATAGGAAATTTGAGCGAAAAATAAAAAATCGTGTATTTCGTTGTAAAATGCGATTTCAACTAATTATTTTTTTCATAGAACCTCTTAAAAAGAATTTTTATATCTATATGTAAAGTTATTGGCAATTAAAATTTTCCTACCGAATTTGATTTTTTTTATAATGGTTAGTAAAAGAAATATGAGCGAAAACTAAAAAATAGTGTATTTCGTTGTAAAACTCGATTTCAACTAATTGTTTTTCATAGACCCTCCTAAAAAGAATTTTTATACCTATATGTAAAGTTATTGGCAATTGAAATTTTCCTACCGAATTTAATTTTTTTTATAGTGGTTAGTAAGGGAAATATGAGCGAAAACTTAAAAATCGTGTATTTCGTTGTAAAATGCGCTTTTAACTAATCATTTTTTCATAGAACCTCTTAAAAATAATTTTTATACCTATATGTAAAGTTATTGGCAATTGAAATTTTCCTACCGAATTTGTTTTTTTTATAGTGGTTAGTAACGGAAATATGAGCGAAAACTAAAAAAATCGTGTATTTCGTTGCAAAATACGATTTTAACTAATTATTTTTTTCAAAGAACCTCTTAAAAAGAATTTTTTACCGATATGTAAATTTTTTGGCAATTATAATTTTCTTACCGAATTTGATTTTTTTTATAATGGTTAGTAAGGTAAATTTGAGCAAAAACTAAAAAATCGTGTATTTCGTTGTAAAATGCGATTTCAACTAATTATTTCTTTCATAGAACCTCTTAAAAAGAATTTTTATATCTATATGTAAAGTTATTGGCAATTAAAATTTTCCTACCGAATTTGATTTTTTTAATAATGGTTAGTAAAAGAAATATGAGCGAAAACTAAAAAATAGTGTATTTCATTGTAAAACGCGATTTCAACTAATTGTTTTTCATAGAACCTCTTAAAAAGAATTTTTATATCTATTTGTAAAGTTATTGGCAATTAAAATTTTCCTACCGAATTTGATATTTTTTATAATGGTTAGTAAAAGAAATATGAGCGAAAACTAAAAAATAGTGTATTTCGTTGTAAAACGTGATTTCAACTAATTGTTTTTCATAGAACCTCCTAAAAAGAATTTTTATACCTATCTGTAAAGTTATTGGCAATTGAAATTTTCCTACCGAATTTATTTTTTTTTTTATAGTGGTTAGTAAGGGAAATATGAGCGAAAACATAAAAATCGTGTATTTCGTTGTAAAATGCGCTTTTAACTAATTATTTTTTTCATAGAACCTCTTAAAAATAATTTTTATACCTATATGTAAAGTTATTGGCAATTGAAATTTTCCTACCGAATTTAATTTTTTTTATAGTGGTTAGTAAGGGAAATATGAGCGAAAACTTAAAAATCGTGTATTTCGTTGTAAAATGCGCTTTTAACTAATTATTTTTTTCATAGAACCTCTTAAAAAGAATTTTTATACCTATATGTAAAGTTATTGGCAATTGAAATTTTCCTACCGAATTTGTTTTTTTTATAGTGGTTAGTAACGGAAATATGTGCGAAAACTAAAAAATCGTGTATTTCGTTGCAAAATGCGATTTTAACTAATTATTTTTTTCATAGAACCTCTTAAAAAGAATTTTTTACCGATATGTAAATTTTTTGGCAATTATAATTTTCTTACCGAATTTGATTTTTTTTATAATGGTTAGTAAGGTAAATTTGAGCAAAAACTAAAAAATCGTGTATTTCGTTGTAAAATGCGATTTCAACTAATTATTTTTTTCATAGAACCTCTTAAAAAGAATTTTTATATCTATATGTAAAGTTATTGGCAATTAAAATTTTCCTACCGAATTTGATTTTTTTTATAATGGTTAGTAAAAGAAATATGAGCGAAAACTAAAAAATAGTGTATTTCATTGTAAAACGCGATTTCAACTAATTGTTTTTCATAGAACCTCTTAAAAAGAATTTTTATATCCATATGTAAAGTTATTGGCAATTAAAATTTTCCTACCGAATTTGATATTTTTTATAATGGTTAGTAAAAGAAATATGAGCGAAAACTAAAAAATAATATATTTCGTTGTAAAACGTGATTTCAACTAATTGTTTTTCATAGAACCTCCTAAAAAGAATTTTTATACCTATCTGTAAAGTTATTGGCAATTGAAATTTTCCTATGGAATTTATTTTTTTTTATAGTGGTTAGTAAGGGAAATATGAGCGAAAACATAAAAATCGTGTATTTCGTTGTAAAATGCGCTTTTAACTAATTATTTTTTTCATAGAACCTCTTAAAAATAATTTTTATACCTATATGTAAAGTTATTGGCAATTGAAATTTTCCTACCGAATTTAATTTTTTTATAGTGGTTAGTAAGGGAAATATGAGCGAAAACTTAAAAATCGTGTATTTCGTTGTAAAATGCGCTTTTAACTAATTATTTTTTTCATAGAACCTCTTAAAAATAATTTTTATACCTATATGTAAAGTTATTGGCAATTGAAATTTTCCTACCGAATTTGTTTTTTTTTATAGTGGTTAGTAACGGAAATATGAGCGAAAACTAAAAAATCGTGTATTTCGTTGCAAAATGCGATTTTAACTAATTATTTTTTTCATAGAACCTCTTAAAAAGAATTTTTTACTGATATGTAAATATTTTGGCAATTATAATTTTCTTACCGAATTTGATTTTTTTTATAATGGTTAGTAAGGTAAATTTGAGCAAAAACTAAAAAATCGTGTATTTCGTTGTAAAATGCGATTTCAACTAATTATTTTTTTCATAGAACCTCTTAAAAAGAATTTGTATATCTATATGTAAAGTTATTGGCAATTAAAATTTTCCTACCGAATTTGATTTTTTTTATAATGGTTAGTAAAAGAAATATGAGCGAAAACTAAAAAATAGTGTATTTCATTGTAAAACGCGATTTCAACTAATTGTTTTTCATAGAACCTCTTAAAAAGAATTTTTATATCTATATGTAAAGTTATTGGCAATTAAAATTTTCCTACCGAATTTGATATTTTTTATAATGGTTAGTAAAAGAAATATGAGCGAAAACTAAAAAATAGTGTATTTCGTTGTAAAACGCGATTTCAACTAATTGTTTTTCATAGACCCTCCTAAAAAGAATTTTTATACCTATATGTAAAGTTATTGGCAATTGAAATTTTCCTACCGAATTTAATTTTTTTTATAGTGGTTAGTAAGGGAAATATGAGCGAAAACTTAAAAATCGTGTATTTCGTTGTAAAATGCGCTTTTAACTAATTATATTTTTCATAGAACCTCTTAAAAATAATTTTTATACCTATATGTAAAGTTATTGGCAATTGAAATTTTCCTACCGAATTTGTTTTTTTTTATAGTGGTTAGTAACGGAAATATGTGCGAAAACTAAAAAATCGTGTATTTCGTTGCAAAATGCGATTTTAACTAATTATTTTTTTCATACAACCTCTTAAAAAGAATTTTTTACCGATATGTAAATTTTTTGGCAATTAAAATTTTCTTACCGAATTTGATTTTTTTTATAATGGTTAGTAAGGTAAATTTGAGCATAAACTAAAAAATCGTGTATTTCGTTGTAAAATGCGATTTCAACTAATTATTTTTTTCATAGAACCTTTTAAAAAGAATTTTTATATCTATATGTAAAGTTATTGGCAATTAAAATTTTCCTACCGAATTTATTTTTTTTATAATGGTTAGTAAAAGAAATATGAGCGAAAACTAAAAAATAGTGTATTTCATTGTAAAACGCGATTTCAACTAATTGTTTTTCATAGACCCTCCTAAAAAGGATTTTTATACCTATATGTAAAGTTATTGGCAATTGAAATTTTCCTACCGAATTTGATTTTTTTTATAGTGGTTAGTAAGGGAAATATGAGCGAAAACTTAAAAATCGTGTATTTCGTTGTAAAATGCGATTTTAACTAATTATTTTTTTCATAGAACCTCTTAAAAATAATTTTTATACCTATATGTAAAGTTATTGGCATTTGAAATTTTCCTACAGAATTTGTTTTTTTTATAGTGGTTAGTAAGGGAAATATGAACGAAAACTAAAAAATCGTGTATTTCGTTGCAAAATCCGATTTTAACTAATTATTTTTTTCATAGAACCTCTTAAAAAGAATTTTTATACCTATATGTAAAGTTATTGGCAATTGAAATTTTCCCACAGAATTTGTTTTTTTTTATAGTGGTTAGTAAGGGAAATATGAACGAAAACTAAAAAATCGTGTATTTCGTTGTAAAATCCGATTTTAACTAATTATCTTTTTCATAGAACCTCTTAAAAAGAATTTTTATACCTATATGTAAAGTTATTGACAATTATTCCTGCCAAATTTGATTTTTTTTATAGTGGTTAGTAAGGGAAATTTGAGCAAAAACTAAAAAAACCGTGTATTTCATTGTTAAATGCGATTTCAACTAATTATTTTTTTCATAGAACCTCTTAAAAAGAATTTTTATACCTATATGTAAATTTTTTGGCAATTAAAATTTTCTTACCGAATTTGATTTTTTTTATAGTGATTAGTAAGGTAAATTTGAGCAAAAACTAAAAAATCTTGTATTTTGTTGTAAAATGCGATTTCGACTAACTGTTTTTCATAGAACCTCTTAAAAAGCCTTTTTAAACCTGTATGAAAATTTTTTGGCAATTACAATTTTCCTAACGAATTTGATTTTTTTTTTTTGTGGTTAGTAAGGGAAATTTGTGCGAAAAACTAAAAAATCATGTATTTTGTTGTAAAATGCGATTTCGACTAACTGTTTTTCATAGAACCTCTTAAAAAGCCTTTTTAAACCTATATGAAATTTTTTTGGCAATTACAATTTTCCTACCGAATTTGATTTTTTTTGTGTGGTTAGTAAGGGAAATTTGTACGAAAAACTAAAAAATCGTGTATTTCGTTGTAAAACGCGATTTCGACTAATTGTTTTTCATAGAACCTCTTAAAAAGCCTTTTTAAACCTATATATTAACTTTGTAGCAATTACAATTTTCCTACCAAATTTGATATTTTTTTTTATAGTGGTTAGTAAGATAAATTTGAGCGAAAACTAAAAAATCGTGTATTTCATTGTAAAACGCAATTTTAACTAATTTTTTTTACATAGGACTTCTTAAAAAGCATTTTCATACCTATATATAAACTTTGTAGCAATTATAATTTTCCTACCATATTTGATTTTTTTTATGGTGTCTAGTAAGGTAAATTTGAACGAAAACTAAAAAAATAGTGTATTTAGTTGTAAAACGTGATTTCAACTAATTGTTTTTCATTGACCCTCGTAAAAAGCCTTTTTAAACCTATATATAAACTTTGTAGCAATTACCATTTTCCTACCGAATTTCATATTTTTTTACTGTGGTTTGTAAGGTAAATTTGAACGAAAACTAAAAAATCGTGTATTTCGTTGTAAAACGCGATTTCGACTAACTGTTTTTCATAGATCCTCTTAAAACCCCTTTTTAAACCTATATATAAACTTTGTAGCAATTACAATTTTCCTACCAAATTTGATATTTTTCTATAGTGGTTAAGGTAAATTTGAGCGAAAACTAAAAAATCATGTATTTCGTTGTACAACGCGATTTTAACTAATTTTTTTTCATAGAACTTCTTAAAAAGCATTTTCATGCCTATATATAAACTTTCTGGCAATTATAATTTTCCTACCAAATTTGATTTATTTTACGGTGTCTAGTAAGGGAAATTTGAGCGAAAACTAAAAAATCGTGTATTTCGTTGTAAAACGCGATTTCGACTAATTGTTTTTTATAGAACCTCTTAAAAAGCGTTTTGAAACCTATATATAAACTTTGTAGAAATTACAATTTTCCTACCGAATTCGATATTTTTTTACTGTGGTTAGTAAGGTAAATTTGAGCGAAAACTAGAAAATCGTGTATTTCGTTGTAAAATGCAATTTCAACTAATTGTTTCTTTCATAGAACCTCTTAAAAAGCATTTTTATGCATATATGAAAATTTTTGTTGCAATTAAAACTTTTTAAACCTATATATAAACTTTGTAGCAATTACAATTTTCCTACCGAATTTGATATTTTTTTCATAGATCCTAAAAAATCATGTATTTCGTTGTAAAACGTGTATTTAAGCGAAAACTAAAAAATCGTGTATTTCGTTGTAAAACGTGATTTCGACTACTTGTTTTTCATAGAACCTCTTAAAAAGCCTTTTTAAACCTATACATAAACTTTGTAGCAATTAAAATTTTCCTACCAAATTTGATATTTTTTTACTGTGGTTAGTAAGGTAAATTTGAGCGAAAACTAGTAAATCTTGTATTTCGTTGTAAAATGCAATTTCAACTAATTGTTTTTTTTCATAGAACCTCTTAAAAAGAATTTGTATACCTATATGTAAATTTTGTTGCAATTAAAACTTTCCTACCAAATTTGATTTTTTTTAAAGTGGTTAGTAAGGTAAATTTGAGCGAAAACTAAAAAGTCGTGTATTTCGTTATAAAACGCTATTTAACTCTTTGTTTTTTTCATAGAACTTCTTAAGAATCCCTTTTATACTAATATGTAAATTTTGTGGCAATTAAATTTTCCTACCAAATTTGATTTGTTTTATAGTGGTTAGTAGTAAGGTAAATTTGAGCGAAAACTAAAAAATCGTGTATTTCGTTGTAAACGCGATTTCGACTAACTGTTTTTCATAGATCCTCTTAAAAACCCTTTTTAAACCTATATATAAACCTGTGGCAATTATAATTTTCCTACCAAATTTGAATTTTTTTATAGTGGTTATTAAGTCAAATTCGAGCGAAAAATAAAAAATCGTGTATTTCGTTGTAAAGCGCGATTTGAACTTAAATTTTTTTTCATAGAACCTCATAAAAAGCATTTTCATACCTATATATTAACTTTGTAGCAATTATAATTTTCCTACCATATTTGATTTTTTTATGGTGTCTAGTAAGGTAAATTTGAACGAAAACTAAAAAATCGTGTATTTAGTTGTAAAACGCGATTTCAACTAATTATTTTTCATAGACCCTCGTAAAAATCCTTTTTAAACCTATATATAAACCTTGTGGCAATTATAATTTTCCTACCAAATTTGAATTTTTTTATAGTGGTTAGTAAGGTAAATTTGAGCGAAAACTAAAAAATCGTGTATTTCGTTGTAAAATGTGATTTCGACTACTTGTTTTTCATAGAATCTCTTAAAAAGCCTTTTTAAACCTATATATAAACTTTGTAGCAATTACAATTTTCCTACCAAATTTGATATTTTTTTTATAGTGGTTAGTAAGGTAAATTTGAGCGAAAACTAAAAAATCGTGTATTTCGTTGTAAAACGCAATTTTAACTAATTTTTTTTACATAGAACTTCTTAAATAGCATTTTCATACCTATATATAAACTTTGTAGCAATTATAATTTTCCTACCATATTTGATTTTTTTTATGGTGTCTAGTAAGGTAAATTTGAACGAAAACTAAAAAAATAGTGTATTTAGTTGTAAAACGTGATTTCAACTAATTGTTTTTCATTGACCCTCGTAAAAAGCCTTTTTAAACCTATATATAAACTTTGTAGCAATTACCATTTTCCTACCGAATTTCATATTTTTTTACTGTGGTTTGTAAGGTAAATTTGAGCGAAAACTAAAAAATCGTGTATTTCGTTGTAAAACGCGATTTCGACTAACTGTTTTTCATAGATCCTCTTAAAAACCCTTTTTAAACCTATATATAAACTTTGTAGCAATTACAATTTTCCTACCAAATTTGATATTTTTCTATAGTGGTTAAGGTAAATTTGAGCGAAAACTAAAAAATCAAGTATTTCGTTGTACAACGCGATTTTAACTAATTTTTTTTCATAGAACTTCTTAAAAAGCATTTTCATGCCTATATATAAACTTTCTGACAATTATAATTTTCCTACCAAATTTGATTTATTTTACGGTGTCTAGTAAGGGAAATTTGAGCGAAAACTAAAAAATCGTGTATTTCGTTGTAAAACGCGATTTCGACTAATTGTTTTTTATAGAACCTCTTAAAAAGCGTTTTGAAACCTATATATAAACTTTGTAGAAATTACAATTTTCCTACCGAATTCGATATTTTTTTACTGTGGTTAGTAAGGTAAATTTGAGCGAAAACTAGAAAATCGTGTATTTCGTTGTAAAATGCAATTTCAACTAATTGTTTCTTTCATAGAACCTCTTAAAAAGCATTTTTATGCATATATGAAAATTTTTGTTGCAATTAAAACTTTTTAAACCTATATATAAACTTTGTAGCAATTACAATTTTCCTACCGAATTTTATATTTTTTTCATAGATCCTAAAAAATCATGTATTTCGTTGTAAAACGTGTATTTAAGTGAAAACTAAAAAATCGTGTATTTCGTTGTAAAACGTGATTTCGACTACTTGTTTTTCATATAACCTCTTAAAAAGCCTTTTTAAACCTATACATAAACTTTGTAGCAATTAAAATTTTCCTACCAAATTTGATATTTTTTTACTGTGGTTAGTAAGGTAAATTTGAGCGAAAACTAGTAAATCTTGTATTTCGTTGTAAAATGCAATTTCAACTAATTGTTTTTTTCATAGAACCTCTTAAAAAGAATTTGTATACCTATATGTAAATTTTGTTGCAATTAAAACTTTCCTACCAAATTTGATTTTTTTTAAAGTGGTTAGTAAGGTAAATTTGAGCGAAAACTAAAAAGTCGTGTATTTCGTTATAAAACGCTATTTAACTAATTGTTTTTTTAATAGAACTTCTTAAGAATCCCTTTTATACTAATATGTAAATTTTGTGGCAATTAAATTTTCCTACCAAATTTGATTTGTTTTATAGTGGTTAGTTGTAAGGTAAATTTGAGCGA
The DNA here is from genome assembly GCA_033220585.1 of Dipteronia sinensis. NCBI lineage: Eukaryota > Viridiplantae > Streptophyta > Magnoliopsida > Sapindales > Sapindaceae > Dipteronia > Dipteronia sinensis. The sequence goes on along the minus strand of CM065637.1, from coordinate 77,146,550 downwards.
AAACTAAAAAATCGTGTATTTCGTTGTAAAACGCGATTTCGACTAACTGTTTTTCATAGATCCTCTTAAAAACCCTTTTTAAACCTATATATAAACCTGTGGCAATTATAATTTTCCTACCAAATTTGAATTTTTTTTATAGTGGTTATTAAGTCAAATTCGAGCGAAAAATAAAAAATCGTATATTTCGTTGTAAAGCGCGATTTGAACTTAAATTTTTTTTTCATAGAACCTCATAAAAAGCATTTTCATACCTATATATAAACTTTGTAGCAATTATAATTTTCCTACCATATTTAATTTTTTTATGGTGTATTGTAAGGTAAATTTGAACGAAAACTAAAAAATCGTGTATTTAGTTGTAAAACGCGATTTCAACTAATTGTTTTTCAAAGAACCTCTTAAAAAGACTTTATAAACCTATATATAAATTTTGATGCAATTAAAATTTTCCTACCAAATTTGATATTTTTTTTTACTGTGGTTAGTAACGTAAATTTGAGCGAAAACTAGAAAATCGTGTATTTCGTTGTAAAATGCAATTTCAACTAATTGTTTTTTTTGTAGGACCTCTTAAAAAGAATTGTTATACCTATATGTAATTTTTGTTGCAATTAAAGCTTTCGTATCAAAATTTATTTTTTTTATAGTGGTTAGTAAGGTAAATTTGAGCGAAAACTAAAAAGTCATGTATTTCGTTGTAAAATGCAATTTCAACTAATTGTTTTTTTCATAGAACCTCTTAAAAAGTATTTTTATACCTATATGTAAATTTTGGTTGCAATTAAAACTTTCCTACCAATTTTGATTTTTTTTATAGTGGTTAGTAAGGTAAATTTAAGCGAAAACTAAAAAAATCGTGTATTTCTTTGTAAAACGCTATTTAACTGATGGTTTTTTTCATAGAACTTCTTAAGAACCCCTTTTATACCAATATGTAATTTTTGTGGCAATTAAATTTTCCAACCAAATCTGATTTTTTTTATGGTGGCTAGTAAGAGAAATTTGAGCAAAAACTAAAAAATCGTGTATTTCGCTGTATAAAGCGATTTTAACTAATTATTTTTTTCATAGATCTTCTTAAAAAGCATTTTCATACCTATATGTAAAATTTTTGGCAATTAAAATTTTCCAACCAAATTTGATTTTTTTTATAGTGGTGTAAAGGAAATTTGAGCGAAAACTAAAAAATCGTGTATTTGGTTGTAAAACGAGATTTCGACTAATTCTTTTTCATAGACCCTCTTAAAAGGCCTTTTTAAAACTATATATAAACTTTGTGGCAATTATAATTTTCCTACCATATTTGAATTTTTTTATAGTGGTTGTTAGTAAGGTATATTTGAGCGAAAACTAAAAAATCGTGTATTTCGTTGTAAAATGCGATTTCAGCTTATTATTTTTTTCATAGAACCTTTTAAAAAGAATTTTTATATCTATATGTAACTTTTGATGCAATTAAAACTTTTCAACCAAATTTGAATTTTTTTATAGTAACGTAAGGTAAATTTGAGCGAAAATTAAAAAATCGTGTATTTCGTTGTAAAACGCAATTTCAACTAATTGTTTTTTTCATAGACCCTCTTCAAAAGCCTTTTTAGACTTATATATTAACTTTGTGGCAATTATAATTTTCCTACCAAATTTGAATTGTTTTTGTAGTGGTCAGTAAGGTAAATTTCAGCGAAAACTAAAAAATTGTGTACTTCGTTAAAATCACGTTATATAGCGAAATACACGATTTTTTAGTTTTGGCTCAAATTTCTCTTACTAGCCACCACAAAAAAAAATCAGATTTGGTTGGAAAATTTAATTGCCGCAAAAATTACAAATTGGTATAAAAGGGGTTCTTAAGAGGTTCTTAGGGTTTAGAGTTTAGGGTCTTAGGGTTTAGGTTCAAAAGCATTTTTATACCTATATGTAAATTTTGTTGCAATTAAAATTTTCCTTTAAAATTTGATTTTTTTTTTAGTGGTTAGTAAGGTAAATTTGAGCGAAAACTAAAAAATCGTGTATTTTGTTGTAAAATACGATTTGAACTTAATATTTTTTTTATAGAACCTCTTAAAAAGCATTTTTATACATATAAGTACATTTTTTTGCAATTAAAATTTTCCTACCAAATTTGATTTTTATTTATAGTGGTTAGTAAGGTAAATTTGAGCTAAAACAAAAAAATCGTGTATTTCGTTGTAAAACGCGATTTTAACTAATTTTTTTTTCATAGAACTTCTTAAAAAGACTTTTCATACCTATTTGAAAATTCTTTGGCAAATAAACTTTTCCTACCAACTTTGATTTTTTTTATAGTGGTTAGTAAGGGAAATTTGAGCGAAAATTAAAAAAATCGGGTATTTCGTTGTAAAACGCGATTTCCACTAATTGTTTTTTGGAGAACCTCTTAAAAAGTCTTTTTAAACCAATAAATAAACTTTATAGAAATTATAATTTTCCTACCAAATTTGATGTTTTCATATAGTGGAAGAGAAATTTGAGCGAAAACTAAAAAATCGTGTATTTTGTTGTAAAACGCTATTTCATCTAATTGTTTTTCATAAACCCTCTTAAAATGCTTTTTTAAACCTATTTATAAACTTTGTGGCAATTATAATTTTCCTACCAAATTTGAATTTTTTTATAATGGTTAGTAAGGTAAATTTGAGCGAAAACGGAAAAAATCGTGTATTTCGTTGTAAAACGTGATTTTAACGAATTATTTTTCGTAGAACCTCTTAAAAAGCCTTTTTAAACCTATATATAAACCTGTGGCAATTATGATTTTCCTACCAAATTTGAATTTGTTTTATAGTGGTTAGTAAGGCAAATTTGAGCGAAAAATAAAAAATCATGTATTTCGTTGTAAAACGCGATTTGAACTTAAGTTTTTTTCATAGAACCTCTTAAAAAACATTTTTAAACCTATATATAAACTTTGATGCAATTATAATTTTCCTACCAATTTTGAATTTTTTTATAGTGGTTAGTCAGGTAAATTTGAGGGAAAACGAAAAAAATTATGTATTTCGTTGTAAAATGCGATTTTAACGAATTATTTTTTTTTTCATTGAACCTCTTAAAAAGCATTTTTATACCTATATGTAAATTTTGTTGCAATTAAAAGTTTCCTACAAAATTTGTTTTTTTTATAATGGTTAGTAAGGTAAATTTGAGCGAAAACTAAAAAATCGTATATTTTATTGTAAAATGCGATTTACACTAACTATTTTTTTTCATAGAACCTCTTAAAAATCATTTTTATACATCTAAGTACATTTTTTTGCAATTAAAATTTTCCTACCAAATTTGATTTTTATTTATAGTGGTTAATAAGGTAAATTTGAGCTAAAACAAAAAAATTGTGTATGTCGTTGTAAAATGCGATTTCAACTTATTGTTTTTCATTGAACCTCTTAAAATGCCTTTTTAAACCTATATATAAACTTTGTGGCAATTATAATTTTCATACCAAATTTGAATTTTTTTTATAGTGCTCAGTAAGGTAAATTTGAACGAAAACTAAAAAATTGTGTATGTCGTTGTGAAACGTGATTCAACTAATTGTTTTTCATAGAGCCTCGTAAAATGCCTTTCTAAACCTATATATAAACTTTGTGGCAATTATAATTTTCCTACCGAATTTGAATTTTTTTTTTATAGTGGTTAGTAAGGCAAATTTGAGCGAAACAAAAAAATCGTGTATTTCGTTGTAAAACGCGGTTTGAACAAACTATTTTTTTCATAGAACCTCTTAAAAAGCATTTTTAAACCTATATGTAAATTTGTTGCAATTAAAACTTTCCTACCAACTTTGATTTTTTTTTATAGTGGTTAGTAAGGTAAATTTGAGCGAAAACTAAAAAATCGTGTATTTCGTTGTAAAACGCGATTTCAACTAATTGTTTTTCATAGACCATCCTAAAAAGCCTTTTTAAATCTATATATAAACTTTGTGGCAATTATAAATTTCCTACCAAATTTGAATTTTTTTTATAGTGGTTAGTAAGGCAAATTTGAGTGAAAACTAAAAAATCGTTTATGTCGTTGTAAAACGCAATTTCAACTAATTGTTTTTCTTACACCCTCTTAAAAAGCCTTTTTAAACCTATATATAAACTTTGTGGCAGTTATAATTTTCCTACCAAATTTGATTTTTTTTATGGTGTCTAGTAAGCTAAATTTGAGCGAAAACTAAAAAATCGTGTATTTCGTTGTAAAACGCGATTTCAACTAATTGTTTTTCATAGACCATCCTAAAAAGCCTTTTTAAATCTATATATAAACTTTGTGGCAAATATAATTTTCCTACCAAATTTGAATTTGTTTTATAGTGGTTAGTAAGGTAAATTTGAGAGAAAACTAAAAAATCGTTTATGTCGTTGTAAAACGCAATTTCAACTAATTATTTTTCTTACACCCTCTTAAAAAGCCTTTTTAAACCTATATATAAACTTTATGGCAGTTATAATTTTCCTACCAAATTTGATTTTTTTTATGGTGTCTAGTAAGCTAAATTTGAGCAAAAACAAAAAAATTGTATATTTCGTTGTAACACGCGATTTCAACTAATTGTTTTTCATAGAACCTCTTAAAAAGCCTTTTTAAACCTATATATAAACTTTGTGGCAAATATAATTTTCCTACCAAATTTGAAATTTTTTTATAGTGGTTAGTAAGGTAAATTTGAGGGATAACTAAAAAATAGTGTATGTCGTTGTGAAACGCTTTTCAACTAATTGTTTTTCATAGAGCTTCGTAAAAATCCTTTTAAACCTATATATAAACTTTGTGGCAATTATAATTTTCCTACCGAATTAAAAAATTTTTTATAGTGGTTAGTATGGCAAATTTGAGCGAAACTATAAAATCGTGTATTTCGTTGTAAAACGCGATTTGAACAAACTATTTTATTCATAGAACCTCTTAAAAAGCATTTTGAAACCTATATGTAAATTTGTTGCAATTAAAACTTTCCTACCAAATTTTATTTTTTTTATAGTGGTTAGTAAGGTAATTTTGAGCGAAAACTAAAAAATCGTGTATTTCGTTGTAAAAAGTGATTTTAATTAATTATTTTTTTCGTAGACCCTCTTAAAATGCCTTTTTAAACCTATATATAAACTTTGTGGCAATTATAATTTTCCTACCGAATTTGAATTTTTTTTATAGCGGTTAGTAAGGCAAATTTGAGCGAAACAAAACAATCGTGTATTTCGTTGTAAAACGCGGTTTGAACAAACTATTTTTTTCATAGAACCTCTTAAAAAGCATTTTTAAACCTATATGTAAATTTGTTGCAATTAAAACTTTCCTACCAACTTTGAATTTTTTTTTATAGTGGTTAGTAAGGTAAATTTGAGCGAAAACTAAAAAATCGTGTATGTCGTTGTGAAACGCGATTCAACTAATTGTTTTTCATAGAGCCTTGTAAAATGCCTTTTTAAACCTATATATAAACTTTGTGGCAATTATAATTTTCCTACCAAATTAAATTTTTTTATAGTGGTTAGTATGGCAAATTTGAGCGAAACTAAAAAATCGTGTATTTCATTGTAAAACGCTATTTCAACTAATTTTTTTTTCATAGAACTTCTTAAAAAGCATTTTTATACCTATATGTAAATTCTTCGGCAAATAAACTTTTCCTACCAATTTTGATTTTTTTTATAGTGGTTAATAAGGGAAATTTGAGCGAATACTAATAACTCGTGTATTTCGTTGTAAAACGCGATATCAACTAATTTTTTTTAAAGATCTTCTCAAGAAGCTTGTTTATACCTATATGTAATTTTTTTGGAAAATTAACTTTTCCTACCAACTTTGATTTTTTGTTTATAGTGGTTAGTAATGGAAATTTGAGCGAACATTAAAAAATCGTGTATTTCGTTGTAAAAAGCGATTTCGACTAATTATTTTTCATAGAACCTCTTAAAAAGCCTTTTTAAACCTATATATAAACTTTGTAGCAGTTACAATTTTCCTACCAAATTTGATATTTTTTATAGTGTTAGTAAGGTAAATTTGAGCGAGAACTAAAAAAATCGTGTATTTCGTTGTAAAATGCGATTTCAACTAATTATTTTTTTCATAGAACCTCTTAAAAAGCATTTTTAAACGTATATGTAAATTTTGTTGCAGTTAAAACTTTCCTACCAAATTTGATTTTTTTTATAGTGTCTAGTACGGTAAATGTGAGTGAAAACTAAAAAATCGTGTATTTCGTTGTAAAATGCGATTTCATCTAATTGTTTTTTATAGAACCTCTTAAAAAGCCTTTTTAAACCTATAAAAAAAACTTTGTAGCAATTACAATTTTCCTACTAAATTTGAATTTTTTTTACTGTGGTTTGTAAGGTAAATTTGAACGAAAACTAGAAAATCGTGTATTTCGTTGTAAAATACAAATTCAGCTAACTGTTTTTTCATAGAACCTCTTGAAAAGTATTTTTATACCTATATGTAAATTTTGTTGCAATTAAAACTTTCCTACCAAATTTGATTTTTTTTTATTGTAGTTAGTATGGTAAATTTGAGCGGAAACTAAAAAAACGTGTATTTCGTTGTAAAACGCGATTTTGACTAATTATTTTACAAAAAAATCTCTTAAAAAGCCTTTTTAAACCTATATATAAACTTTGTAGCAATTACAATTTTCCTACAAAATTTGATATTTTTTTACTGTGGTTAGTAAGGTAAATTTGAGCGAAAATTAGAAAATCGTGTATTTCGTTGTAAAATGCAATTTCAGCTAATTGTTTTTTTCATAGAACCTCTTAAAAAGTATTTTTTATACCTATAAGTAAATTTTGTTGCAATTAAAACTTTCCTACCAAATATGAATTTTTTTATAGTGGTTAGTAAGGTAAATTTGAGCTAAAACTAAAAAATTATGTATTTCGTTGTAAAACGCGATTTTGACTAACTGTTTTTCATAGAACCTCTTAAAAATCCTTTTTAAACTTATATATAAACTTTGTAGCAATTACAAGTTTCCTACCAAATTTGATATTTTTTTACTGTGGTTAGTAAGGTAAATTTGAACGAAAACTAGAAAATCGTGTTTTTCGTTGTAAAATGCAATTTCAGCTAATTGTTTTTTCCATAGAACCTCTTAAAAAGCATATTTATACCTATATGTAAATTTTGTGGCAATTAAATTTTCCTAACAAATTTGATTTTTTTTATAGTGGTTAGTAAGGTAAATTTGATCGAAAAATAAAAAATCGTGTATTTCATTGTAAAATGCAATTTAAACTATTTCTTTTTTTCATAGAACCTCTTAAAAAGTGTTTTTATACCTATATGTAAATTTTGTTGCAATTAAAACTTTCTTACCAAATTTGATTTTTTTATAGTGGGTTAGTAAGGTAAATTTGAGCGAAAACTAAAAAATCGTGTATTTCGTTGTAAAACGCTATTTAACTAATGGTTTTTTTCATAGAACTTCTTAAGATTCCCTTTTATACCAATATGTAAATTTTGTGGCATTTAAATTTTCCTACCAAATTTGATTTTTTTTTTATAGTGGTTAGTAAGATAAATTTGAGCAAAAACTAAAAAATCATGTATTTCGTTGTAAAACGCGATTTCGACTAATTGTTTTTCATAGAACCTCTTAAAAAGCCTTTTTAAACCTATATATAAACTTTGTAGCAATTACAATTTTCCTACCAAATTTGATATTTTTTTACTATGGTTAATAAGGTAAATTTGAGCGAAAACTAAAAAATCATGTATTTCGTTGTAAAATCCAATTTCAACTAATTGTTTTTTTTTTCATAGAACCTCTTAAAAAGCTTTTTTATACCTATATGTAAATTTTGTGGCAATTAAAATTTTCCTAACAAATTTGAATTTTTTTATAGTGGTTAGTAAGGTAAATTTGAGCGAAAACTAAAAAATCGTGTATTTCGTTGTAAAACGCGATTTCGACTAATTGTTTTTTTTAGAACCTCTTAAAAAAGCCTTTTTAAATATATATATATAAACTTTGTAGCAATAACAATTTTCCTACCAAATTTGATATTTTTTTTATAGTGGTTAGTAAGGTAAATTTGTGCGAAAACTAAAAAATTGTGTATTTCGTTGTAAAATGCATTTTAAACTATTTGTTTTTTTCATAGAACCTTTTAAAAAGCATTTTTATACCTATATGTAAATTTTGTTGCAATTATAATTTTCCTATCAAATCTGATTTTTTTTTATGGTGTCTAGTAAGGTAAATTTGAGTGAAAACTAGAAAATCGTGTATTTCGTTGTAAAACGCGATTTCAACTAATTGTTTTTCATAGACCCTTTTTAAAAGCCTTTTTAAACCTATATATAAACTTTGTGGCAATTATATTTTTCTTACCAAATTTGAATTATTTTTTATAGTGGTTAGTAAGGTAAATTTGAGCGAAAACTAAAAAATCGTGTATTTCGTTGTAAAACGCGATTTCAACTAATTGTTTTTCATAGACCATCCTAAAAAGCCTTTTTAAACCTATATATAAACTTTGTGGCAATTATAACTTTCCTACCAAATTTGAATTTTTTTTATAGTGGTTAGTAAGGCAAGTTTGAGTGAAAACTAAAAAATACTGTATTTCGTTGTAAAACGCGATTTAAATCATAGAACCTCTTAATAAGCATTTTTAAACATGTATATAAACTTTGTAGCAATTACAATTTTCCTACCAAATTTGATTTTTTTATGGTGTCTAGTATGGTAAATTTGAACGAAAATTAAAAAATCGTATATTTCTTTGTAAAACGCGATTTCAACCAATTAAATTTTCATAGAACATCCTAAAGTACCTTTTATTACCTATGTAAAAAAATAGTTGATTTTTTTTAGTAATTCTAAAATTTGGGAAAAAATTCACTTTTATAGAGGTTAGTAAGAGAAATTTGTGCAAAAGCTTATGAGTCATATATTTCAATATAAGATTTGATTTATTATAAATTTTTTCTTTACATAGAACAATAATAAGCAGTTTATTTTATACACATATAAAATTTGAGGTAAATTTAAAACTTTTTACACCAATTAGATGTGTTTAGAAATCTTTTTCCAAACGCTCTATTGAGTGTTTGGAAACTGCTTTCTAAACAAACTATTGCACGTTTGGAAATAATTTTCCAAAAGCTTCATAAGGTGTTTGGAGATTTATTTTCAAACACTTGGTAGATTGTTTAGCAAAAACTATCTGTACACTCTGAAGAGCGTTTGGAAACAACATTCTAAACGCTTGCAATAGGGTTAGAGTGTAATAAAATTACTTGAAATTTTATATATAGGTACAATAATGTATGTTTTCATTTTTTATGAAATGTTTTTCATAAAGCCAATTTTCGTAATGATATAACACCCCGTAAATACTCAAAAAGTCATGTATATCGTTGTAAAACGCGATTTCATCTAATTGTTTTTCATAGACCCTCTTAAAAAACATTTTTAAACCTATATATAAACTTTGTGGCAATTATAATTTTCCTACCAAATTTGATTTTTTTTTATGGTGGCTAGTAAGGGAAATTTGAGCGAAAACTAAAAAATCGTGTATTTCGTTGTATAACGCGATTTTAACTAATTTTTTTTTCATAGAACTTCTTAAAAGGCATTTTCATATGTATATGTAAATTTTCTAGCAATTAAAATTTTCCTAACAAATTTGATTTTTTTTATAGTTGTTATTAAGGGAAATTTGAGCGAAAACTAAAAATTCGTGTATTTCGTTGTAAAATATGATTTCAACTAATTGTTTTTCTTACACCCTCTTAAAAAGCCTTTTTAAACTTATATATAAACTTTGTGGCAGTTATAATTTCCTTCCAAATTTGATTTTTTTTATGGTGTCTAGTAAGCTAAATTTGAGCGAAAACTAAAAAATTGTATATTTCGTTGTAACACGCGATTTCAACTAATTGTTTTTTATAGAACCTCTTAAAAAGCCTTTTTAAACCTATATATAAACTTTGTAGCAATTATAATTTTCCTTCCAAATTTGATATTTTTTTTATAGTGGTTAGTAAGGTAAATTTGAGCGAAAACTAAAAAACCGTGTATTTCGTTGTAAAATGAGATTTTAACTAATTATTTTTTTTCATAGAACCTCTTATCGAGCATTTTTATACCTATAAGTAAATTTTGTTGCAATTAAAACTTTTCTACCAAGTTTGATTTTTTTTACAGTGGTTAGTAAGGGAAATTTGAGCGAAAAATAAAAAATCGTGTATTTCGTTGTAAAACGCGATTTCGACTAATTATTTTTCATAGAACCTCTTAAAAAGCCTGTTAAAACCTATATATAAACTTTGTAGCAATTACAATTTTCCTACCAAATTTGATATATTTTTGACTGTGGTTAGTAAGGTAAATTTGAGCGAAAACTGAAAAATCGTGTATTTCATTGTAAAATGCAATTTCAACTAATATTTTTTTTTTCTTAGAACCTCTGAAAAAGCATTTTTATACCTATATGTAAATTTTGTTGCAATTAAAACTTTCCTACCAAATTTGATTTTTTTATATTGGTCAGTAAGGTAAATTTGAGCGAAAACTAAAAAATCGTGTATTTCGTTGTAAAACGCTATTTAACTAATGGTTTTTTTCATAGAAATTCTTAAAATTCCCTTTTATACCAATATGTAAATTTTGTGGCAATTAAATTTTCCTACCAAATTTGATTTTTTTTTATATTGGTTAGTAAGGTAAATTTGAGCGAAAACTAAAAAATCGTGTATTTCGTTGTAAAACATGATTTCGACTAATTGTTTTTCATAGAACCTCTTATAAAGCCTTTTTAAACCTATATATAAACTTTGTAGCAATTACAAGTTTCCTATCAAGTTTGATATTTTTTTACTGTGGTTAGTAAGGTAAATTTGAGCGAAAACTAGAAAATCGTGTATTTCGCTGTAAAATACAATTTCAACTAATTGTTTTTTTCATAGAACCTCTTAAAAAGCATTTTTATACCTATATGTAAATTTTGTTGCAATTAAAACTTTCCTACCATATTTGATTTTTTTTTATAGTGGTTAGTAAGGTAAATTTGAACGAATACTAAAAAATCGTGTATTTCTTTGTAAAATGCTATTTAAATAATGATTTTTTTCATAGAACTTCTTAAGAACCCCTTTTATACCAATATGTAAATTCTGTGGCAATTAAATTTTCCAACCAAATCTGATTTTTTTTATGGTGGCTAGTAAGGGAATTTTGAGCGAAAACTAAAAAATCGTGTATTTCGTTGTATAACACTATTTTAACTAATTTTTTTTTTCATAGGACTTCTTAAAAAGCATTTTTATACCTATATGTAATTGTTTTGGCAATTAATATTTTCCTACCAAATTTGATTTTTTTTATAGTGGTGTAATGGAAATTTGAGCGAAAACTAAAAAATCGTGTATTTCTTTGTAAAACGCGATTTTAACTAATTGTTTTCCATAGACCCTCTTAAAAATCCTTTTTCAAACTATATATAAACTTTGTGGCAATTATAATTTTCATACCAAATTTGATTTTTTTTGTAGTGGTTAGTAAGGTAAATTTGAGCGAAAACTAAAAAATCGTGTATTTCGTTGTAAAACGCAATTTTAATTAATTTTTTTTTCATAGAATTTCTTAAAATGCATTTTTATACCTATATGTAAATTTTGTGGCAAATAAACTTTTCTTACCAACTTTGATTTATTTTTATAGTGGTTAGTAAGGGAAATTTGAGCGAAAATTAAAAAATCGTGTATTTCGTTGTAAAACGCGATTTCGACTAATTGTTTTTCATAGAACCTCTTAAAAATCCTTTTTAAACCTATATATAAACTTTGTAGCAAATACAATTTTCCTACCAAATTTGATATTTTTTTTAAGTGGTTAGTGAGGTAAATTTTAGCGAAAACTAAAAAATCGTGTATATCGTTGTAAAATGCAATTTCAACTATTTGTTTTTTTATAGAACCTCTTAAAAAGAATTTTTATACCTATATGTAAATATTTTTGCAATTAAAACTTTCCTACCAAATTTGATTTTTTTTATAGTGGTTAGTAAGGTAAATTTGAGCGAAAACTAAAAAATCATGTATTTCTTTGTAAAATGCTATTTAACTAATGGTTTTTTTCATAGAACTTCTTATGAACCCGTTTCATACCAATATGTAAATTTTGTGGCAATTAAAATTTCCAACCAAATCTGATTTTTTTATGGTGGCTAGTAAGGGTAATTTGAGCGAAAACTAAAAGATCGTATATTTCGTTGTGTACGTGATTTTAACTAATTTTTTTCTTCATAGAACTTCTTAAAAAGCATTTTGATACCTATATGTAAATTTTTTGGCAATTAAAATTTTCCTACCAAATTTGATTTTTTTTATAGTGGTTAGTAAGGGAAATTTGAGCGAAAACTAAAAAATTGTGTATTTCGTTGTAAAACGTGATTTCAACTAATTGTTTTTCATAGACCCTCCTAAAAATCCTCTTTAAAACGATTTATAGGCAATTATAATTTTCCTACCAAATTTGATTTATTTTTATAGTGGTTAGTAAGAGAAATTTGAGCGAAAATTAAAAAATCGTGTATTTCTTTATAAAATGATATTTAACTAACAGTTTTTTTCAGAAAACTTCTGAAGAACCCCTTTTATGCCAATATATAAATTTTGTGGCAATTAAATCTTCCAACCAAATCTGATTTTTTTATGGTGGCTGGTAAGGGAAATTTGAGTGAAAACTAAAAAATCGTGTATTTCGTTGTAAAACGGGATTTTGACTAATTGTTTTTCATAGAACCTCTTAAAAAGCCTTTTTAAACCTATATATAAACTTTGTAGCAAATACAATTTTCCTACCAAATTTGATATTTTTTATAAGTGGTTAGTAAGGTAAATTTGAGCGAAAACTTAAAAATCAAGTATTTCGTTGTAAAATGCAATTTCAACTAATTGTTTTTTTTATACAACCTCTTAAAAAGCATTTTCATACCTAAATGTAAATTTTGTTGCAATTAAAACTTTCCTACCAAATTTGATTTTTTTTATAGTGGTTAGTAAGGTAAATTTGAGCGAAAACTAAAAAATCGTGTATTTCTTTGTAAAATGCTATTGAACTAATGGTTTTTTTTCATAGAACTTCTTAAGAACCCCTTTTATACCAATAAATTTTGTGGCAATTAAATCTTCCCGCCAAATCTGATTTTTTTTATGGTGGCTAGTAGGGGAAATTTGAGTGAAAACTAAAAAATCGTGTATTTCGTTGTATAACGCTATTTTAACAAAAAACAATTTCATAGAACTTCTTAAAAAGCATTTTCATACCTATATGTAAACCCATATGTAAATTTTGTTGCAATTAAAATTTTCCTACAAAATTTTATTTTTTTTATAGTGGTTAGTATGGTAAATTTGAGCGAAAACAAAAAAATTGTGTAATTTCGTTGTAAAATGCGATTTAGATTAATTATTTTTTACATCGAACCTCTTAAAAAGCATTTTTATACATAATAGTGTATTTTTTTGCAATTAAAATTTTCCTACCAAATTTGATTTTTTTTATAGTGGTTTGTTAGGAAAATTTGAGTTAAAACAAAAAAATAGCGTATTTCGTTGTAAAACACGATTTTAACTAATTTGTTTTCATAAGACTTCTTAAAAAGCCTTTTTATACCTATATGTAAATTCTTTGGCAAATTAACTTTTCCTACCATCTTTGATTTTTTTTATAGTGGTTAGTAAGGGAAATATGAGCGAAAATTAAAAACGAAATCGTGTATTTCGTTGTAAAACGCGATTTCGACTAATTGTTTTTCATAGAACCACTTAAAAAGCCTTTTTACACCTATATATAAACTTTGTAGCAATTATAATTTTCCTACCAAATTTTTTGTTTTTATATAGTGGAGGGTAAATTTAAGCGAAAACTAAAAAATCGTGTATTTCGTTGTAAAACGCGATTTCAACTAATTGTTTTTCATAGACCCTCTTAAAATGCCTTTGTAAAACGCGATCTCAACTAATTGTTTTTCATATACTCTCTTAAAATGCCTTTTTAAACCTATATATAAACTTTGTGGCAATTATAATTTTCCTACCAAATTTGAATCTTTTTTATAGTGGTTAGTAAGATAAATTTGAGTGAAAACTAAAAAATCGTGTATTTTATTGTAAAACGTGATTTCAACTAATTATTTTTTTTCATAGAACCTCTTAAAACGCCTTTTTAAACCTATATAAAAATTTTGTAGCAATTATAATTTTCCTACCAAATTTGATGTTTTTATATAGTGGAGGGTAAATTTGAACGAAAACTAAAAAATCGTGTATTTCGTTGTAAAACGCTATTTCTACTAATTGTTTTTCATAGAACCTCTTAAAAAGCCTTTTTAAAACTATATATAAACCTTGTGGTAATTATAATTTTCCTACCAAATTTGAATCTTTTTTATAGTGGTTAGTAAGGTAAATTTGAGCAAAAACGAAAAAAATCGTGTATTTCGTTGCAAAACGCGATTTTAAAGATTTATTTTTTTCATAGAACCTCTTAAAAAGAGTTTTTATACCTATATGTAAATTTTGTTGCAATTAAAATTTTCCTACAAAATTTCATTTTTTTATAGTGGTTAGTATGGTAAATTTGAGCGAAAACAAAAAAACAATCATGTATTTCGTTGTAAAATGCTATTTAGACTAATTATTTTTTTCATAGAACCTCTTAAAAAGCATTTTTAAACCTATATATAAACTTTGTTGCAATTATAATTTTCCTACCAATTTTAATTTTTTTTATAGTGATTAGTCAGGTAAATTTGAGCGAAAACGAAAAAAATCGTGTATTTCGTTGTAAAACGTGATTTTAACGAATTATTTTTTTCATAGAACCTCTTCAAAAGCATTTTTATACCTATATGTAAATTTTGTTGCAGTTAAAATTTTCCTACAAAATTTGATATTTTTTTATGGTGGTTAGTAAGGTAAATTTGAGCGAAAACTAAAAAATCGTGTATTTCGTTGTAAAATGCGATTTAGACTAATTATTTTTTTCATAGAACCTCTTAAAAAGCTTTTTTATACATATAAGTACATTATTTTGCAATTAAAATCTTCCTACCAAATTTAATTTTTATTTATAGTGGTTAGTAAGGTAAATTTGAGCTAAAACAAAAAAATCGTGTGTTTCGTTGTAAAACGCGATTTTAACTATTTTTTTTCATAGAACTTCTTAAAAAGCCTTTTTATACCTATATGATAATTCTTTGGCAAATAAACCTTTCTTACCAACTTTGATTTTCTTTTATAGTGGTTATTAAGGGAAATTTGAGCGAAAATTCAAAAAATCGTGTATTTCGTTGTAAAACGCGATTTCGACTAATTGCTTTTTGGAGAACCTCTTCAAAAGTCCTTTTAAACCAATATATAAACTTTATAGAAATTATAATTTTCCTACCAAATTTGATGTTTTCATATCGTGGAAGGTAAATTTGAGCGAAAACTAAAATATCGTGTATTTTGTTGTAAAACGCTATTTCATCTAATTGTTTTTCATAGACCCTCTTAAAATGCCTTTTTAAACCTATTTATAAACTTTGTGGCAATTATAATTTTCCTACCAAATTTTAATCTTTTTTATAGTGGTTAGTAAGATAAATTTGAGCGAAAACGAAAAAAATCGTGTATTTCGTTGTAAAACGCGATTTTAACGAATTATTTTTTCATAGAACCTCATAAAAAGAATTTTTATACCTATATGAAAATTTTGTTGCAATTAAAATTTTCCTACAAAATTTTATTTTTTTTATAGTGGTTAGTATGGCAAATTTGAACGAAAACAAAAAAATCGTGTAATTTCGTTGTAAAATGCAATTTAGACTAATTATTATTTTCGTAGAACCTCTTAAAAAGCATTTTATACATAATAGTGCATTCTTTAGCAATTAAAATTTTCCTACCAAATTTAATTTTTTTTATAGTGGTTTGTAAGGAAAATTTGAGTTAAAACAAAAAAATAGCGTATTTCGTTGTATAACACGATTTTAACTAATTTGTTTTCATAGGACTTCTTAAAAAGTCTTTTTATACCTATATGTAAATTCTTTGGCAAATTAACTTTTCCTACCATATTTGATTTTTTTTATAGTGGTTAGTAAGGGAAATATGAGCGAAAAAAAAATCGTGTATTTCGTTGTAAAACGCGATTTCGACTAATTGTTTTTCATAGAACCTCTTAAAAAGCCTTTTTACACCTATATTTAAACTTTATAGCAATTATAATTTTCCTTCCAAATTTGTTGTTTTTATATAGTGGAGGGTAAATTTGAACGAAAACTAAAAAATCGAGTATTTCGTTGTAAAACGTGATTTCAACTAATTGTTTTTCATAGACCCTCTTAAAATGCCATTGTAAAACGCGATCTCAACTAATTGTTTTTCATAGACCCTCTTAAAATGCCTTTTTGAACCTACATATAAACTTTGTGGCAATTATAATTTTCCTACCAAATTTGAATCTTGTTTATAGTGGTTAGTAAGATAAATTTGAGTGAAAACAAAAAAATTGTGTATTTTGTTGTAAAACGTGATTTCAACTAATTATTTTTTTTCATAGAACCTCTTAAAACGCCTTTTTAAATCTATATATAAACTTTGTAGCAATTATAATTTTCCTACCAAATTTGATGTTTTTATATAGTGGAGGGTAAATTTGAACGAAAACTAAAAAATCTTGTATTTCATTGTAAAACGCGATCTCAACTAATTGTTTTTCATAGACCCTCTTAAAATGTCTTTTTAAACCTATATATAAACTTTGTGGCAATTATAATTTTCCTACAAAATTTGATATTTTTATATAGTGGAGGGTAAATTTGAACGAAAACTAAAAAATCTTGTATTTCGTTGTAAAACGCGATCTCAACTAATTGTTTTTGATAGACCCTCTTAAAATGCCTTTTTAAACCTATATTTAAATTTTGTGGCAATTATAATTCTCCTACCAAATTTGAATTGTTTTTTAGTGGTTAGTGAGATAAATTTGAGTGAAAACTAAAAAATCGTGCATTTTGTTGTAAAACGTGATTTCAACTAATTACTTTTTTTATAGAACCTCTTAAAAAGCATTTTTAAACCTATATGTAAATTTTGTTACAATTAAAACTTTCCTACCAAATTTGATCTTTTTTATAGTGGTTAGTAAGGGAAATTTGAGCGAAAACTAAAAAATCATGTATTTCGTTGTAAAACGCGATTTGAACTAAATATTTTTTTTCATAGAACCTCTTAAAAAGAATTTTAAACCTATATATAAACTTTGTTGCAATTATAATTTTCCTACCAATTTTAAATTTTTTTTATAGTGGTTAGTCAGGTAAATTTGAGCGAAAACGAAAAAAATCGTGTATTTCGTTGTAAAACGCGATTTTAACGAATTATTTTTTTCATAGAACCTCTTCAAAAGCATTTTTATACCTACATGTAAATTTTGTTGCAGTAAAATTTTCCTACAAAATTTGATTTTTTTTATAGTGGTTAGTAAGGTAAATTTGAGCGAAAACTAAAAAATCGTGTATTTCATTGTAAAATGTGATTTAGACTAATTATATTTTTCTTAGAACCTCTTAAAAAGCTTTTTTATACATATAAGTACATTATTTTGCAATTAAAATTTTCCTACCAAATTTGATTTTTATTTATAGTGGTAGTAAGGTAAATTTGAGCTAAAACAAAAAAATCGTGTATTACGTTGTAAAATGCGATTTTAACTATTTTTTTTCATAGAACTTCTTAAAAAGCCTTTTTTATACCTATACGAAAATTCTTTGGCAAATAAACTTTTTCTACCAACTTTGATTTTTTTTTTATAGTGGTTAGTACGGGAAATTTAGGCGAAAATTAAAACAATCGTGTATTTCGTTGTAAAACGCGATTTCGACTAGTTGTTTTTTGGAGAACCTCTTAAAAAGTCTTTTTAAACCAATATATAAACTTGGTAGAAATTATAATTTTCCTACCAAATTTGATGTTTTCATATAGTGGAAGGTAAATTTGAACGAAAACTAAAAAATCGTGTATTTTGTTGTAAAACGCTATTTCATCTAATTGTTTTTCATAGACCCTCTTAAAATACCTTTTTAAACCTATTTATAAACTTTGTGGCAATTATAATTTTCCTACCAAATTTGAATTTTTTTTATAATGGTTAGTAAGGTAAATTTGAGCGAAAACGGAAAAAATCGTGTATTTCGTTGTAAAACGTGATTTTAACGAATTATTTCTTTCACAGAACCTCTTAAAAGGCATTTTTATACCTATATCTAAATTTTGTTGCATTTAAAATTCTCCTACAAAATTTGATTTTTTTATAGTGGTTAGTAAGGTAAATTTGAGCGAAAACTAAAAAATCGTGTATTTCGTTGTAAAATGCGATTTAGACTAATTATTTTATTCATAGAACCTCTTAAAAACATTTTTATACATATAAGTACATTTTTTTGCAATTAAAATTTTCCTACCAAATTTGATATTTATTTATAGTGATTAGTAAGGTAAATTTGAGTTAAAACAAAAAAATCGTGTATTTCGTTGTAAAACACCATTTTAACTAATTTTTTTTTTCATAGAACTTCTTAAAAAGCCTTTTAATACCTATATGTAAATTCTTTGGTAAATAAAGTTTTCCTACCAACTTTGATTTTTTTTATAGTGGTTAGTAAGGGAAATTTGAGCGAAAATTAAAAAAATCGTGTATTTCCTTGTAAAACGCGATTTCGACTAATTGTTTTTCATAGAACCTCTTAAAAAGCCTTTTTAAACCTATATATAAACTTTGTAGCAATTATAATTTACCTACCAAATTTGATGTTTTTATATAGTGGAAGGTAAATTTGAGCGAAAACTAAAAAATCTTGTATTTCGTTGTAAAACGCGATCTCAACTAATTGTTTTTTATAGACCCTCTTAAAATTCCGTTTTAAACCTATAAATAAACTTTGTGGCAATTATAATTTTCCTACCAAATTTGAATATTTTTTATAGTGGTTAGTAAGATAAATTTGAGTGAAACATAAAAAATAGTGTATTTCGTTGTAAAACGTGATTTCAACTAATTTTTTTTTTCATAGAACCCCTTAAAAAGCATTTTTAAACCTATATGTAAATTTTGTTACAATTAAAACTTTCTTACCAAATTTGATCTTTTTTATAGTGGTTAGTAAGAGAAATTTGAGAGAAAACTAAAAAATCATGTATTTCGTTGTAAAACGCGATTTGAACTAAATATTTTTTTTATAGAACCTCTTTAAAAGCATTTTTAAACCAATATATAAACTTTGTTGCAATTATAATTTTCCTACCAATTTTGAATTTTTTTATAGTGGTTAGTCAGGTAAATTTGAGCGAAAACGAAAAAAATCGTGTATTCGTTGTAAAACGCGATTTTAACGAATTAATTTTTTCACTGAACCTCTTCAAAATCATTTTTATACCTATATGTAAATTTTGTTGCAGTTAAAATTTTGCTACAAAATTTGATTTTTTTATAGTGGTTAGTAAGGTAAATTTGAACGAAAACTAAAAAATAGTGTATTTCGTGTAAAATGCGATTTAGACTAACTATTTTTTTATAGAACCTCTTAAAAAGCTTTTTTATACATATAAGTACATTTTTTTGCAATAAAAGTTTCCTACCAAATTTGATTTTTATTTATAGTGGTTAGTAAGTTAAATTTGAGCTAAAACAAAAAAATCGTGTATTTCGTTGTAAAACGCGATTTTAACTCTTTTTTTTAAATAGAACTTCTTAAAAAGCATTTTTATACCTATATGAAAATTCTTTGGCAAATAAACTTTTCCTACCAACTTTGATTTTTTTTTTATAGTGGTTAGTAAGGGAAATTTGAGCGAAAATTAAAAAAATTGTGTATTTCGTTGTAAAACGCGATTTCGACTAGTTGTTTTTTTGGAGAACCTCTTAAAAAGTCTTTTTAAACCAATATATAAACTTGGTAGAAATTATAATGTTCCTACCAAATTTGATGTTTTCATATAGTGGAAGGTAAATTTGAACGAAAACTAAAAAATCGTGTATTTTGTTGTAAAACGCTATTTCATCTAATTGTTTTTCATAGACCCTCTTAAAATGCCTTTTTAAACCTATTTATAAACTTTGTGGCAATTATAATTTTCCTACCAAATTTGAATTTTTTTTATAATGGTTAGTAAGGTAAATTTGAGCGAAAACGGAAAAAATCGTGTATTTCGTTGTAAAACGTGATTTTAACGAATTATTTTTCGTAGAACCTCTTAAAAAGCTTTTTTAAACCTATATATAAACCTTGTGGCAATTATAATTATCCTACCAAATTTGAATTTTTTTTTTATAGTGGTTAGTAAGGCAAATTTGAGAGAAAAATAAAAAATCATATATTTTGTTGTAAATCGCGATTTGAACTTAATATTTTTTTCATAGAACCTCTTAAAAAGCATTTTTAAACCTATATGTAAATTTTGTTACAATTAAAACTTTCCTACCAAATTTGATCTTTTTTATAGTGGTTAGTAAGGGAAATTTGAGCGAAAACTAAAAAATCATGTATTTCGTTGTAAAACGCGATTTGAACTAAATATTTTTTTTCATAGAACCTCTTAAAAAGCATTTTTAAACATATATATAAACTTTGTTGCAATTATTATTTTCCTACCAATTTTAAATTTTTTTTGTAGTGGTTAGTCAGGTAAATTTGAGCGAAAACGAAAAAAATCGTGTATTTCGTTGTTAAAGGCGATTTTAACGAATTATTTTTTTCATAGAACCTCTTCAAACGCATTTTTATACCTATATGTAAACTTTGTTGCAGTTAAAAATTTCCTACAAAATTTGATTTTTTTTTAAGGTGGTTAGTAAGGTAAATTTGAGCGAAAACTAAAAAATCGTGTATTTCGTTGTAAAATGCGATTTAGACTAATTATTTTTTTCATAGAACCTCTTAAAAAGCTTTTTTATACATATAAGTACATTATTTTGCAATTATAATTTTCCTACCAAATTTGATTTTTATTTATAGTGGTTAGTAAGGTAAATTTGAGCGAAAACGGAAAAAATCTTGTATTTCGTTGTAAAACGTGATTTTAACGAATTATTTTTCATAGAACCTCTTAAAAAGCCTTTTTAAACCTATATATAAACCTTGTGGCAATTATAATATTCCTACCAAATTTGAATTTTTTTTATAGTGGTTAGTAAGGCAAATTTGAGCGAAAAATAAAAAATCAGGTATTTTGTTGTAAATCGAGATTTGAACTTAATATTTTTTTCATAGAACCTCTTAAAAAGCATTTTTAAACCTATATATAAACTTTGTTGCAATTATAATTTTCCTACCAATTTAAAAAATTTTTTATAGTGGTTAGTCAGGTAAATTTGAGCGAAAACGAAAGAAATCGTGTATTTCGTTGTAAAACGCGATTTTAACAAATTATTTTTTTTCATAGAACCTCTTCAAAAGCATTTTTATACCTATATGTAAATTTTGTTGCTGTTAAAATTTTCCTACAAAATTTTATTTTTTTTTATGGTGGTTAGTAAGGTAAATTTGAGCGAAAACTAAAAAATCGTGTATTTCATTGTAAAATGCGATTTAGACTAATTATTTTTTTCATAGAACCTCTTAAAATGCTTTTTTATATATATAAGTACATTATTTTGTAATTAAAATTTTCTACCAAATTTGATTTTTATTTATAGTGGTTAGTAAGGTAAATTTGAGCTAAAACAAAAAAATCGTGTATTTAGTTGTAAAACGTAATTTTAACGAATTTTTTTTTTCATAGAACCTCTTAAAAAGCATTTTTATACCTATATGAAAATTCTTTGGCAAATAAACTTTTCCTACCAACTTTGATTTTTTTTTATAGTGGTTAGTAAGGGAAATTTGAGCGAAAATTAAAAAAATCGTGTATTTCGTTGTAAAACGCGATTTCGACTAATTGATTTTTGGAGAACCTCTTAAAAATTCTTTTTAAACCAATATATAAACTTTATAGAAATTATAATTTTCCTACCAAATTTGATGTTTTTATATAGTGGAAGGTAAATTTGAGCGAAAACTAAAAAATCGTGTATTTTGTTGTAAAACGCTATTTCATCTAATTGTTTTTCATAGAACCTCTTAAAAAGCATTTTTAAACCTATATATAAACTTTGTCGCAATTGTAATTTTCCTACCAATTTTAAATTTTTTTTATAGTGGTTAGTCAGGTAAATTTGAGCGAAAACGAAAAAACAATCGTGTATTTCGTTGTAAAACGCGATTTTGACGAATTATTTTTTTCATAGAACCTCTTCAAAAGCATTTTTATACCTATATGTAAATTTTGTTGCAGTTAAAATTTTCCTACAAAATTTTATTTTTTTTATAGTGGTTAGTAAGGTAAATTTGAGTGAAAACTAAAAAATCGTGTATTTCGTTGTAAAATGCGATTTAGACTAATTATTTTTTTCATAGAACCTCTTAAAAAACTTTTTTATACATATAAGTACATTATTTTGCAATTAAAATTTTCCTACCAAATTTGATTTTTATTTATAGTGGTTAGTAATGTAAATTTGAGCTAAAACAAAAAGATCGTGTATTTCGTTGTAAAAAGCGATTTTCACTAAATGTTTTTTAATAGAACTTTTTAAAAAGCCTTTTGATACCTATATGTAATTCTTTGGCAAATAAACTTTTCCTACCAAGTTTGATTTTTTTTATAGTGGTTAAGTAAGGGAAATTTTGAGCGAAAATTAAAAAAAAATTGTGTATTTCGTTGTAAAATGCGATTTCGACTAATTGTTTTTCATAGAACTTCTTAAAAAGCATTTTTATACCTATATGTAAATTCTTTGGCAAATAAACTTTTCCTACCAACTTTGATTTTATTTATAGTGGTTAAGTAAGGGAAATTTGAGCGAAAATTAAAAAAATTGTGTATTTCGTTGTAAAATGCGATTTCGACTAATTGTTTTTCATAGAACCTCTTAAAAAGCATTTTTAAACCTATATATTAACTTTGTAGCAATTATAATTTTCCTACCAAATTTGATGTTTTTATATAGTGGAAGGTAAATTTGAGCGAAAATTAAAAAATCGTGTATTTCATTGTAAAACGCGATTTCAATTAATTGTTTATCATAGACCCTCTTAAAATACCTTTTTAAACCTATTTATTAACTTTGTGGCAATGATAATTTTCCTACCAAATTTGAATTTTTTTATAGTGGTTAGTAAAATAAATTTGAGTGAAAACTAATAAATCCCGTATTTTGTTGCAAAACGCGATTTTAGCTATTTTTTTTTTCATAGAACCTCTTAAAAAGCATTTTTAAACCTATATGTAAATTTTGTTGCAATTAAAACTTTCCTACCAAATTTGAATTTTTTTTAGTGGTTAGTAAGGGAAATTTGAGCGAAAATTAAAAAAATAGTGTATTTCGTTGTAAAAGGCGATTTCAACTAATTGTTTTTAGTAGAACCTCTTAATAAGCCTTTTTAAACCTATATATAAACTTTGTAGCAATTATAATTTTCCTACCAAATTTGATGTTTTTATATAGTGGAAGGTAAATTTGAGCGAAAACTAAAAAATCGTGTATTTCGTTGTAAAACGCTATTTCAACTAATTTTTTTTATAGACCCTCTTAAAATGCCTTGTCAAACCTATTTATGAACTTTGTGGCAATTTTAATTTTCCTACCAAATTTGAATATTTTTTATAGTGTAACAAAAAATCGTGTATTTCGTTGTAAAACGCGATTTTAATGAATTATTTATCATAGAACCTCTTAAAAAGCATTTTTAAACATATATATAAACCTTGTGGTAATTATAATTTTCCTACCAAAACTGATTTTTTTTATAATGGTTGTTAGTAAGGCAAATTTGAGCGAAAACTAAAAAATCGTGTATTTTGTTGTAAAAAGCTATTTGAACTAACTATTTTTTTCATAGAACCTCTTAAAAAGCATTTTTATACCTATATGTAAATTTTGTTGCAATTAAAATCTTCCTACAAAATTTGATTTTTTTTATAGTGGTTAGAATGGTAAATTTGAGCGAAAACTAAAAAATCGTGTATTTCGTTGTAAAATGCGATTTTGACTAATTATTTTTTTCATAGAACCTCTTATACAGAATTTTTATACATATATGTTTATTTTTTGCAATTAAAATTTTCTTACCAAATTTGATTTTTTTTTTCATAGTGGTTAGTAAGGTAAATTTGAGCTAAAACAAAAAAAAATCGTGTATTTCGTTGTAAAACGTGATTTTAACTAATTGTTTTTCATAGAACCTCTTTAATAGAACCTCTTTAAAAGCCTTTTTAAACCTATATATAAACTTTGTAGCAATTATAATATTCCGACCAAATTTGATGTTTTTATATAGTGGAGGGTAAATTTGAACGAAAACTAAAAAATCTTGTATTTCATTGTAAAACGCGATCTCAACTAATTGTTTTTCATAGGCCCTCTTAAAATGCCTTTTTTAAACCTATATATAAACTTTGTGGCAATTATAATTTTCCTACCAAATTTGAATCTTTTTTATAGTGGTTAGTAAGGTAAATTTGAGCGCAAATTAAAATAAAAATCGTGTATTTCGT
Organism: Dipteronia sinensis; assembly: GCA_033220585.1. NCBI lineage: Eukaryota > Viridiplantae > Streptophyta > Magnoliopsida > Sapindales > Sapindaceae > Dipteronia > Dipteronia sinensis. Next base: position 77,121,938 of record CM065637.1, on the reverse strand, counting down.
TGTAAAACGCGATTTTAACGAATTATTTTTTTCATAGAACCTCTTCAAAAGAATTTTTAAACCTATATGTAAATTTTGTTGCAATTAAAATTTTCCTACAAAATTTTATTTTTTTATAGTGGTTAGTATGGTAAATTGGAGCGACAACAAAAAAAAATCGTGTATTTCGTTGTAAAATGCGATTTAGACTAATTATTTTTTTCATAGAACCTCTTAAAAAGCATTTTTATACATAATAGTGCATTTTTTTGCAATTAAAATTTTCCTACAAAATTTGTTTTTTTTTATAGTGGTTAGTAAGGAAAATTTGAGTTAAAACAAAAAAATAGTGTACATCGTTGTAAAACACGAATTTAACTAATTTGTTTTCGTAGGACTTCTTAAAAAGCCTTTTTATATCTATATGTAAATTCTTTGGCAAATTAACTTTCCTACCATCTTTGATTTTTTTATAGTAGTTAGTAAGGGAAATATGAGCGAAAATTATAAAATAAATCGTGTATTTTGTTGTAAAACGCGATTTCGACTAATTGTTTTTCATAGAACCTCTTAAAAAGCCTTTTTACACCTATAAATAAACTTTGTAGCAATTATAATTTTCCTACCAAATTTGTTGTTTTTATATAGTGGAGGGTAAATTTGAGAGAAAACTAAAAAATGGTGTATTTCGTTGTAAAACGCGATTTCAACTAATTGTTTTTCATAGACCCTTTTAAAATGCCTTTGTAAAACGCGATCTCAACTAATTGTTTTTCATAGAGCCACTTAAAATGCCTTTTTAAACCTATATATAAACTTTGTGGCAATTATAATTTTCCTACCAAATTTGAATTTTTTTTTATAGTGGTTAGAAGGCAAATTTGAGCGAAAACAAAAAAATCGTGTATTTCGTTGTAAAAAGCGATTTGAACTAACAATTTTTTTCATAGAACCTCTTACAAAACATTTTTAAACCTATATATAAACTTTGTGGCAATTATAATTTTCCTACCAAATTTGAATCTTTTTTATAGTGGTTAGTAAGGTAAATTTGAGCGCAAACGAAAAATATCGTGTGTTTCATTGTAAAACGCGATTTTAACGAATTATTTTTTTCATAGAACCTCTTCAAAAGAATTTTTAAACCTATATGTAAATTTTGTTGCAATTAAAATTTTCCTAGAAAATTTTATTTTTTTATAGTGGTTAGTATGGTAAATTTGAGCGAAAACAAAAAAAATCGTGTATTTCGTTGTAAAATGCGATTTAGACTAATTATTTTTTTCATAGAACCTCTTAAAAAGTATTTTTATACATAATAGTGCATTTTTTTTGCAATTAAAATTTTCCTACAAAATTTGTTTTTTTTAGTGGTTAGTAAGGAAAATTTGAGTTAAAACAAAAAAATAGTGTACATCGATGTAAAACACGATTTTAACTAATTTGTTTTCATAGGACTTCTTAAAAAGCCTTTTTATACCTATATTTAAATTCTTTGGCAAATTAACTTTCCTACCATCTTTGATTTTTTTATAGTAGTTAGTAAGGGAAATATGAGCGAAAATTATAAAATAAATCGTGTATTTCGTTGTAAAACGCGATTTCGACTAATTGTTTTTCATAGAACCTCTTAAAAAGCCTTTTTACACCTATAAATAAACTTTGTAGCAATTATAATTTTCCTACCAAATTTGTTGTTTTTATATAGTGGAGGGTAAATTTGAGAGAAAACTAAAAAATCGTGTATTTCGTTGTAAAACGCGATTTCAACTAATTGTTTTTCATAGACCCTATTAAAATGCCTTTGTAAAACGCGATCTCAACTAATTGTTTTTCATAGAGCCACTTAAAATGCCTTTTTAAACCTATATATAAACTTTGTGGCAATTATAATTTTCCTACCAAATTTGAATTTTTTTTATAGTGGTTAGTAAGGCAAATTTGAGCGAAAACAAAAAAATCGTGTATTTCGTTGTAAAAAGCGATTTGAACTAACAATTTTTTTCATAGAACCTCTTACAAAGCATTTTTAAACCTATATATAAACTTTGTGGCAATTATAATTTTCCTACCAAATTTGAATCTTTTTTATAGTGGTTAGTAAGGTAAATTTGAGCGAAAACTAAAAAATCGTGTATTTCGTTGTAAAAAGCGATTTGAACTAACAATTTTTTTCATAGAACCTCTTAAAAAGCATTTTTAAACCTATATATAAACTTTGTGGCAATTATAATTTTCCTACCAAATTTGAATCTTTTTTATAGTGGTTAGTAAGGGAAATATGAGCGAAAATAAAAATAAAAATCGTGTATTTCGTTGTAAAACGCGATTTCGACTAATTGTTTTTCATAGAACCTCTTAAAAAGCCTTTTCACACATATATATAAACTTTGTAGCAATTATAATTTTCCTACCAAATTTGATGTTTTTATATAGTTGAGGGTAAATTTGAACGAAAACTAAAAAATTTTGTATTTCGTTGTAAAACGCTATCTCAACTAATTGTTTTTCATAGACCCTCTTAAAATGCCTTTTTAAACCTATATAAAAACTTTTTGGCAATTATATTTTTCCTACCAATTTTGAATCTTTTTTATAGTGGTTAGTAAGGTAAATTTGAGCGAAAACGAAAAAAATCGTGTATTTCGTTGTAAAACGCGATTTTAATGAATTATTTTTTTCATAGAACCTCTTAAAAAGGATTTTTATACCTATATGTAAATTTTGTTGCAATTAAAATTTTCCTACAAAATTTTATTTTTTTATAGTGGTTAGTATGGTAAATTTGAGCGAAAAACAAATCGTGTATTTCATTGTAAAATGCGATTTAGACTAATTATTTTTTTCATAGAACCTCTTAAAAAGCATTTTTATACATAATAGTGAATTTTTTTGCAATTAAAATTTTCCTACCAAATTTGATTTTTTTTATAGTGGTTAGTAAAAAAATTTGAGTTCAAACAAAAAATAGTGTATTTCGTTGTAAAACACGATTTTCACTAATTTGTTTTCATAGGACTTCTTAAAAAGCCTTTTTATACCTATATGTAAATTCTTTGGCAAATTAACTTTTCCTACCATCTTTGATTTTTTTATAGTGGTTAAGTAAGGGAAATATGAGCGAAAATTATAAAATAAATCGTTTATTTCGTTGTAAAACGCGATTTCGACTAATTGTTTTTCATAGAACCACTTTAAAAGCCTTTTTACACCCATATATAAACTTTGTAGCAATTATAATTTTCCTACCAAATTTGTTGTTTTTATATAGTGGAGGGTAAATTTGAGAGAAAACTAAAAAATCGTGTATTTTGTTGTAAAACGCGATTTCAACTAATTGTTTTTCATAGACCCTCTTAAAATGCCTTTGTAAAACGCGATCTCAACTAATTGTTTTTCATAGAGCCACTTAAAATGCCTTTTTAAACCTATATATAAACTTTGTGGCAATTATAATTTTCCTACCAAATTTGAATTTTTTTTATAGTGGTTAGTAAGGCAAATTTGAGCGAAAACTAAAAAATCGTGTATTTCGTTGTAAAAAGCGATTTGAACTAACAATTTTTTTCATATAACCTCTTACTAAGCATTTTTAAACCTATATATAAACTTTGTGGCAATTATAATTTTCCTACCAAATTTGAATCTTTTTTACAGTGGTTAGTAAAGTAAATTTGAGCGAAATCGAAAAAAATCGTGTATTTTGTTGTAAAACGTGATTTCAACTAATTATTTTTTTTCATAGAACCTCTTAAAACGCCTTTTTAAACCTATATATAAACTTTGTAGCAATTATAATTTTCCTACCAAATTTGGTGTTTTTATATAATGGAGGGTAAATTTGAACGAAAACTAAAAAATCTTGTATTTCGTTGTAAAACGTTATCTCAACTAATTGTTTTTCATAGACCCTCTTAAAATGCCTTTTTAAACCTATTTATAAACAATTTTTGCAATTAAAATTTTCCTACCAAATTTGATTTTTTTTATAGTGGTTATTAAGGAAAATTTGAGTTAAAACAAAAAATAGTGTATTTCGTTGTAAAACACGATTTTAACTAATTTATTTTCATAGGACTTCTTAAAAAGCCTTTTTATACCTATATGTAAATTCTTTGGCAAATTAACTTTTCCTACCATCTTTGATTTTTTTTATAGTGGTTAGTAAGGGAAATATGAGCGTAAATTAAAATAAAAATCGTGTATTTCGTTGTAAAACTCGATTTCGACTAATTGTTTTTCATAGAACCTCTTAAAAAGCCTTTTCACACATATATACAAACTTTGTAGCAATTATAATTTTCCTACCAAATTTGATGTTTTTATATAGTGGAGGGTAAATTTGAACGAAAACTAAAATATCTTGTATTTCGTTGTAAAACGCTATCTCAACTAATTGTTTTTCATGGACCCTCTTAAAATGCCTTTTTAAACCTATATATAAACTTTGTGGCAATTATAATTTTCCTACCAAATTTGAATCTTTTTTATAGTGGTCGGTAAGGTAAATTTGAGCGAAAATGAAAAAAAATCGTGTATTTCGTTGTAAAACGCGATTTGAACAACCTATTTTTTCATTGAACCTCTTAAAAAGCATTTTTAAACATATATGTAAATTTGTTGCAATTAAAACTTTCCTACCAAATTTTATTTTTTTTATATTGGTTAGTAAGGTAATTTTGAGCGAAAACTAAAAAATCGTGTATTTCGTTGTAAAACGCGATTTTAACTAATTATTTTTTTCATAGACCCTCTTAAAATGCCTTTTTAAACATATATATAAAGTTTGTGGCAAGTTTGAATTTTTTTTATAGTGGTTAGTAATGTAAATTTGACCGAAAATTAAAAAATCGTGTATTTCGTTGTAAAACACGATTTCAACTAATGGTTTTTCATAGAACCTCTTAAAAAGCCTTTTTCAACCTATATATAAACTTTGTAGCAACTACAATTTTCCTACCAAATTTGATTTTTTTATAGTGGTTAGTAAGGTAAATTTGAGCGAAAACTAAAAAATAGTGTATTTTGTTGTAAAACGTGATTTCAACTAATTATTTTTTTCATAGAACCTCTTAAAAAGCATTTTTAAACCTATATGTAAATTTTGTTGCAATTAAAACTTTCCTGGCAAATTCGAATTTTTTATAGCGGTTAGAAAGGTAATTTTGAGCGAAAACTAAAAAATTGTGTATTTCTTTGTAAAACGCGATTTCAACTAATTGTTTTTCATAGACCCTCTTAAAATTCCTTTTTAAACCTTTATATAAACTTTGTGGCAAATATAATTTTCCTACCAAATTTGAATTTTTTTTATAGTTGTCATTAAGGTGAATTTGAGCGAAAACTAAAAAATCGTGTATGTCGTTGTGAAACGCGATTCAACTAATTGTTTTTCATAGAGCCTCATAAAATGCCTTTTTAAACCTATATATAAACTTTATGGCAATTATAATTTTCCTACCGAATTTGAATTTATTTTTATAGTGGTTAGTAAGGCAAATTTGAGCGAAACTAAAAAATCGTGTATTTCGTTGTAAAACGCGATTCAACTAATTGTTTTTCATAGAGCCTCATAAAATGCCTTTTTAAACCTATATATAAACTTTGTGGCAATTATAATTTTCCTACCGAATTTGAATTTTTTTTTATATTGGTTAGTAAGGCAAATTTGCGCGAAACTAAAAAATCGTGTATTTCGTTATAAAAAGCGATTTTAACTAATTATTTTTTTCACACCCTCTTAAAATGCCTTTTTAAACCTATATATAACTTTGTAGCAATTATAATTTTCCTACCAAATTTGATGTTTTTTTATAGCGGTTAGTAAGGTAAATTTGAGTGAAAACTAAAAAATCGTTTATGTCGTTGTAAAACGCGATTTGAACTAATTGTTTTTCATAAACCCTCTTAAAATGCCTTCTTAAACCTATATATAAACTTTGTAGGAATTACAATTTTCCTACCAAATTTGATTTTTTTTATGGTGTGTAGTATGGTAAATTTGAGCGAAATTAAAAAATCGTTTATTTCGTTGTAAAACGCGATTTCAACTAATTGTTTTTCATAGACCATCCTAAAAAGCATTTTTAAACCTATATATAAACTTTGTGGCAATTATAACTTTCCTACCAAATTTGAATTTTTTTTATAGTGGTTAGTAAGGTAAGTTTAAGCGAAAACTAAAAAATCGTGTATTTTGTTGTAAAACGTGATTTCAACTAATTTTTTTTTTTTCATAGAACCTCTTAAAAAGCATTTTTAAACCTATATGTAAATTTTGTTGCAATTAAAACTTTCCTACCAAATTCGAATTTTTTATAGCGGTTAGTAAGGGAAATTTGAGCTAAAATTATTAAATTGTGTATTTCGTTGTAAAACGCGATTTGAACTAACTATGTTTTTCATAGAATATCTTAAAATGCCTTTTTAAACATATATATAACTTTGTGGCAATTATAATTTTCCTACCAAATTTGAATTTTTTTTATAGTGGTTAGTAAGGTAAATTTGAGCGAAAACTAAAAAATCGTGTATGTCGTTGTAAAATGCGATTTCAACTAATTGTTTTTCACAGAACCTCTTAAAATGCCTTTTTAAACCTATATATAAACTTTGTGGCAATTATAATTTTCTTACCAAATTTGAATTTTTTTTATAGTTGTCAGTAAGGTAAATTTGAGCGAAAACTAAAAAATCGTGTATGTCGTTGTGAAACACGATTCAACTATGTGTTTTTCATAGAGCCTCGAAAATGCCTTTTTAAACCTATAAATAAACTTTGTGGAAATTATAATTTTCCTACCGAACTTGAATTTTTTTTTATAGTGGTTTGTAAGGCAAATTTGAGCGAAACTAAAAAATCGTGTATTTCGTTGTAAAACGTGATTTGAACAAACTATTTTTTTCATAGAACCTCTTAAATAGCATTTCTAAAAGTATATGTAAATTTGTTGCAATTAAAACTTTCCTACCAAATTTGATTTTTTTATAGTGGTTAGTAAAGTAATTTTGAGCGAAAATTAAAAAATCGTGTATTTCGTTGTAAAACGCGATTTTTACTAATTATTTTTTTCATAGACCCTCTTAAATAGCATTTCTAAACGTATATGTAAATTTGTTGCAATTAAAAATTCCTACCAAATTTGATTTTTTTTATAGTGGTTTAGTAAAGTAATTTTGAGCGAAAATTAAAAAATCGTGTATTTCGGTTGTAAAACGCAATTTTTACTAATTTGTTTTCATAGACCCTCTTAAAATGCCTTTTTAAACCTATATATAACTTTGTGGCAATTATAATTTTCCTACCCAATTTGATGTTTTTTTATAGTGGTTAGTAAGGTAAATTGAACGAAAACTAAAAAATCGTGTATGTCGTTGTGAAACGCGATTCAACTAATTGTTTATCATAGAGCCTCATAAAATGCCTTTTTAAACCTATATATAAAATTTGTGGCAATTATAATTTTCCTACCGAATTAATTTTTTTTTGATAGTGGTTAGTATGGCAAATTTGAGCGAAACTAAAAAATCGTGTATTCGTTGTGAAACGGGATTTGAACAAACTATTTTTTTTCATAGAACCTCTTAAAAAGCATGTTTTAACCTATATGTAAATTTATTTCAATTAAAACTTTCCTACCAAATTTTATTTTTTGATAGTGGTTAGTAAGGTAATTTTGAGCGAAAACTAAAAAATCTTGTATTTCGTTGTAAAAAGCGATTTTAACTAATTATTTTTTTCATAGACCCTCTTAAAATGCCTTTTTAAACCTATATATAACTTTGTGGCAATTATAATTTTCTTACCAAATTTGAATTTTTTTATAGTGGTTAGTAAGGTAAATTTGAGCGAAAACTAAAAAATCGTTTATGTCGTTGTAAAACGCGATTTCAACTAACTGTTTTTCATAGACCCTCTTAAAATGCCTTTTTAAACCTATATATAACTTTGTGGCAATTATAATTTTCCTACCAAATTTGAATTTTTTTTATAGTGGTTAGTAAGGTAAATTTGAGCGAAAACTAAAAAATCGTGTATGTCGTTGTAAAACGCGATTTCAACTAATTGTTTTTCATAGACCCTCTTAAAATGCATTTTTAAACCTATATATAAACTTTGTGGTAAATATAATTTTCCTACCAAATTTGAATTTTTTTATAGTGGTTAGTAAGGTAAATTTTAACGAAAATTAAAAAATTGTGTATTTCGTTGTAAAACGCGATTTCGACTAATGGTTTTTCATAGAACCTCTTAAAAAGCCTTTTTAAACCTATATATAAACTTTGTAGCAATTACAATTTTCCTACCAAATTTGATTTTTTTATAGTGGTTAGTAAGGTAAATTTGAGCGAAAACTAAAAAAAATCGAGTATTTCTTTGTAAAACGGGATTTCGACTAATTGTTTTTATAGAACCTCTTAAAAAGCCTTTTTCAATATATATATATATATAAACTTTGTAGCAATTACAATTTTCCTATCAAATTTGATATTTTTTATAGTGTTATTAAGGTAAATTTGATCGAGAACTAAAAATATCGTGTATTTCGTTGTAAAATGTGATTTCAACTAATTATTTTTTTCATAGAACCTCTTAAAAAGCATTTTTAAACGTATATGTGA